>CM060962.1:298089700-298539700 GCA_030765045.1 Tenodera sinensis
TCAAAAGAAGTTCATAAAGAAATCTTAGAAAACTTTAAAAAGAAACGTAAAACTATAAGTGCCTGTAATGATTCACAAAGTAAAATAAAATATGGAGGTTTATTCCGCCTAAAAATACGGGTCCTGTGATAGCTCTGAAATTATTTTCTTTTTTGAACACGCAAAAGAAAGAAAAAGGCAAGAAAGAATCCAAAGAAAAGATTAGCGATTCGCAGTTGACAGAAGAAATAAGTATCTCAAAATTCAAATGAATAACAAAGAATATCTCGGAAATCGTTAATTCTGCCAACAAATTTTATTTGACATAAATTGTATATCCTTTAACCAGATCCGCTTTATAATTTTCTTTCCTTCCTTCCTTCTTTCCTTCCTTCCCTCTTCTCTTCCTCCGCTCCTCCCTTCATCCCTTCATCCCCTCCCCCTTCCACCCTTCACCCTCCCTTCACCCTCCCTTCCCCCTTCCTCCCGCCCTTCCTTCTTCCCCTCCTCCCTAACTCCCCTCCTCCCTTCTCCCTTCCTCCCTCCCTCCCTTCCTCACTCCCTTTTCTTTTTGTAGTAAGGGTTCCCCCTTCCTCCCTCCCTCCCTTCCTCCCTCCCTACCTTCCTCCCCTCCTCCCTTTCTCCCTCCCTCCCTTCCTCCCTCTCTACCTTCCACCCTTCCCCCTTCCTCCCTTTCTCCCTCCCTCCCTTCCTCCCTCACTACATTCCACCCTTCCCCCTTCCTCCATTCCTCCCCCCCTTCCTCACTTCCTCACTCCCTTTTCTTTTTGTAGTAAGAGTTTGTCTATCACATACAGTTTACCAGTCATATGAAACTCATTCAGAACTGATTAACAGGGTATTTCCAGAAAATTCAAGATGTGGATTTTATTTGTCCTAAAATATCTTAAAAACATCGATTTTAAGTAAAACTTTTAGTTATTTTGAGAAAATAAAAAACATCCAAACACTTTCCTTGAAGAGGGTAGGGATTATTTTCAAAATCTTCGTGCCGCATCCTGGACTTTAGTAAGACCTTTTTGTAGTTACCAAGTAAACGTTTGGTTTTTGACACACACAAACATATGCGCGCGCGCGCGCGCACACACACACACACACACACACACACACACACACACATGGACCTTTTCCTTGAAAATTCTTTTTCAGATACAGGGGACCTTGAAACGCACATTTCCAGTGAAATCGCGATATCAACATGTTGGTTGAGATGCAGTACCTTCTCTACGTAACTACCTATTATGTAGGTAGTAAACGTAAAACGTAACCCCTGACACAACAGTCCACAAGGCCTAAACCCGACCGTTACGTCCCCTATCCCAGCACACCAAGGGCGTCATGAGTGGGGTGTAGTACTGAAGGTGGGACGTGGTCAGCGCTCCGGTCCCTCCCGGCCGGTTATGCGGTCTTCTCAATCAAACAGCTCCTCAATCGGCCCCTCATGTACTTAACGAGGCTGAGTGCACCCCGGATCAAGTCTCCCAGCGGGAGAAAATCCCCACGCCGGTACCGGGAATCGAACCCGGTTCCCCCACTTGGTAAGCAGCAGCGCTACTACCCCACTAAGGAAGTGGTAAAACAGTTAAATATAACTTGAAAATTTAGTTTAACAGAACAGAGTACTTAGCTAGGCAATAACTAATTTTAAAATAAATGTGCAGAAATCTATAGTTAATCTACCATTTTATGGAGCTAAAATATTAGGCAATTCTGAATTAAGAAAAGGATTATTTCAAAATATTACTATGAAAAATCAAAAAATAAAAGATGGGAACTACCAAACATTCAAACAGTAATTCCTGAGTATCCTCGAAAAACGGCAGTTGCAACCTTCAGGTTGATTACAGGACATGATTGTCTGGCAAAACATTTAAACAGAATTGGGATATATTCTTCACCATTCTGTCCTCTATGTGATCTGCAAGAGGAAATGGACTGAGACCACCTTCAAATATGCCCGGCCACTTCTAGTGTTCCATCCATCAGTGAAAAATGTTGGAGAGCAAGAGGATTAATGACTTCATTGTCAGAAATCCAGCATTAGCTAACAACAATAACAAAATAAATTAACATTTATGGGTGCTGCAAGGAAAGCAATGGAGTCCAAAGATGTCGCTGGAATAATTAATAATAATTATAATAATAATGATGATAATAATAATCACCCGCTAATTGTGCTTGAGGTTGCCTTCGATGATAATTACCTGAGCTGTAGCATATGGTAATTTTGTGAAAATAACAGTGAGTGAGTGAGTGTGTTGGTTTTAAGGGCCCGTCGACAACTTGGTCATTAGGGCAACGTGAAAATAATAACAGTAATAGCTCAACGAACACTTTCAAGGAACACTGGTAACAATAAAATCACGAAATGTAGAGATACTCACTCCAGCACATGCTTCAAGACATTATGATATGCATAAATTGCGCATATTTTATAGAAGCAATGAAAAATACTTCAGAAATAAATCAGGAGGCGTACGCGTTAAATAATATTCGTTTTTGAAACTTCTTATGCAAAGAAGAAGAAATCGACAATATAACATTTAGAAAAAATGTTCTCTTTGTATGTTCTATTAAAATGAAAGACGAAAAGCAAGGTTAATTTGTGGTTAAATTCCAAACTTAACTGGGTGATTTCCTCCTGCTATTTCATCCTTTTCGGCTCATACGATTTAGTGTTAGGATACCGCACAATTTCACTGCTTACATTAACTTCACATTCGTTTTTCGTTTTTATAAACACTAAATATAAATTTACATAAAAAATAACATAGTTTCAACTGTAAATAAAATATTTATGTGATAGGTATCTACAAATAATATAAAATTACATTTGATTACTTACATGGCACATAAGAAGACCATTACCGAAAGAAATGAATCAACAAAGCATTGCTATCAACAGCTCGAGAATGAAAATAAAAGCGCAACCACAGCAAGTTGACATTCGCCAACCTAAAAATTACTGTTTGTAAATTTAGCATACTTTATTCTTTTCTTGCTTACATTAAAATTGTGTATCAGTGATCGTTATTGGATTTGGGAAATCATGTAAACGCTAACTTCTGATAAAGTATTGTCGTGGCAAATTGTTGGTGTATGTATGGAAGTTGTGAAAGAAATAAAATTTTAAGGTTATCAAGACCACCGTAATCAGGAACACTACTACATGGACATAATGTAATAAATGCCACCCGTATATTACTGCCATTCTGAAGGTGAGTTCTCTTTTGTACGTGTTTATAAGACATTATAGTAGTTCAAGTGCCAAACCTTGGGTGCAATAAATCAATTTAATTCGCACTGCAGCTGTCAATATCGCTTCGCGTTGAATTCAAACTATTACAAATAATTAAATTGTATACTTGTATCACCCAGACCGACCTCTGTTGGAGATAGATTTTGGTTATACGCTATAAAACTGATGTAAATTAATTAATATATCAAGAATGTGATTATATATTAGAATTAAATTTGGTACGCACGTTTCTTTGGTTGATAGTAATGTGCAAAAAATTGTCTCTAACGTCAATACTTTACAAAATTACCTTTTTCACTTCGGTGTACCCTTAAAAGAAATGTTTAACCCGGACCGTCAGGCGCGAGGGTTCTTCCAGCATTGGTGGCGTCTTTAGTTTCGTCTATAGATATAAAAACCCTTTTATCTGCTACCTCATCTCTGATATTATGTAGGCAATTTTTCATGCGCTATTAGTAAATATGTTTTACGTAATTGTGTTTCTGAATGTATATTTCTATTGCTATACTTGTTTATGAAGGCTATGAAACAAGGGTAGTGCACTTTGTTTAAAGGAATTTCAGCCTTTATTTGCGTGTGACAAGAGCCTCAAAGAATTTGTCTAGTTTGTAGCTGAGGAGGATGAGGTTACATTTTCTGCACTGTCTTCCCAATAATGCAACATGTTTCACTGAGTTGCAGTGCAGTTTAAAGGCCCTCAGAGCTATACCTCACACGTGCTCAAGTATTCCCTGCCACATTCCTTCACAAACATTGACAACTGTTTGAGAGGTGGAACTGGAACTTAAAAATCCAATGCCACAACTGGGATTTGAACCACAGACCTTCCGCTTACCGGGCGGACGCTCTAACCACTGAGCTATTGTGACAAACTGCCAGAATGGCATTAAATTCTCAAACCAGTTCGTATTTTTTCTGGTAAACCACTGGTTTGAGAATTTAATGCCATTCTGGCAGTTTGTCACAATAGCTCAGTGGTTAGAGCGTCCGCCCGGTAAGCGGAAGGTCTGTGGTTCAAATCCCAGTTGTGGGATTGAATTTTTAAGTTCCAGTTCTACCTCTCAAACTTTTCCCACACACGGCTTGTGTGTTTAAACACCAACAGTAAGTTTGTTGGCATAAATAAATAATAATTGACAATTGTGTTTCGGTATATTGCCTCGGCTTTGTTACTCTCCATGTCACGAATGGCAGTAGCATGAAACAGACTTATGTAGGGGTGGGCGTGTCGTTTCCTCAACCCTCACGCTGTTTCTACCGAAATGTAATGGGTACAGACACAGAGGGGATAACTCGCCCACTTCGACCTACACAGATCTACTGCCGCTACCACCCCCAGGAGGCAGGGATGAAATGAGGGTACAGACACAGAGGGGATAACTCGCCCACTTCGACCTACACAGATCTACTGCGGCTACCACCCCCAGGAGGCAGGGATGAAATGACGGTACAGACACAGAGGGGATAACTCGCTCACTTCGACCTACACAGATCTACTGCCGCTACCACCCCCAGGAGGCAGGCATGAAATGAGGGAACGGAAGGTGCCACACAAGGTCGCAGCTAGACAGGACACAGAGACGCGCGGAAGTCCCTAACAAGTGCTGAGATCTCTAGATCCGGCGCCCGGAGTATCTCACTGGGCCCCTCCCCCCAGCCGACGGAGGAGAAGGCCAGCCAAACGCCAGCTAGCGCCGAGAATAGCAGTTACCAAGCGCAACCATCCGCGCCATCTGCCCGGCACTGACAACAGTACACGCCTGATAGTACACCTGAAAGATGATAAGGAAATAGAATGAAGGGAAATGATGGAAAGGAAACCGTGGTATAAAATAATGCACCCCAGCATTCCCCTAAGTGACATGGGGAAACCACGGAAAAACTCATGTCAGAGTGCGCGGCCACGGGGATCGAACCCGCGACCTCCCGAATGCGGGCCACAGACGTTACCGCCTTAGCCATCCCGCTCGGTAATCCTGATAAGTAGAGGAAGTATTGTGTTCCACCCAAAAATTTGATGTCGAGATTTCACCGGAAATAAGCTTTGAGGTCCCCTGAATAAAAAAGAAGCATTTTTAAAAAAAGGCTCGCGTGTATGTTTCTATCTGTCTGTCTGTCTGTGTGTCTGTCTGTGTATCTGTCTGTCCGTCTGTCTGTGTGTCAGTCTGTGGACTGCATAACTGAAAAACAAAAAGTCGGTTAAAAACCAAAGTTGGTATTTTAGTTTAATGTAGTTTTGAATTTCATGAACATTGCTCTAACCATTTTATTAAAATGCCACATGTTTGAGATATTGAGATATACCACCACTACCACCACCACCACCACCGTCACCGTCACCACCACCACCGTCACCGTCACCACCGCCACCATCACCGTCACCACCACCACCGTCACCGTCACCACCGCCACCATCACCGTCACCACCACCACCATCACCGTCACCACCACCACCGTCACCGTCACCACCGCCACCGTCACCGTCACCACCGCCACCATCACCGTCACCACCACCACCATCACCGTCACCACCACCACCGTCACCGTCACCACCGCCACCATCACCGTCACCACCACCACCACTACCACCACCACCACCACCGTCACCGTCACCACCGCCACCATCACCGTCACCACCGCCACCATCACCGTCACCACCACCACCATCACCGTCACCACCACCACCGTCACCGTCACCACCACCACCATCACCGTCACCACCACCACCACTACCACCACCACCACCACCGTCACCGTCACCACCGCCACCATCACCGTCACCACCGCCACCATCACCGTCACCACCACCACCGTCACCGTCACCACCGCCACCGTCACCGTCACCACCACCACCGTCACCGTCACCACCACCACCGTCACCGTCACCACCGCCACCATCACCGTCACCACCACCACCGTCACCTCTCGCTTAGGGTAAGTTGTCCGGGTAAGGTTTTTTCCGAGGTTTTCCCTTATCCTGAGAAGACGAATGTCGAGTAACTTAAAGCTCCATGGACCTCGGGCTCATTTGAGCATCATTTCACCCATTGCATTCACTCACCGTCCGATATGACGCAATGTTGGAGGACGTTAATTAAAAAACAAAAAGTCACCGTCACCACCGCCATTGCCACCACCACCGCCATTGCCACCACCACCACCGCCACCACCACCACTACCACCGCCACCGTCACCACCGCCACCACCACCGTCACCGCTACCACCGCCACCGTCACCGTCACCACCACCACTGCCACCGCCACCACCACTACCACCACCACCGCCACCACCACCACTACCACCGCCACCGTCACCACCGCCACCGCCACCGTCACCGCTACCACCGCCACCGTCACCGTCACCACCACCACTGCCACCGCCACCACCACTACCACCACCACCGCCACCACCACCACTACCACCGCCACCGTCACCACCGCCACCGCCACCGTCACCGCTACCACCGCCACCGTCACCGTCACCACCACCACTGCCACCGCCACCACCACTACCACCACCACCGCCACCACCACCACTACCACCGCCACCGTCACCACCGCCACCGCCACCGTCACCGCTACCACCGCCACCGTCACCGTCACCACCACCACTGCCACCGCCACCGCCACCGTCACCACCTCCACCACCACCGCCACCGCCACCGCCACCACCACCACTGCCACCGCCACCGCCACCGTCACCACCTCCACCACCACCGCCACCGCCACCGTCACCACCACCACTGCCACCGCCACCGCCACCGTCACCACCTCCACCACCACCGCCACCGCCACCGTCACCGCTACCACCGCCACCACCGCCACCACCACCACCGCCACCACCACCACCACCACCACCGCCACCACCACTACCACCACCACCGCCACCACCGCCACCACCACCGCCACCGTCACCACCGCCACCACCACCACCGCCACCACCACTACCACCACCGCTACCACCGCCACCACCGCCACCACCACCACCGCCACCACCACCACCGCCACCACCGCCACCACCACCACCGCCACCACCACCACCGCCACCACCACCACCGCCACCACCGCCACCACCACCGCTACCACCGCCACCACCGCCACCACCACCACCGCCACCACCACTACCACCACCACCGCCACCACCACCACCACCACCGCCACCGTCACCACCGCCACCACCACCGCCACCGTCACCACCGCCACCACCACCGCCACCGCCACCGCCACCGTCACCACCGCCACCACCACTGCCACCACCACCGCCACCGTCACCACCGCCACCACCACTACCACCGCCACCGTCACCACCGCCACCACCACTACCACCGCCACCGTCACCACCGCCACCACCACTACCACCACCACCGCCACCGTCACCACCGCCACCACCACTACCACCGCCACCGTCACCGTCACCACCGCCACCATCACTACCACCACCACCGTCACCGTCACCACCGCCACCACCACTACCACCGCCACCGTCACCGTCACCACCGCCACCACCACTACCACCGCCACCGTCACCGTCACCACCGCCACCATCACTACCACCGCCACCGTCACCGTCACCACCGCCACCACCACTACCACCACCACCGCCACCGTCACCACCGCCACCACCACTACCACCGCCACCGTCACCGTCACCACCGCCACCATCACTACCACCGCCACCGTCACCACCGCCACCACCACTGCCACCACCACCGCCACCGTCACCACCGCCACCATCACTACCACCGCCACCGTCACCACCGCCACCACCACTGCCACCACCACCGCCACCGTCACCACCGCCACCACCACTACCACCGCCACCGTCACCGTCACCACCGCCACCATCACTACCACCGCCACCGTCACCGTCACCACCGCCACCACCACTGCCACCACCACCGTCACCGTCACCACCGCCACCACCACTACCACCGCCACCGTCACCACCGCCACCACCACTACCACCACCACCGCCACCGTCACCACCGCCACCATCACCACCACCACCACCATCACCACCGCCACCATCACCACCACCGCCACCGTCACCACTGCCACCACCACTACCACCGCCACCGTCACCACCGCCACCATCACCACCACCATCACCACCGCCACCATCACCACCACCACCACCGTCACCACTGCCACCACCACTACCACCGCCACCGTCACCACCGCCACCATCACCACCACCGCCACCACCGCCACCACCACTACCACCGCCACCGTCACCACCGCCACCACCACTGCCACCACCACCGCCACCGTCACCACCGCCATCACCACTACCACCACCACCGTCACCACCGCCACCACCACTACCACCGCCACCGTCACCACCGCCACCGCCACTACCACCGCCACCGCCACCGTCACCACCGCCACCACCACTACCACCACCACCGTCACCACCGCCACCACCACTACCACCGCCACCGTCACCACCGCCACCATCACTACCACCGCCACCGTCACCACCGCTACCACCACTGCCACCACCACCGCCACCGTCACCACCGCCACCACCACCGCCACCGCCACCGCCACCGCCACCGTCACCACCGCCACCACCACCGCCACCGCCACCGCCACCGTCACCACCGCCACCACCACCACCACTACCACCGCCACCGTCACCACCGCCACCATCACTACCACCGCCACCGTCACCACCGCCATCACCACTACCACCACCACCGTCACCACCGCCACCACCACTACCACCGCCACCGTCACCACCGCCACCGCCACTACCACCGCCACCGCCACCGTCACCACCGCCACCACCACTACCACCACCACCGTCACCACCGCCACCACCACTACCACCGCCACCGTCACCACCGCCACCACCACTACCACCACCACCGTCACCACCGCCACCACCACTACCACCGCCACCGTCACCACCGCCACCACCACCACCACCGCCACCGTCACCACCGCCACCACCACCGCCACCATCACCGTCACCACCGCCACCACCACTACCACCGCCACCGTCACCACCGCCACCACCACTACCACCGCCACCGTCACCACCGCCACCACCACTACCACCGCCACCGTCACCACCGCCACCACCACTACCACCACCACCGTCACCACCGCCACCACCACTACCACCACCACCGCCACCGTCACCACCGCCACCACCACTACCACCGCCACCGTCACCACCGCCACCACCACTACCACCACCACCGCCACCGTCACCACCGCCACCACCACTACCACCACCACCACCGTCACCACCGCCACCACCACTACCACCACCACCGCCACCGTCACCACCGCCACCACCACTACCACCACCGCCACCGTCACCACCGCCACCACCACTACCACCGCCACCGTCACCACCGCCACCACCACTACCACCACCACCGCCACCGTCACCACCGCCACCACCACTACCACCACCACCACCGTCACCACCGCCACCACCACTACCACCACCACCGCCACCGTCACCACCGCCACCACCACTACCACCACCGCCACCGTCACCACCGCCACCACCACTACCACCACCACCGCCACCGTCACCACCGCCACCACCACTACCACCACCGCCACCGTCACCACCGCCACCACCACTACCACCACCACCGCCACCGTCACCACCGCCACCACCACTACCACCGCCACCGTCACCACCGCCACCACCACTACCACCACCACCGCCACCGTCACCACCGCCACCACCACTACCACCGCCACCGTCACCACCACTACCACCACTACCACCACCGCCACCGTCACCACCGCCACCACCACCGCCACCGCCACCGCCACCGTCACCACCGCCACCACCACTGCCACCACCACCGCCACCGTCACCACCGCCACCACCACTACCACCGCCACCGTCACCACCACCACCGCCACCGTCACCGCTACCACCGCCACCGCCACCGTCACCACCACCACCGCCACTGTCACCGCTACCACCGCCACCGTCACCGTCACCACCACCACTGCCACCGCCACCGTCACCACCGCCACCACCACTACCACCGCCACCGTCACCACCGCCACCACCACTACCACCGCCACCGTCACCACCGCCACCACCACTACCACCACCACCGTCACCACCGCCACCACCACTACCACCGCCACCGTCACCACCGCCACCACCACTACCACCACCACCGCCACCGTCACCACCGCCACCACCACTACCACCGCCACCGTCACCACCGCCACCACCACTACCACCACCACCGCCACCGTCACCACCGCCACCACCACTACCACCACCACCGCCACCGTCACCACCGCCACCACCACTACCACCACCGCCACCGTCACCACCGCCACCGTCACCACCGCCACCACCACTACCACCACCACCGCCACCGTCACCACCGCCACCACCACTACCACCACCGCCACCGTCACCACCGCCACCACCACTACCACCACCACCGCCACCGTCACCACCGCCACCACCACTACCACCGCCACCGTCACCACCGCCACCACCACTACCACCACCACCGCCACCGTCACCACCGCCACCACCACTACCACCGCCACCGTCACCACCACTACCACCACTACCACCACCGCCACCGTCACCACCGCCACCACCACCGCCACCGCCACCGCCACCGTCACCACCGCCACCACCACTGCCACCACCACCGCCACCGTCACCACCGCCACCACCACTACCACCGCCACCGTCACCACCACCACCGCCACCGTCACCGCTACCACCGCCACCGCCACCGTCACCACCGCCACCGCCACTGTCACCGCTACCACCGCCACCGTCACCGTCACCACCACCACCGCCACCGTCACCGCTACCACCGCCACCGCCACCGTCACCACCACCACCGCCACTGTCACCGCTACCACCGCCACCGCCACCGTCACCACCACCACTGCCACCGCCACCGCCACCGTCACCGCTACCACCGCCACCACCACCACCGCCGCCAGCGCCACCGTCACCACCACCACCGCCACCACCACCGCCGCCAGCGCCACCGTCACCACCACCGCCACCACCACCGCCACCGTCACCGCTACCACCGGCACCACCACCACCGCCACCGTCACCGTCACCACCACCACTGCCACCACTACCACCACCACCGCCACTGCCACCGTCACCGCTACCACCGCCACCACCACCACCGCCGCCACCGCCACCGTCACCACCATTTTAAACAAAATCATCCTGGAGTTATTGACATGATTATCATTATTGATATTATCATCATTTATTATTGTTATTATTGTTATTATTATTATTATTATTATTATTATTATTATTATTATTATTATTATTATTATTGTTATTGTTGTTGTTATGATTGTTATTATTATTATTATTATTATTATTATTATTATTATTATTATTATTATTATTATTATTATTATTATTGTTGTTGTTGTTGTTGTTGTTAATGATATTGTATATTTGGTAAAAGCCAATTGTCGTCACAAATACGCTAGGGAATGTTGCGTACTTGCATAAATAACGCGATTACACTAATATTGTTTTAAGACCATGATATTGTCTCGTTAAAGTCTTGATGCTGCGATAATTGTGCTATTCTCAGCACTTCAACATCGGTGACCAAGAAATATGAGAAATTATTTTGTGTCTCCCAAGGGAATGCACCACTGAAAGTTAGTGCAAATCTCGCCAACATTTACCTGTGTATTCCATGGCTTTAAAAGTGCCATGAACCATGAATTCAAAATATGTTTTGAGTTTTTATATTACAAATACTTATATTTGTATAATGTACCCTAAAAATAAAGGATAGCAATGTTTTTAATTTTGAAATCTAAGGTTTTTGAAAATTATTTTTTCACCATATTCACGTTTTGAAAATGTTACACACGATGCAGCTTTCATCCAATTCTTCTTAAATTTGGCATGCAGATTCCCAAAACACAAACGAGTAAATCTATCACATACTTTTTTCTTTGAACAGTTTTGAGTTATTAAAAAACTTATAAAACTTATAACTAGAAATTTCAAGCGACAGAATTTAAAAATTGTCTTTTGAGCTGCTAGTAAAACAAATTTGTATGATAGATTTGTGTATTATAATCAGATAAATATAATATAATTTTAAAAGGCGGCAATTTTTTTTAATTTCATCGTGTGGAGCGTTTGGCATAACATAATAAAATCCTGATTCAGTATTTCATAACTCGGAACCTAAAGGATATATCAGACTAAAATTCAAAACCATCTAATTATGATATAAGACAACATTGAAAATAAATGTTCAGCTAACTTGGCTGAAAGCTTTAGTGAGCGAGTGAGTGAGTGAGTGAGTGAGTGAGTGAGTGAGTGAGTGAGTGAGTGAGTGAGTGAGTGAGTGAGTGATTGAGTGAGTGTCGGGTTTAAGGGCCCGTCGACAACTTGGTCATTAGGGCCCTGAAAGCTTTAGAAAACCCATGTTCAGTTGTGTAGGTATTCCGAGCCCCTGCAGACCTCTACCGTGGGTGTCCGAGCTAGGCAACAACTGCACGCCTATGATAGGCCAGTCGAACCCTCCTCAGGAGTTTAGCTATGATCTTGTGGTTGACAAAGCGAATCTGAAACATCGCGCTGTTTTTCCTCCTGCGCAGACGTTTTACACCTTCGCTCAAAAGCAAGTTATCCTTTCTTTCCCGGTACAAGAAATATTACGCGAAGTAGCATCAATACATCCTATTGCCGCATCAAACTAAGCAATTATGATCACATTTTCAATAATATCACTAATGAATTATGTTTATTGGATACTCGAGAACCACTAGCTCTGCTCACACTCCAACTGCCTTGTAGACAGTAACTTTGAACTGCTGGTGTTGCTCTATTAACATTGTACCAAGAAGCTCGTTTAAGGACAAAGACATTCTCCTGAGTTAATGACAGTAGTATCGTCGCATATACCTTCTAATACCGTATGCCGTACACCATATCCCGAGGGGGAATTTTTGTCAATTACGTGTAGCAATAGATGTTGTGCTGTAAATGATGCAGTGTAATACTACATGTGCGCGAAATGCGATGTACAGTGTTAGGCAAACACGCAATCTTAAACTACAGCTCTACTAAGACCGAGGAATTCTTAGATAGACGCGCAATCCTTTTCAGGTATATGGTAACATAGAATTTAAAGTTAGACTTAGGTTTTCCAGACAAACATTCATGAATATCTTGCACGTGGTGAGGCGACAGATTAAGTGTGCTTAAAGGGACAACCCCATATCAATACATAGATTTACTTAAGCGCAACGAAATTCCGACACTCCGGCGGCGCTGAATAGAACCTGGCAATTGACAGTGTCGTTAACAACCAAAATAGATGTCTTATTTCCGTAGCTTATTCAGTACTCCATATGCACAGGTTTCATTACCTGTCTAAATATGGAAGCGAATGTGTTTAGTACTAAATTAACAAAACCAACGCCATTAAACCCTTTAGTTCAGCGAGTAATAACACCATCAGTTGTTTCTCAAGTCAAAGTCCCCGATACGACTGTAGATATTAAACGGGGCTATACAAATGAAATGTAAAAAACATAAGCTGTAAACAGTTATTTGTACTGTGGAATCAATAAAATATCTAGCTCATTCACTAGCGTGTGTTTATTTTAAGGTGAATTAAACTTTGAATGAGTGTACTTTTATTTTGTATATTTAAGGAAGATATCAGCAATATATGAACTATTATGAAATAATAACCAATAAGTGAAGCTTTTAGTTTCTAATTTGTTTTTACTTTAGATTCTTGTTGCTTCACTTTTCCGTAGTTAAGATTAATGTTTTATTTTTGCTGTTTAAGACTGTCCCAGAAGGAAACTGCGCGTCCAGGGAAGTTGGCGTCATGAATGGTGTGAACCAGAGTCTACTGTAGTCCAAGAGGTAGTTCGTGGTCCTTTCTCCAAACCGCTGTTCGTCTGTTCCACCCCTTTCGTGCTTCTCCAGGAGTCCTATAGTGGCAGGAAACAGAGCTACGCGCGCACCGGCATCCCTGACCCTTGGGCGGAATGTCTAGCTCAGCAAACAATAGCCCATTCTCAACTAGGAGAAGAAAACGTCGCCGTTCTAGACAATGCCTATGGCAAATGGGGAGTACCTTTGTGTCAAGGCATTCCAGATCCTTGGAGAAATAGGCCATACTTCTTAGAAGCAAGCTTTGAGGAACCTCACAAAAACGAGAATGTTTCACCCGGTAACTGCTGTAAATGTCTCAGAAAATACGGCAGTATTCCACCAGAGCACATCACTCGCGACTATCCCAGGAAACTTGGCAATATTTCCACCAGTGAACCCACTAACTGCAAGTGCACACCGGAAACATCACCCCAGCAATCCACGAAACAGCCACAGCTACAGCCGCAGCTTCGAGAAAAAACACCTCAAACGCTTTACAATACTAATCGTGAACAAATCTGTTCTTGTAATCTGCAACAGAATGTACCTCTTCAAGTCCCCAGCAATGGGCCACAAGAGAAACCTCGGAGAAAATGCCCCGGCTGCCCACGGGAAGGAAGGGCAATGTTCCGATCAGGTTATTGCCAATGCAGAAGAATGGAAGCTAAAGCTACCTACAAACAGCGGACATCAACAAGAAGTGAACGTAAAAAAGGATGCTGTCCTATTTCAAAATGCTTCCGAAGATCAAAAAAACAACAGAATGAACGTCCGAATAATAATGTTACAAACCAGAATTACTATCCCATCGCTGAGCAAAGTAATGTACCAGCCGGTGATGGCCAAAATTTACTTTTAATGTGCTGGCAAAATTGTAAGTGTAACTCCAAGCCTTGCAAGTTAATCTGTACAAATGTGAATCTCCGAGACTCCGGTCAAGTGCAGGTACCGCTCATTTGTCAGTGTTCCCATACTACTGGCAATTCTACCAACAATACTTCAAACAACTCAGCAAATCTCCCATCTCCACCATACAATTTACCAGCGTTTCTGCCATGCCCATTTGACGAAACCACTGACTCCTTCGAGAAGAAGGTTTCTCTGGATCCAGGCGATACCAAATTTCCTCCATCCCAAACTAAAAATGAGCAAGTGCAGGTTTCCGAGAAATACGAACCACAGAAGGTTGCTGCAAACAAGCAGGCAAGCAAAACAAGCAAGAAAAACAAAGTTACTTACGCCGACAAACAGAATGATACAAGTGACTTGCCAAGAAGGAAGGATCAAACAGATGAACATGTTGAAGACGAACGTAATAAGGGCAGACTGTAATACAACACCTCCTCGTCTCATACCACACAAATACAGTGTTTTCCATGGTTGTTTACCAAGACAAACAGCGCTCAATACTGGATCCAGCCTTACTTTAATCCTGATGACAACAAACTCATTGTGCCAGATGTCTGCCACCACTGCACTTCCTATCCCATTTTATTGCTAATCCCCGACCATTCATAATGGAGAACTAACATAAGCATGTGTTGTTAATAGGTTTTAAACTCCACAGACTTTCTTTACGCAGATTCCATTTATTATTACTTTGCAGTACGCCATAAGGGTTCAGCACTTATAAATACGGCGATTAATTGAATACGCTGCAAATGTGTCGTTGTGTACTTATGTCTCTCTTGCATGCATTTCGCATGCCTGTGAGACATTCACAGTAACACAGGTAAAACGTGTAAGGAAAAAGTAATACATGTATTATGGCTTATTTACCATATCCACCACAACATTTTAAGGAAAGACAACGGTGTTTTATATGTACTTGTCCAGGTGAATGAAATTAATAAATGTGAATAAACTGTTACATGGCGTCACATTGTTTCACCATTCCGAAGAAGTGTACTCTTATATGTACGTACCAAGATCCCACTACTGCAGTCTTTCTCAACTTATGAACAGTCTGGCTTTCCTTTTTGGTAGTGTTTAACGCCCGCTTTTACTTCTACGGCACTGCAGGCGGTGACACTGATGATACATGGAATGAAGATGGAGGGAGCACCGGTGGAATGGAGGAAACCCACCGCAGCGCCGCTTCGTCCACCACAAATCCCACATGCGGTTACCTGCGATCGAACCCGGGCCGCTTTGGTGAGAAGCGAATGGTCTAACCACTCGGCTACATACTGCTAGCAAGCGTTTCATTTAATTAGTAAATAAAAATAATAAAAATATCTCATATTTAAACAGGGTCTTTGGAAAGTCACTGTGCAGTTAAAACATATGTTGGAAATGTCGTCCAAAAGCCCGAATGCGCTTAATTGTATTGGAAAACTTTTTCGCAGAAGTGTTTGTGATATAGGCGGCCCGGGTTCGATCCCAGGGATCCCCATGTGATTCGTAGTGGACGAAGCGGCGTCTGAGCCGGGTTCTCCGGTTTCCCCCGTCACTCATTCCATCAGTTGTTCTATAATCACCTTTCCATTCATCCATTTCGCCTGCATTTCATATCAACCTCTTCCCCACTATGATACCTGGTACTGGGCTGACACCCGCTTCCAGGTCTTCACTCTGTCTGGCCCACAGGCTTCTCTGCTCCCCGACGGGCATCTGATCCTAGGCACTGGCTTGTAAGTCCTAGGGGGTGTTCTACGTAAGGGGAGGGTAAACAGGTAAAGAAGAAGTTTGTGCTATGCTTCACACATACGCAGTTATTTCAGCCTTAGACTACAGAATTTGCTGCTCGCCAAAGAAAGGGGTCCGGTGAATTAAGATTCGACAAATGAGGGGACCATGAGAATTTAGAGATGACACAGTCCAAAAGTCGCATTGTGTTGTCATCTGTGTGCCCAGCACTACCATCTTGTGAAAATCATGAGTCATTTGTCTTCCTCAACTGGCTAATGAAGTCTATTGTTCATGGTTTCTTCAAAGAATAAGGGGCTGATAATGCGTTTAGTTTTGGCAGCCGTACAGTTCGTTCAGCATCTAACACCGATCGTATCTCTCGAAATTTCCAATAAGTTGAACTGCATCACGATGAAATACAGCTGTTTTGGGGGATTTCCCAACAAATGCCTTCTGCACTAAATCTGTATATTTATCGCCTCATCGAACATGTTCAACGACAAAAATAGGTTTCCCAATTGAAAGCACCATTATTTAAAACTAAACGGGATGCCTAAACACTACACATATTGCCTTGGTAAAAAATATAATCTTGCATCTATGAAAAATCAAGTTGGTAAACTTGTGTTAAGATTCTATGTAGACTTCTTTTGCTTCGAACTTCCAAAATAATATAAATCCATAGTGTGAGTACACAGCGATTTTCCGAACGCACTGTATAACAATCTTGATGGATAACCTTCACTTACTGTTTTCAGGCGTGATTGGGAGGAAATGCTGCACTGATGCCTGGTACCCTCATCGAACAGTTTTAGGAGAGACAATACCGCACACAGTAAAAGTTAACTCGTTGCATGCTAATCACTGACATCGCCATAAGGCTGTGAGCACATGCAAGCGTATCACACGCCGGACTACAGAATCGGTGATCTTGTTTATCACGGAAGGGATTCCGGCTTATTATGCGTCAGACCCGGGGAGGAAGGATGAGATGAAAGTACTCTACAGGCGGACCGAGCGGGATGGTAACGTCTGTGGCCCGCGTTCCAGAGGTCACGGATTCGATCCCCGTGGCCCCGCACACTGATATGGGTTTTCCCGTGGTTTCCCCATATCACTTAGACGAATGCTGAGGTGGATTATTTCATACCACGATTTCCTTTCCATCATTTCCCTTCATTCCATTTCCTTATCATTTTTCAGGCGTACTTTCAGGCATGTAGTGTTGGCAGTGCCGGGCAGATGACGCGGATGATTGCGCATGGTAACTGCTGTCCTCGGCGCTAGGTGACGTTTGGCCGGCCTTGTCCTCCGTCGGGGGGGGGGGGGGGGACGCTCAGTGCGACACCGGAACCTCGGTGTGATGGCTGCTTGGTGGGGCCTGGCGCCGGGATGAAGAGATCTCAGCACTTGTTAGGGACTTCCACGCGTCTCTGTGGCCTGACTAGCTGCGACCCTGTGTGGCACCTTCGGTACCCTCATTTCATCCCTGCCTGCTGGAGGGGGGTGGTAGCCACAATAGATCTGTGTAAGTCGAAGTGAGCGAGGTGTCCCCTTCTGTGTCTATACCCTTTACCCTTTACCATGAAAGTTCACACAAGCGTATATACATTACCAGGCATAGAAATTATTAAGCGGTTGGTTACAAGTTGTATGTATACTCAGACTATTAATATGACCCGGTCCGGATGGGGGCGGGGGGGAGGGGGCGGCTGGACTTAGCACCTCGATCTATAGAAGATACTTTGAGCCCGGGGGCGACGGAGGAATGGTGTGAGAGGCTTAAGTTGAAACATGACCATTGTGCTGCTGTTCTAGGAGGTGCCGGTGCGCTAATGACGGTCCAAGTGCTGAGGAAGACTGTCACCCTTCACTGCCTAGTCTCTCAGAATCAGCTATACCTTTGAAATATGGAAGAGTTTCTACAGAAATGTGGAAAATATCCCGATATGTTTAGCTGTCCTTGCTTCGTTGGCTTGATGCAAGTGGGTGTTGGGGAATAGGAGAACCTTTGCAATCCAGAACTGAAACAGTAAGTTTCAATAGTAAACGCTTTGAGATTAGGCAGTTAAGGATTACTAATTGAACTGTGGAATGTGGTGCTATCTCTTCCTACTTTCCATGTTTCAACTTAAACCTCACACACTGTAAGGGTGGTCGGACCGGAGGAGAGACGACAGCAACAACTACAGATTGAAGCTCCCCGGTGGTGACTAGTACACCGGGTCCTATTTCCCACTACGGACTTACCTAAGCGGAGGACGAGGATCAACAGAGCAAATGCATGCCATTCACACCGAAACTCCCACCGACGCTTAGAACCCTGAAATTGGCAACCAGGATAGAAGAACAGGACATTCGGGGGCTTCATTACCCTCCCCACTAGTCGTCTAGTGATCCGGGGAAACCCATGGGTAGCAATGATGGTGGAAGGCTACATCAGGTGCACATAGCTCTACATACACTAAACGTATGCACTGTTTGGGAGTGTCTCAGTTTCTTATCGTCTTACGGGATCTAGCAAGGAGTGAGGAGTAACTACTGACCAATGAACTGCTGACAGCTCTGTAATACGGGGCTAGAGGGTAATGAGGACAGGAAACGTGAGGAAGGGGGAAGAGTAGATACACCTGACGTAGAAAAGCCACATTTTCATTTTCTTTTCCCTCCAAATTCTTAATACCTGTTCTGGAAAAGGTTGCAAATGTTGCTTGAAATAAGCTGCATTTAGTGCGTTAAACAATTCTGTATAACAAGAAAAGCTTTAACCTTCTCCTTAGAATAAAAATCTGATGTGCTGCACTCACATGACTTTCTCTACTCTTGTACTAACCATTCTTACAAACTCTTATTCCTGTATCTTCTTCGCGTTAGTTGAGATAAACATTTGCAGAAATTATCTTATTGCTTATTTCCTTATAGGTAAAAGGGGAATATGGGAATACAGTTGGCTTTGACCGACAGTCAAATCTTTCAAAACTTTGAGATTTCGATCTGTTTCAACACTTAAGTTAAGCCCAAATGCTTTTTTTGTGAAGTGAACCATTTCGGAGATATTCCTATTGTGACTTTTGTGGTGGGTGTGAAGTAAAGTAGACAGATGTAGTCGAGATAAAGAAACACTTTTATTTCCGTAAACAGTAACTTTGTACACTCGTTGCAACAACAAGAAAGTCTTTTTCGATTCTCCAACAGCACGGCTCCGAACTCGTAACACAAAGAACTAACTCTTCTCCGTCGGCACAACTCTTCACATCGTCTGTCCGTCTCCGTCGGCACGACTACTCAACCTTCACATACGTCTGACTGCCTCTTCTCACACTTTACCGCTATTTATATCTCCCAGGCACTATTCTGGAAGCTTCAGGAGCGTTCACTTATTGCGGTGAGATACAAAGGAGAAGATTCCAGTAGCCTCTATCCTTTTCTCTCTTTCGGCAAGCGCCCCAACAATGCGGTCATTCTCTCTCTTTCCTTCGGCTCCTTTGCGGTAGTGCCGACAATAATGCGATGGGTGACACTGCTGTTGTCGGCAATTAGATGCGGCGGGCGCGGTGACACTATTTATTAGTGCAGGTTTTGCAATACTTAAATTTTTCCCAAATGAACGTCGTTATTCACTTTCTCTTGTCCGTACAAAGAGAACGGAATTTTAAAGCTTTCATACAGCGACAGCTTTGAAACATTTGACTATCGCTCAAAGACTACTGTATTGTAATATTCCCCTTGTGCCTACAAGGAGATTAGTGATAAGATAATTTGTACAAATATGTATATTAACTGACATGAATATATAGGAATAAGAGTTTGTAAGAATAGTACAAGAGTAGAGAAAGTCATGTGAGTGTAACACATCAGATGTTTACAAATACTTATTTTTCTATATAAGAGATAGATGTTCATTGCATAATTCACATATTTTTTGAAGGATGCATTAGGCTAAAGCTACAGATGACTGAAATTCTTTATAGTTACCGGAAGAAAAATTGGATTACATAATTTTCTCTACTCACTCTTTGTATAAATTATAACAGTATAAACTATTATTACGAATGCTTATTGTTCTATGTATTTAATGTTAATCGAAACAAAATTTGTAGAAATGCTTTTATTACACACTTCATTGTAGGCAGTGAAATATTTTAAGACCTAATTGCTATGTGAGGACTTTGAAATTCCATTCTCTTTGCATTACCAGGGAAAAAAGAATGAAAAAACTGAATAACAACTTCACATTTCCTATGAGTATAGGAAAATTCAAACCAATAACAAGGAATACTTCGGAAATAGATAATGGGGAAAAAACTGACATAAGTTGTGTGCTTTAAACGAGATATACCTAGATTTTTGTGTAGTAAAATTTTGTCTTTGTCTTACAGTTTACCATTTATACAAAAGTAACTCAAAATGAAGAGGACTTCGGAAACTATTCCCAAGAAATTTAAGATATACGTTTTATTTAGCTACCGCCGCTGCTTACCAAGCGGGTGACTTGGTTGCGAAGACCTTATATAGCGATTAGAAGGTATCTGAGCGTTGGCCACGTCCCACTCTATAACACTGCACCCCACTTCCTTCGGTTGCCCTTCACACATATGCGTTGGCATGTCATCCCGCTCCCATCGTGAAAACGATCCACAAGGCTTCATGACCGCCGATCTCCCTGGAGTACCTTCTCAGTCATCTTGATCCTAGCTTCCGCGAGATCAGTCACGAAGTCGCTCCCGAGATCAACGAGGTTCCTCCCCCGGTGTCACCAGCAGTGTCGCACAGTGTCCGACCCGGTGTCGTACTCGGTGTCGTACTCGGTGTCGTACGCGGTGTCGTACGCGGTGTCGTACCCGGTGTCGTACCCGGTGTCGTATCCGCTGTCGTACCCGGTGTCGTACCCGGTGTCGTACCCGGTGTCGTACCCGCTGTCGTACGCGGTGTCGTACTCGGTGTCGTACTCGGTGTCGTACCCGCTGTCGTACGCGGTGTCGTACTCGGTGTCGTACCCGGTGTCGTACCCGCTGTCGTACGCGGTGTCGTACGCGGTGTCGTACCCGGTGTCGTACCCACTGTCGTACCCGGTGTCGTACCCGCTGTCGTACGCGGTGTCGTACTCGGTGTCGTACCCGGTGTCGTACCCGGTGTCGTACCCGGTGTCGTACCCGCTGTCGTACGCGGTGTCGTACTCGGTGTCGTACCCGGTGTCGTACTCGGTGTCGTACGCGGTGTCGTACCCCGTGCCGTACCCGCTGTCGTACGCGGTGTCGTACTCGGTGTCGTACCCGGTGTCGTACCCTGTGTCGAACCCGGTGTCGTACGCGGTGTCGTACCTGGTGTCGTACCCGCTGTCGTACGCGGTGTCGTACTCGGTGTCGTACCCAGTGTCGTACCCGGTGTCGTACCCGGTGTCGTACCCGCTGTCGTACCCGGTGTCGTACCCGCTGTCGTACGCGGTGTCGTACTCGGTGTCGTACCCGGAGTCGTACCCGGTGTCGTACCCGGTGTCGTACGCGGTGTCGTACCCGCTGTCGTACGCGGTGTCGTACTCGGTGTCGTACCCGGTATCGTACCCGGTGTCGTACCCGGTGTCGTACGCGGTGTCGTACCCGGTGTCGTATCCGGTGTCGTACCCGCTGTCGTACGCGGTGTCGTACTCGGTGTCGTACCCGGTGTCGTACCCGGTGTCGTACCCGGTGTCGTACTCGGTGTCGTACCCGCTGTCGTACCCGCTGTCGTACGCGGTGTCGTACCCGGTGTCGTACCCGGTGTCGTACTCGGTGTCGTACTCGGTGTCGTACCCGGTGTCGTACGCGGTGTCGTACCCGCTGTCGTACGCGGTGTCGTACTCGGTGTCGTACCCGGTGTCGTACGCGGTGTCGTACGCGGTGTCGTACCCGGTGTCGTACCCGGTGTGGTACCAGATGTCGTACCCGGTGTCGTACCCGGTGTCGTACGCGGTGTCGTACCCGGTGTCGTACCCGGTGTGGTACCAGATGTCGTACCCGATGTCACTCGTATTGTCACTCCCGATGTCACCCCCGACATCACTCCCGATGTCACTCGTGATGTCACTCCAGGGGTCACTTCCAGTGTCACTCCCGATGTCACTCATGGTGTCACTCCTGATGTCACTCCCAATGTCACTCCCGATGTCACTCCCGATGTCACTCCCGATGTCACTCTCGATGTCACTCTCGATGTCAGTCTCGATGTCACTCGATGTCACTCTCGACGACACCCCCGATGTCACTCCCGATGTCACTACCGATGTCACTCCCGATGTCACTCCCGATGTCACTCCCGATGTCTCTCTCGATGTCACTCTCGACGTCACTCTCGATGTCACTCTCGATGTCACTCCCGAAGTCACTCCCTTGCCTCTACCTCACTGCAACTCTCTCACCCTCTCACTCCCGCCCGCAAACCCTCTCACTTGTCCTCGAACCCTCTCACTTGCCCTCGTCCTCTCACTTGCGCTCGATCCCTCTCACTTGCCCTCGACCCCTCTCACTCGCTCTCGACCCCTCTCAATTGCGCTCGACCCCTCTCACTTGCCCTCGACCCCTCTCACTCGCGCTCGACCCCTCTCACTTGCCCTCGACCCCTCTCGCTCGCGCTCGACCCCTCTCACTTGCACTCGACCCCTCTCACTTGCGCTCCACCCCTCTCACTTGCCCTCGGTCCCTCTCACTTGCCCTCGACCCCTCTCACTTGCCCTCGGTCCCTCTCACTTGCCCTCGACACCTCTCACTTGCCCTCGACCCCTCTCACTTGCCCTCGACCCCTCTCACTCGCTCTCGACCCCTCTCACTTGCGCTCGACCCCTCTCACTTGCGCTCGGTCTCTCTCACTTGCCCTCGACCCCTCTCACTCGCTCTCGACCTCTCTCACTCGCTCTCGACCCCTCTCACTTGCCCTCGACCCGTCTCACTTGGCCTTGACCCCTCTCACTAGCCCTCGGCCCCTCTCACTTGCCCTCGATCCCTCTCACTCGCTCTCGACCCCTCTCACTTGCGCTCGACCCCTCTCACTTGCGCTCGGTCTCTCTCACTTGCCCTCGACCCCTCTCACTCGCTCTCGACCTCTCTCACTCGCTCTCGACCCCTCTCACTTGCCCTCGACCCGTCTCACTTGGCCTCGACCCCTCTCACTAGCCCTCGGCCCCTCTCAGTTGCCCTCGACCCCTCTCACTAGCGCTCCACCCCTCTCACTTGCCCTCGCTCCCTCTCACTTGCCCTCGACCCCTCTCACTTGCGCTTGACCCCTCGACCTCGACCTCTGCCTCGGCCACGCTCCCTCCCCTCAACCAGTCACAGTCACCCCTTCTCCCGCCTTCCCTGTTCCGCTCGATTCTATCTTTCGATCTCTCTTTGCTCTCCGTCTCGCCCCATCCCTCTCTCCAGATCTCTGCATCTCTCCGCTCTGTCGTTTCATCACTTTCCCAGTCTCTCTCCCCATCACACTCCCCGTCTCTCTCCATATTCCTTCCCTGTCTCTCTCCGCGTCATACTCCCCGTCTCTCTCCATATTTCCCTCCACATCTCTCTGTATATACAGAGGGATATCTTCCTCCATCTCTTTATATCTATCTCTCTATCTGTATGTCTATATATCTGTATAACACTCACACACTATCTCTCACTCATCCTTGGAATCCGTTTCTCGTCCACACGCAGGCACACATTTTCCTAAACTGTTAATATATTATTTAATAATTTATTCATTATTCGAAAATCTCAAAACCAATATTTCCGAAGAAATGTGTTAAGTTTTTGACTGAAAAAGTAAGAAAGTTTTGTAAGGTATGGTTAAAATAAATGGTATTTTCAGTATATTTAATTTTATTATAAAATCAGAAAATTTTAACTATTATTAAATATTTTGTACGGGTAACTGATTTTTATGGTTTAGCACAAAGTATTTAAATACTTCAGACTTAACTGGTTCAACTGCAGATTTTCTTCGAGTTGCATAAGTAAAGTACAACATACAGGTTGGTAGTTGTAGTATAAATAGATATTTGTACTGGTAATTGAGGACAGTTTAACGAGCAATATTACATCAATATTTGCTTCATTTGTGGACTTATAAATTTACTTATTAAGAATAGCATGTTTTCAGGTTAGTACCTCCCACTAAGCACACACAAGTTATAGGGTTTATTTTCCCCGAGAGAGCTTTGGAATTCCTTTCTCTTTGTACGGCTGAGATATAAAAATTAAAAACGATCTTTCATTTGAGGAAGCTTTAAGTATTCCAAAACTCTCACAAATAAGGAATATCTGCGAAACGGAACTCCACAAAAAATTCGCTTGGACATAAATTGTGTATTTTAATGAGCTCTACATTTTTACCTACTCTACTAGTAAGTAGATGAAGTGTTGTATTCCACCCAAAAATTCCATGCCGAGTTTTCACCGGAAATATGTTTAGAGGCTCCTGAATTTTTTTTAAAAAAAAATAAATAAATAAATAAAATCTAATGTGCAGCACTCACATGACTTTACTCTTGTACTAACCATTCTTACAAACTCTTATTTCTATATCTTCTTCGTGTTAGTTGAGATAAACATTTGTACAAATTATCTTATTGCTTATTTCCTTGTAGGTGCAAGGGGAATGTTAGAATACAGTAGGCTTTGTGCGATAGTCAAATGTTTTAAAGCTCTGAGATTCTGTTGTCTTTGCACACTTAACATAAAAAAATGAACAACGATGATCCATTTCACGAAAGTTCTAAGTTTTCCGAAACTCACATACATAACAAGGAATATCTCCGGAATGGTTCACCCTACAAGAAAATTTATGGAGACATAAATTGTGTATTTTAGCAAGATCTACATTTTTGTATAGTATGATTTGGTCTATCTCTAACTGTTTACCAGTTATGCAAAAGTCGTCCAGAGTAAATACGACTACAGGGGCTATAGCCGGAAAATTTAAGTAATACATTTCATTTGTCATCAAAATATCTGAAACATATGACATTTTAATAAAAATCGTTAGAGCCATTTTCAAGAAAATCAAAATTTTCGAAAAATGTTCCATGTAAAGGGTAGTTCAGGGTGGGGCCATTTTCTTCAAAATCTCCATGTCACATCCTTGAAAGACATTAAACTTAAATACCAACCTTGGTTTTTAACCGAGTTTTCGTTTTTGAGCTATGCTGTCCACAGAATGACAGACTGACACACAGACACACAGATACACGGACCTTTTTCTAAATTTTTTTTTTTTTTTTTTTTTTTTTTTTTTGATTCAGGGGTCCTCTAAACATATATTTCCGGTGAAATCTCGACATCGAATTTTTGGGTGGAATACAATGCTTCCTCTACTTACCAGTAGAGAAAATAAAAACACATGTAATACTTCACAGTAAACACAATGCAATTTTATATTGAAAAATCTGATGTGTTGCACTCACATGACTTTCTCTACTCTTGTACTAACCATTCTTACAAACTCTTATTCCTATATCTTCTTCGTGTTAATTGAGATAAACATCTGCAGAAATTATCTTATTGCTATTTCCTTGTAGGTACAAGGAGAATATGAGCGATAGTCAAATCTTTTAAAGCTTGGAGATTTCGTTCTCTTTGCACGGTTAACATACAAAAAATGAACAGCGCTGTTGCGTTTGATGAAAGTTTGTTTTCCGAAACTCACACACATAACAAGGAGTATCTCCGAAATGGTTCACTCTACCCAAAAAAAAATCCCTTAGGTTTACGAGTTGTGCAAAAGTCCTCCAGAGTAAATACGATTACATTAGCTATAGCCAGAAAATTCAAGATATGCATTTCATTTGTCATCAAAATATCTCAAACATATGACATTTTAATCAAAATCGTTTGTCATTTTCAAGGAAATAAAAATTTTTGAGTTATGCTGTCCACAGACACACACAGAGACACACACACACGGACCTTTTTCTAAAAATGCTTTTTTTTTTGATTCAGGGGTCTCAAAACATATATTTCCGGTGAAATCTCGACATCGAATTTTTGGTGGAATACCTGTCAAATATATATGAGATAACATACCCTATTGGCAACTTACAATGCTGTAATAAGTCCTGGGTTTCATTACACCGCCATATTTCCGTGTAAATGCAAGTCGGTCTGGGTAGAGGACCTGCCTGCTGTGCAAGAGGTCCAGGGTTCGATTCTCGGCTGGAAGGGTGGCAATTTTTCTCTAACTAGGATTATTCTCCGTCCTCCCTCGAGTCTAGAAGTATGAATGGGAGTGTGGATGTGCATGTGTGTGAAAGTTCAAAACCACCACTAAGCGAGTGAGCACCATTGCTGTTGAGCAATTGTTCCAAGAGGTACAAAGACTTTAGGTGTTAAAGGTGGCATATAAATGGAACATTTCAAGAAAGGAAACATGAACCCCATTTTTGTCCATGAGCTCACATCTAAACTAGAAAGTATGGAATCGTTGACAATAATCTAAGGGGAAAATGTAACATCCGAAGACAGGCTGCGGTCTGAAAGATCGCACCACGTTAGTTGAGGTTTGACAGAAACATTGTCAAATGGGTGATCATTTCAATATCTGATTACATTTTAATGTATAAATGCTGTGCAAGTTACTGCCGTGTGCGCACACACGTGTGGACATGCCAAGTTACATGTTTCGGGTGTCCTTCGCTGAAGATGACACAGAACTCTAGTCATTAAGGAATAGTGTACTATAGGAGTTTTCACGTTAAGAAGGCACAATGGCTCTTATGGAGAATCAGCGCGGCGTTGCCACGTATGTTGCGCCAATGTGATTACCGCGTTTGCTCACAACCAGGTTTATTATTTGTTACTATTACTACTATTATTACAGGAGAAGCGGGTGTTTTTGGCCGTGTGCTTGGCGCGCTAAAAGCATTTGCCTTTAAATGGTGATTTATGGATGGCTTGTTACTGGAGATGTTCTATATTTATATAAAAAACAATTTCGTTATTTCCTTGACAACTTTGTCGCTAGAAGTTTTTACGTGGACTTACAGAACGAGAATTAGCCAGCGACGACATTTTCCACTGTATAAACAAAGAACCTTAACACTTTGTTTTAAACTTTATTTTTTTTTAAAAATATGTTTAGATATATTGATATAATCTAAATACTAATGTGGCCTATAAAAGCAAGCGAATAATCCAGATTTTTTTTTCATTGCAATTATTTCGGTTTAAAGCCATGTTTAAACGTGCGGAGCGAGAAAGATGTTAAAAAATCTGCTTTCAACAAAATTTTACATTTTATTGTTTTAAAAAATGTAGCTACAATGACGTACAAGGTTTATCGTGCATACCATAGTATTCTTCGACACATTTTACATCGAAATGCTTGTTCATACTTTATCTTAGCCACATTTGAAAACACGCAAATTTGGCAACGGCGCACCTGATTCTTCCATAAGAATAACATGGTCCATAAGAGCCCGTTGTGCCTTCATGACGTGAAAACAGCTATAGAAAATGAACGGTTGCATGCAATCGCAAGTGTTGCAGCGCTTGTTGCACCTGGCCTCTTAATGAAAGGTTTGGGCACCACTGGTACAAGAAACATGATGCATCAGGAGCAAGACAATTTTCGGTGTTTCCCCTTCATCCGAGCTTCTCCCCTCATGTAAAGCAGTTGGAGGGGATAGGAAGGATGAACACTTCACCCAGTGGTGCCGCGGAAGAGCAGTTTAGTGAGCTTCTGGCGGTCGCCCGCGTTCTACGCATGCAATAGTGTGGTGTTCTCTATGACCTACACCTGAAACAAACTCTTGAGGTGAGTAAGTCAAGCATCCCCTAGCAAAACTCTAAACAATTACAATCACCAGGCAGCACAAAAGTACAAATTATGATTTTGTTTTTATTGCTTAATATCCCCAAAAAATTCATAAGAGTACGCTGACTGCCTCTGTGGTCTGGAGATTAGCATGCTAACCTTCAAATCCAGAGGTCCCGGGTTCGATTCCCGGCTGGAGGGTGGGAATTTTTCTTTAGCCAGGACCCATCCTCCCTAGAGTCTGGAAGTATGAATGAGAGCGTGAATTTGATATAATAACTAAAAGTAAACCAAATATTAACACCATTGCTGTTAAGCAATTGTTTCAAAGCTAAAAAGCCGCCAATATGATCTTAAGATATTAAATGCGGCATTTAAATTGAACATATATGTACAAAAGAGTGCGCTAAGATATCATATACTAGCCAGTGTTCAAATCAGCACCTTACAGTGCACTCTTCACATTAAGATTAAGATTAGGTTAAACTTGACGCTTGGTATGAAATTAAACAATTTGTAATGACAGGAAAAAGAAAGCGTTGGAGATTCAGTGCTTTTCACTTATACAGACCTAACGCATAATGAAAACAGAGAAATATCGAAAAGGCACATGGAGAATGAAACTATCGGAGTATTCTTGAACAAACAAACTAGCATCGTTGGGCGCGCATCTACTTACGAGTAGTGCATTTTCTTGAAATATTTACGACCGCGCTATAGTCAACATTGCAATTTTAATAGAGTAAGGAATTTACAGTTTGCTATCAGTTGCTATGCATATTTTGCGTATTATTGCGATTAAAATCGAATTAAATCGATGCAAACTTCAGGCAGACATGACGTTCTCTATTCGAAGGGCTTAGTTTTTAATTTTTTATTTATTTACAAGCTGCAGCTCTATTACTAGGTTTACCTTTCAATATATTATACAAATATATAGATCATTTAATATACATTTGCATATTGCTTGACAGAGAAAGAGATATTCTAAAAGCGGTAGTTTTAAGGACAGAAAATGGGCCAGTAAAAACACAAACTAATGCAGAAAACCATAAGTACTTCATCGAATTCACTAACAGTAAAACATTTGAAAACTTGAAGTGAAACAAATTATACACATCTCATCCGCCAAAATTGTCCAAATACAACAATATTAGAAGGATTAAATATCTGTATGTTGCACTGTTTTGTTTTCATTGTGGGTTTAGAAGGCTTTAAGAATTGTATATGCTAAACGAAAACTTCTGTTCTTAATTTCCTCGTGCATTGATTTAAAAAATAAGACAGTTGTGCGAGGTAATACGAGAAAAATAACATGTTATTTGAACCTTTATGCTACTGTGAAATATTGATCTGTTGTAATCTGAATTATTCCAATTTTAGGGCTTCCCTAATGTGGGCTAGTAATGTTCTAAATAATGAGGAATACATTCCACAATTGTATGCCATAACACATAATTTACGATGAGGTAAAGTAAACCAATAGAAAACTTCTCTGTTTTCATTGAGTTTTTGGAGCTTATTGTGATGATAATTATATCAAAATTGTGTTAGCTGTAAACGTTTCTCTGTGAATTGACATTTGGACTCAAATAATATAACTCTTCTCACGTGGATATATTGCTATATTTAGAATACTATTTTCAGGAAACTTAGGCGTCGAATTGCTCTACGTTTCTGCTTCAAAATTCTATTAAGGTGTAAGAAGGTCTATTAAGGTATCATTTCTGGTTATAATTTCGCATTCTTAAATTTATGCAAAACTCCAGATCACCTCCAGATATATAAGCTAGCATTTGTTTGTTTGGCATTATCGAGGTAACTGTTTTTCGCTTGTGTTTTATTGCTCAAATGAATGTCGTAAATCGCTCCCGAAGTTCAATGTCATGGTCGAAACTCTGCGAGTCGCGTGCGGTCTTGGAAACATCAGACAGCTGGCGTTAACAGAAACTTGTAACCTGAGTGTAAAGTCCGTCCACAAAAACAAATAAAAACACAATTCTTTAAAAGTTCCCTGGAATTTGTATATGGTTTCCTGAATTTTGTTAGGTAGTCTCTTTCAGGCACTACTTTAAATACTTGCTCTCTTTAAATGTATTTACATACAAGTATTAGTTTCATAATTCTCGACACAATTATTTTATGTTTGCTTACATTCGAAACATTATTCCTGTCACAAATATTAATCTAGATGTATGAAAAAGCTTACACAGAGCCATTTAATGTTCCGTATAAATTGAAAGTTAACAAACATTTTTTTTCAATAAATATTTAAAACGTATATAGCTACTGGAGAAAGTATTCATCTCCACAAAAGGAAAAGAAAACTGGCCCATGTGTTACTTTTAGGCGACGTTCTCTCCCCATTTTCTTAATAAATCTTATTTCTTTCATCTACTGCACGTGAATTCGAGACGGAGGTATGCAGAAAGGATTGCATTATCCAAACAATCCGTTGTAAGGTTCCAGAGAGAGATACAACATTGTGAAGAGTTAGTCAGATTTTTAAAAGGTAGGTCAGTATACGCTGCCTCTGAAATGCCATATACTTTACACGCAAGAAGCAAAACTAACATAGCACTTAAAAAACTGTATGAAAAGTATTGGAAAATTCATTCCAATAGCAGGAAGTGTCTTGCAAATGGTTGATGCTATAAACAGATTTTTCCAAATTTTGTGTTCTAACGATAACTACATTTTTCTGTAAGTTTTTATCATCCTTTATGATTGAGCGCATTAGGAAACCATAATATTTCTAAGTCCCACGTCGTATTGCAGCGCAATTTACACAAGTCGATATTTCCAACATGCAACTGAGTTTATTGATAGTTTCTGTTCCATAGTTATTGTGTATCCGACAGACGTGTCTGGTTCACATTCACCGAGTTCGACTCTCGGTTAAGGGAGTAATCTGGATAAGATTTTATCCTGGAAGATGAATGTGGGTAAGGTCTAAGTTCTATGGACCCCGGGCCCATTCAATTCATTGTCCGGTAAGTGCGTTAAAACCTTTAAAAATTAAGAAATTGTCGATATACTTCCAACTTGGTTAAAATCGATGCAAAATTAAGGCTAATTTAGATATGTAAACTCCTAGCATGTTTCAGTTTTTAGTAGAACCCCATTGCACATGTAAGTTGGCATTTTAAGCACAAGAGCTTGAACAACATTTATCGACACATTTGAAATCGGCACAGAAAGAATCGACCGAACGCTTCTGAACTGCGGCAGTTTTCCTGAATGAACTGCACACGTATGTAACTGATTTAAAATTGGCGGGAGGAAATAAACACGCTCTTTCATTTGATGTTGTCACTACAAGGCTGAACCGTGGTGTAATGCAATGCATTAGCAGAAACGTCAGTATCTTCGTGGTGTAATAGCTTAAGGGACACTGGGAGTGAAATTTTGGTCAAAATTGTCAAAAAGTCGAAAATTGTTTCGTTAAAATGTTCCTGGAACACCTGTGTATTTGGATCAGCTAACATTTTTCATATCCCCCACTCCATGTGGTCATTATGGCCCAGTGCTCTTCCCTTAACGTACACAGCATGTTCCTATATAAAAGCCTGTTTTTCTCAAAACTACATTTCTGCATATTCCAAAAGAAGGTTGCGCCTGAGTTTTGCTTTAAATTCAATGAAAATTTCCAAAAGTATTCATAAATAGCAGCTAAACAAAACTATGATTCAATATTGATGTTATCATTAACATGAATTCCAAAAACTTTTTTTTGTATGAAAAAATCACTAATTTTTAAGATTAAATTTTCTTTGTCATTAAAAAAATATGCACAGCATAATGAGCAAACGTATTTGAAATATCTCTTCATACAATTGTTACCCATGTTTTAGAGTATCAGTTCTGCCAATATAAATGAATTTGGAAAACTTAATAGACGCGAGCTCTATTTTGAATATGTGCCTATCAAATTCATAAAATAATTTATATATCCTAAACGAATTATGCAATTTTAATGAAATGTGGTGTACCTCCTATTATCATATAAATACACAGTAAAAATTTCAGAAAAATCTATCAAGAAATGTGGAACTTTCAAATTTCACTCCCAGTGTCCCTTATGCATGCGGATGGCCAGGGTCATGTTCCACACAAGAGTTAAATATTTTATTGTAACTTAATAAGCTTTAAATGACTTAAATGTATCTTTAATCATCTGGAACTTACCTAAAGGAAATTACTCGTACTACGATTTCTGTTAATTTATTGCCATAAATTGAGGTTATTTAAAAACACAATTTCATTAGCATGTGACCGAACATGAGATGTTTTCCTGGGCCTTAGGTTTTGTCACAAATAAAAAAAATACAAAACCCAGCATATAAGGGCAAATAAAACCTTTGGGAATGCCATAAACTTACAAAACACCCTATCTCAAAACCTAGGAGTAATTTCCTCTTGTACACAAGTTTGCAAAATGCAATCTGCACACTAACGTATGTAACAAATTACATATTCGTTAAGTTTATATTTTTACTTTCTCTACTACATACAGTACATAGAGGAAGTATTGTATTCCACCCAAAAATTCATACCAAGATTTCACCGGAAATACATGTTTTGAGACCCCCTGAATCCAGAAACAAGTGTTTCAGAGTGTGTGTGTGTGTGTGTGTGTGTGTGTGTGTGTGTGTGTGTGTGTGTGTGTGTGTGTGTGCGCGCCTTTGAATAGCATAACTAAAACACGAGAAGTCGGTTAGAAACCAAAGTTGGTAATCAAGTTTAATATCTTTTAAGGTTGCGACACACGAAGATTTTCAAACAAATCTCCCATCCCAAACCATCCTTTACGTAGAAAACTTTCAAGAATATTGATTTTCTCAAAAATGACTATCGATATTGATTAAATTATCATATGTTTAATATATTTTTATGACAAGTGAAATGTATATCTTGAACTTTCTGTGAATGGCCTCCGAAGTCCTTAGTATTCTTAATGCCTCTGCATAACCGATAAACCGCAAGAGATAGACAAAATATTACAGTATAAAGATTTAGATCTCGTTAAAGTACACCGTTTATGTCAAGTAACATTTTTTGTGTCCTTAACCATTTCCGAAATATTCCTTGTTATTTTTTGCAGTTTAAAATACACGTTTGTTAAATAGGAAGTCATTATTCTTTCTCTTTCTCTTGGCCATGCAAAGAGGATGGAATTTCAAAGGCATTCCATAGCGACCCCCTCTTAAAATATTTGAGTATAGCTTAAAGCGTACTGTATTCCCATATTCCGGTTGTACCTACAAGAAAATATGCAGTAAACGTAATAAAACAATTTCTGCAATTGTTTATATCGATTAATGTGGAGTAGATAGAAAAATAAGAATAGCTAGTTGAAGAGTGAGTAGAAGACCTTTTTAAATGATGGAACAAAGTTGATGTTAAAGAATGCCAGATATTGATGTATTTGAAATTGATAGAAATGTGTGAGTGGTTTATATGGGGAGTCTGGAAAAGGATAGATATGAATTCGTAATGGGTGGAAAGGTTGTGTGAGTACTGAGTATGAATTGAACTGAAGTAATGTGTTTCTGTTTTGAACATTTTGGGAAATGCTTGTGGAAGAAGTAAAGATGTCTGATGGCAATTTCACGGTTTGCTGTTAAACGCTGAAGCAAGCGAATTCCGTATGAAAGTAACTGTTCATGATTGCGATGCTGGAGGTGGGGCCGAACCGTTGGCCCACTTTCTGCCACAGTGTGTGTGTGTGTAGGGAGGGTATTATTTTACCGCCTTTTAAAACTGCAGATCGTGTTTCCAAATTAAAGAACCCTGCCCCTGGTGATCACGTACATTTTTGGAACCTTGTAGTTTGGGCTTTAAGGCTCCTAGTGTTCTGAAAGGTAAATAGTTAATATTCATACTATCCGTCCTTAAATAGTCCAGGCCAATGGGGACCATCAAACAAATATCTGATGTGTTGACTCACATGACTTTCTCTACTCTTCCACAAATTATTCTTACAAACTCTTATTCCCACATCTACTTCTTGTATCTTATTGCTAATTTTCTTGAAGGTGCAAGGGGAATAGTCAAATCTTTTAAGAGTGGTCGTTGCATGATGACTTTAAGATTCCATTCTCTTTGCATGAGAACGTCTATAAATACTGAAAAATTCTGACAAATAACAAGGAATATCCCCGAAATGGTGCATTTCACAGAAAAGATAATTTGATATAAATCGTGTGTTTTAATAAGTTCTTCATTTTTTGTATAGTAAGATTTGGTCTGTTTCTTACGGTTTACCAGTTATGCAAAAGTCATCAACAGTAAAAAGAGCTACATGGACTATAGCCACAAAATTCAAAATATGAGTTTCATTTGCCATAAAATGTCTTAAACATGTGGTATTTTAGTGTCAGTCTGTGGACAGCATAACTCAAAAACGAAAAGTCTGATTAAAAACCAAAGTTGGTATTTAAGTTTAATGTCTTTCAAGGATGCGACATGAAGATTTTAAAGAAAATTCCTCCACCGTAAACTACCCTTTACCTAGAAAATTTTGATTTTATTGAAAATGGCTCTAACAATTTTAATTAAAATGACATATGTTTAAGGTATTTTTATGACAAATGAAATGTATATTTCTAATTTTCTGGCCATAACCTATGTAGTCCTGTTTACTCTGGATGACTTTTGAATAACTCGTAAATCGTAAGAGATAGACCAAATCTTACTATACAAAAAATGTACACCTTTCTAAAACACACAATTTATGTCCAAATAAATTTTTAATTGTAGAGTGAACCATTTTGGAAATATTCCTTGTTATTTGTGTGAGTTTTGGAAAACATACTTCTGTGAAATGGAACATCATTATTCATTTTTTATATGTTAACCGTGCAAAGAGAAGGGAATTTGAAAGCTTTAATAGATTCAACTATCGCTCAAAGCCTACTGTATTCCCATATTCCCCTTGTATTTACAAGGAAATAAGCAATAAGATAATTTCTGCAAATGTTTAACTCAACTAACACGAAGAAGATATAGGAATAAGAGTTTGTAAGAATGGTTAGTACAAGAGTAAACAAAGTCGTGTTAGTACAACGCATCACATTTTTGAAAATGATACTATATTTTCAGCCTCCTGTATCTCTCTTGTATCCATAATTAAATGAGTAACTATTTTATTTATGTAAACGCTTATCTGCTTTAACTAGAAGTATATAAAGACGTAAGAGTTTGTAAGAAGTTTGTAGATAAAAACCATGATAAACGGAAGAGAATGTTATGTGAATGTAATTCATCAATTATTTTAAATCCGTTCGTTAATGCCCCTTAATCAGTCATGTGATCAAGGCGTCTCTGCAGGTAGTTTAAGTGGTAACTAAGCGCAACAAAGTATGACATTGTTATCTTTGTCAGCGTATAGATTCCTATATGAAATAAGAAGGGAGGAGTCAGGTACAGGTCGTAAATCACAAGGGCTTGCTCTCTCTCTCTCTCTGTCTCTCTCCTATTGACCTCATAACCGTGTTTGATTGAATGATTACACAGTTTGTTGATCAATTTGTTCTGTTATTCATCAAAGATAATCTCTCTCCACTCCGAAACATCGCCCTACCCCACCCTGGATAATCTTCTTATACAGCTGATTGTCTATTGTCTCTGAACTATGCAGATGCTTTCATTTCCTACAGTAGTTTCTCTAATAGTTGTAGTGCCAGCTAAACAAAATGTAAGTGTATACAGGGTGCTTCAAAAGGTTACTGAAAAATTTAAGGAACAGAAAGAGTAGACCAAATGGGTTAACTTTTGACTAGGAAGCCATGTTCCCAAACATGTTCCCGAGTCAGTGCCAATGATACTCTGTTAAGCCGTAATACACTTTATTATTCACAGGGTTCAGTGTAATAGGTTACAAAAGATGTCCAAACACACCATCACCACGTTGAATACAGATACTGCACAGTCGAGTAAAGCCTTGGCGCACTCACTCGAATGTCCCAGGCATGTGCAAAAGTTTGCCAGATGCCACAGCTATTTTGGCTGCTAGTGTTCCTGGATCGTCTGCTGGTGTCTGATACACCACAGCTTTGATATACCCCCAAAATAAATAATCAAGTGGCGTTAAGTCCGGGGAACAGGGTGGCCATGCAAGTGGCCCTCGTCTTCCCATCCAACGTTCAGGATATTTACGATCTAGGAAGTGCCGCACGTTGACATCAAAATGTGGTGGCGCTCCATCCAGTTGCATCCGTGTTTGCTGGTACATCTTCTAAGAACTCCGGAAGGACTTGTTCCAAGAAGATCAGGTATCTTGGTCCATTCAAATGTTGTATTACAACTTAACATTAGTATCATTGGTACTGACTCGGGATCGTGTTTGGGAACATGGGTTCCTAGTCGAAAGTTACTATATTCTGTCTACTCTTTCTGTTCCGTAAGTTTTTCAGTAACCTTTTGAAGCATCCTGTATAGCTTTTTGAAACCAAACCATATAAGAACTATACCCATCCGGCCCGAGAATGGTTCCTAACATAAACAATGCATGTAGTATCACTGCGCGCTTTGACATCTCGTGAACGCATGGTGGAACTTCCTCCCTTGCCCTTCAATAGCTAACCAATAAACCGCGGATTTTTACCTCCTAAAAACCTGAGGTTTTAGGCGCCTAAATTAGGCTTGTTAGGCCCTATAGTTTGTAAAATAGGCTCTCAAACTACTTTGAAGGTCAATGTCAAAGCAATTCAAATATTTTAGTAACAGCTTACTAAAATTATACATTGCTTGCATACAAAATCAATAAAATTACACCACGATTTCCTACGTATACTTTAAGTATCTAGGATTTTATCTTTTATGTGACAGAGATATAGATCTGGATAAAAAATTTAATTTTTCGAAATGTTTGTGGTACAATCCATAGATCCTTACAAAACAAAACACGAAAAGATATACGGTTGCTGTGTCCATATTAAGTTATGGAAGTGAAGCCAGAACAATGACACAAAAGGATAAATCAAAGTTCAGGCAGCCGAAATGAAATTCATGAGAAATACCTTAGAATGTACAATACTAGATAAAAAGAACACAGATATCTGGGAGAAACTTGGGGCGGAACCATTGCTGGAGAAGCTAATGAGAAACAACAGAAAGTGGTGTGAACATCCACAAAGGATGCCGAGCTACAGACTACCAACCTTAGAAATGGGATATAAACCAAAAGGAAAACAAGATGTTGGAAGACCAACAACAAAATGGGCACCGCAACTAACAAAATGGTATCTTGGTTAATGGAAAACGCTCTTCGAAGCTGATGGACACAAAGCTCCGTAAGGTATGGGTCAGAAACCCTTAAACAATTGTCAAAAGGAGAGAGGGTGAACCTTGCTTGGACAATATTGCCCGCTGTTAAGTGTGCAAACATATTTCTATCTTGCTCTAAACATCATATGGTATTTCCACATTATTTTCACCCCAATAATGCTATTAGCTTTTGGTTTAAAATAAATTAAGATTTAATTGATTTAGCCTAAAATAGGGCAAAATAGTCTACAACGCCTAAATAGGCTCTAAAACTGTAGTCATGGATAAGGTTAAAAAAATAAATAAAATATTTTTGTAGATACCTGTCAAGAAGAAAATAGGTTTTAACTTAAATATCCGCTGTCTACCAAACATACGTTTACACACAGGGAACTACTAAAAGAGCATAATTCAGTGAACAAGGTATCGAATTTACAGCTTTTTATAAAGTGACTATTGAGTACCCGTGCTTAAAAATCAGTATCCGGTTAGGGACTTCCGCGCGTCTTGTTGGCCTATCTGCTTGCGGCCTGTAGCCTCCTGTGGTTCCTTCACTTCATTCCTTCCTCAGGTCAGCCTTTTTCTTACTGTGAGAGAGAATGTGATAGGTTGTATACATACACTAATTAAAATTTACTTATACTGTTTATACGGCATAGTGGATTATAGAAAGTATTACAGTCAACTTTAGCATTAAAAAATTAAAAGAGTAGAATTAAAAAAAGGTCGTCAAGTTAAACGGAATGTCGAGTTATTGGGATTCTGCTGTATCACTAATACAAACTAATTGTAGCCTACGATATGTTAGAGCTATGTTACGTTCTTATACTCGCATTGAAATCTCCCATGTTAACGTAATGTAAACTGTTAAGGAATAAACCCTGAATTGAATTCAGCAAAAAGTATTCAGTTGATGAAAGATAAGCTTCAAAGTGCACCGTATAAAAGGTAATACGAAATGCTGTTACAATTTGTTGGTAATTTGTCTTTATACGGTAGTAGTGGTAGCGATGTGGGTAGTGGAGAGGGCCCAATAGCTCTGGTATCTAGTGCGACTCCCATCTCCTTCTAGGAGTCCAGTGAATTGAACACTAAATGAACACCCGAGCTTAAAAGCCCCACGCCTGTGTGTGGGATCGAACCTGGGAACAATTCGTGGCAGGAAAACAGCTGCCAGACTCTAACCCACTGCGCCATGGCAGCTTTTTCACTTTCTCTACTGGTAAGTAGGGGAAGTATTGTATTCCACCCGAAAATTTGATGCCGAGATTTCACCGGAAAAATATGTTTTGAGGACCCCTGAATAAAAAAAAGTATTTTTAGAAAAACGTCCGTGTGTGTGTGTGCGCGCGTGAGTGTGCGTGTGGGTGTGCGTGTGCGCGCGCGCGCGCGTGTGTGTGTGTGTGTCAGTCTATGAACGGAATAATTCAAAAACGAAAACTCGGTTAAAAACCAAAGTTGGTATTTAAGTTTAATGTCTTTCAAGGATGTGACACGAAGATTTTGAAGAAAATTCCTCTACCCTAAACTACACTTTACATGGAAAATGTAGCATTCTAATCAAAATCGTTAGAGCCATTTTCGAGAATATAAAAATGTTCGAAAAATGCTCCATGTAAACGGTAGTTTCGGGTGGAGGAATGTTCTTCAAATTCTTCTTGTCGCATCCTTGACAGATATTAAACATAAATACCAACTTTGGTTTTTAACCGACCTTTCGTTTATGAGTTATGCTGTCCACAGACTCACACACATACACACACACGTGAACATACGCACACACACAATTCTGCACAGAATTGGAAAAGCAACCTCGACGACGCGCCCATGCTTAGATGACAGCCAAACAGCCGCGCATCGCTTACTTCACTGCAAGCTGGTCTCGTTAAGTACTGGTAAATGGGAAAATCGAACACCCCGAAGCGATGGTCAAATAGAAGGATGATATTTCGGGATTAGTACGCCTTCTTCTTAGCAACCATGTGGCCTCAATTTCAGGAGAAACATTAAAATAAATATCCTATTTACATGTTTATTTACAACTAGCAGAACACGCGTCTCTGCTCACGTTATTCACGTTATACTCCTGAGATTCAACTATCTCTCCCACTTTCTTCCCCTGTTCTACCTCTTTTCCTCCATCCATCTTTCTCAGGCTCTTCCAATTTCTCACTCTCTCTGCTACTCTGTGCAATTTACATGTCATGTAGCGTTTTGAAACAGGTAATGCTTTTTTCTGAGTACATATTAATGCAAATTGAAACACCAGCAACAGGTTTTAGAGCAGACAAACTTGTGCCTCTGATGTAATTGGAACCATACTACTTCTCATACTAGCTTCTTTACGTACAAGAATAATAGAAACGGAAAAGTGTATGACAATTTAAATTCTCACTCTATGGAAATGTTGTACGTAACAGAATTTGCACAAATGTTATGCTTATAAATTTACCGAGCAGGATGGCTCCGTGGTAACGTGTGAGGTTCTCATTCGGGAGGTCCAAGGTACGACTCCCGTGGACGGCCGACTCTCACTTTAGGTTTATTGTGGCTTACCTTGGTATGTAGGCGAATGCTGGGAAGAATTCTCGTCTTTCAGCTGTGCTTCTAGATTTCGTGGCGTAGGGCTGCTTGCTCAAAGAAAAAAGTAATCCGGTGAATACTTAGAGGCTGCTTGGTCGACTGGTCGTTCATCGCCCTTACTAGGCAGCTCCAGCAGTGGGACGAGTCTTCGAGTGTGAAACTGTTAGGGACTTCCGCGCGTCTTGTTGGCCTATCTGCTTGCGGCCTGTAGCCTCCTGTGGTTCCTTCACTTCATTCCTTCCTCCTGGAGTGGTAGCTACAATAGAGCTATGTCTCAGTGCGCGAGGTCTCCCCCACCCTTGTATACCTATACCGATATGCTTATAAACTTCCCTTTTGGGCAAGTAATTAAGATATTACACAGCCTATTTTCCAAGTGGGGCCAAATTCTATACAAAGCTTCATATGGCTGTTGTTGCCTGAAACACACACACACACACACACACACACACACACACACACACACACACACACACACACACACACACAGTTTTAAAAAAATACTTCATTTTTTGCTTCAAACCTAGTCACCAATTATTGATCCAAAATGGAAAATTAGCAGCAAAATGGCGATTACGTAGAGAAATGCAACATTTGTGAAGCAGCTAGTGATGGAAGTGAATCCTTGGGATGTGACACCCCTGATAACGGTCTTAGGTGGTCACGCTATGTCCCTGGCCTAGACTCCGACTCCGGTTACCAGAAGATAGACCTACCTCAACTCCGTGCTGGTATTTCCGGATCAAATGTTTTCATCTAATGGCAATGGAACTCCAGTTACTCGTGGAATCTACTTCTCACCATTATCTACTAATTATTCATCTTGTCTTAGTGACCTTTGCAGCGTTAGGGAGCGATCTCATTGGAAAACTGTAAAAAATATCCTATTTTTATATCTTCTACAAACGCGTATTTTTCTATCAGTGTCACGTTAATGTGATAAACGTTTACATAAATAGCTCCGTTAAATATTTCCTTGTCAGTTTTATAATCAGACGGAAGCGGGATAGATGCGATCTCTATCCAGCCAATGAAGGATGCAGGAATCGACTCATATCCAACTTTAGTCAATCAGAGACATCGGAGTATCTTGCCCACGTGGAGTAAATCACGTGATAGAAGTTGGTTCCACTTATACGAACGTAGCTTTGAACACTTTAGTTGCCCCGTGAGTCTAAATTATAAAATAAATGGCAACATAACACTTCATACATTTTTACTTTCTCTACTGGTAAGCAGAGGAAGTATTGTATTCCACCTAAAAATTCGATGTCGAGATTTCACCGGAAATATATGTTTTGAGGCCCCCTGAATAATAATAAAAAAAAAAAAAAAAAAAAAAAAAAAAAAAAAAAACATTCACAAATTGTGCGTTTGAACGACATCGACATTTTCTGTGCAATAAACTTTTCTCTATTTCTTACGGTTCACCAATAGTACAAAATTATAGATATTAATTCCGAATCCAGGGAACTTCACAGGCTGTTTCTGGAAAATTAAAGGTATACGAGTACTTTTTATTAATCATGGAAATATCCTTAAAAATTACGATTTTAAGCAACATCTATAGAGGAATCTTTAAAAAATTAAAAATAATAACAATTTTCCACGTAAAGCATAGCTTAGAATTGAGGTTTTCCTTGTAAATCTTCTGAACTTAAACACAAAGGTATCACACTCTCGCTTTGGCCTATGTTGTTCGTAAACACACATCTGCGGACAAGGACACTTTTTGCTTACTTTGGGGATCTCAAAACGTGTATTTCTGGTCATATCTCTGTATCTAATTTTTGGGTGGAATACAATACTTCCTCTACTTACTGTAAATAGTAGCAGAGAAAGTAATAAGATAGCTGATGAAGCTAAGTGTGTTTATATCTCTAAATTGTAAGTGCATTAGGCATTTGGAAATTTTGCACGTCGTTTATATCACAAAGAAGTCGTCAACTACAAAATAAAATAGGTACTATTTTTACTATCTCTATGCATGGTAAAGTGTTGTAATCCACTTCAAAATTCTACACCAAAATTTTACGGGAATACATGCTTAGAGACATCCGTATCCAAAAAGGGGATTTTTAGAAAAAATCTGATGTTGCACTCATATGACTTTCTCTACTCTTGTGCTAACCATTCTTACAAACTCTTATTGCTATATCTTCTCCGTGTTAGTTGAATAAATTATCTTATTGCTTATTCCCTTGTAGGTACAAGGGGTGTATTAGAATACAGTAGGCTTTGAGCAATAGTCAACTCTTTGAAAACTTTGAGATCCCGTTCTCTTTACACGCTTAACATATAAAAAAAAACCGAACAACGATGTTGCATTTCATGAAAGTTTTAAGTTTTCCGAAACGGACACAAATAACAAGAATATCTCCGAAATGGTTCACCCTACAGAAACATTTATTCAGACATAAACTGTGTGTTTTAGCGAGATCTACTTTTTTGTATATTAAGATTTTGTCTATCTCTTACGGTTTACAAGTTATTCAAGTCATCCAGAGTAAACAGGACTACATAGGCTATAGCCAGAAAATTCAAAATATACATTTCATTTTTCATCAAAATAGCTTAAACATGACACTTTAATCAAAATCGTTAGAGCCATTTTCAAGAAGATCAAAATTTTCGAAAAATTTTCCATGTAAAGGGTTGTTTAGGGTGGGTTTATTTTCTTCAAAATCTTCGTGTCGCATGCTTGAAAGACATTAAACTTAAATACCAACTTAGGTTTCTAACCGACTTTTTGTTTTTGAGTTACGCTACAATAAACACACACACACAGACCTTTTTCTAAATTTTTTTTTTCATTCAGGGGGCCTCCAAACATATATTTCCGGTGAAATCTCGACATCGATTTTTTGGGTGGAATACAATACTTCCTCTACCTTACTATACGTAGTAGAAGTAAAAATGTAAAAGGCAGAACATGCAAACTGTAATATCGTTTGTTCTCCCTGGATATTAAAAATGAGAATTTTCTTTTCGTTAATTTGGCTGCTAGAAGTATTTTAAAGTGGAGAGGAATAACTTCCGGAGTTGAGTGCAACAGTTCACTTCAATCATACAGCTTTCCAAACTGGATATCTCGAGATAAGTTTGTTCAGGGTGTCAAAAGTTTGGAAAGCTCTGCATTATGTTTACTCACATTGTTCTGCTTCGTAGAAACTGTGTTGGGGAAGCACAAATCGATTCTCGAAGAAAGTCAATTACTCAGAGGAAAGAAAGTAAGTGCCAGTTAGGATTCCACCAAGTAATGGTTTGACTCATGCTCATAGCATCCTGTTGAGTGTAAGAGAAAACGGCACCTTGTTACCAGTGCAGCAACGCGTCACCCCGGAATCTCCTCACAAGGGCGGCAAGTGCTCTACCCCCCCCCCCCCCCCTCGTACGAGTGCCTTTCAAAGCACCGAGTCGTGAAATGACGCGAGAATTTATCTTCAGGATTTTGGAAACCAAGAGTGGCATTTGCTAAGACTACTTCACGAATAAACTGAAGTGATTTACCAAAAAATCATTGTACAATAAAATCATACGTTATTTACATTTATTTGCTGTTTTCAAAAGCAAGTTAAAGTCATAAGGTAGCGTTTCCCTGTTCCTTTATCATATAGTAAAAATCTTATGTGTTACACTCACATGACTTTCTCTACTCTTGTACTAGCCATTCTTGCAAACTCTTATATATTCCTCTATCTTCTTCATGTTAGTCGAGATAAAATCTGCAGAAATTACCTTTCAAGGGAAATATAGGGATATAACAGGCTTTTTAAAGTTAGTCGCTATATCAACGCCTTGAAATTCCATTCCCTTTGCGCGGCCAAGAGATAAAAAGTGAATAACGATCTTGCATTTGAGAAAAGTAGAAATATTGCAAAACTCACACAAATAGCTAGCAATATCTCCGAAATGGTTCACCCCACAAAAAATGCACTTGGACATAACTTGGTGTTTTAACAAGATCTAGATTTTTGGTATACATAGTAAGATTTGGTCTATCTCCTACATTTTACCAGCTATGCAAAAGTCATCAAGAGTAAACAGGACTGCATGAGCTGTAGCCAAAAGATTCAAAATAAACACTTCATTTGCCATAAAAATATCATAAACATATGGCATTTTAATTAAAATCGTTAGAGTTATTTTTAAGAAAATCAAAATTTTCGAAAAATTCTCCATGTAAAGGGTATTTTAGGGTGGAGAAATTTTCTTCAAAATCTTTGTATCGCATCCTTGAAAGATATTAAACTTAAATACCAACTTTGGTTATTAACTAACTTTTCGTCTTTGAGGTATGCTGTTCACACACACACACACATACACACACACACACACACACACACACACACACACACACACACACACTCACACCTTTTTCTAAAAATTCTTTATTTGGATTTAGGGGGCCTCAAAACACATTTTCGGTGAAATCTCGACATCGAATTTTTGAGTGGAATACAATACTTCCCCTAATTACTAAACGTAGTAGAGAGAGTAAAAATGTATCTTGTAGTTATAGGTTATGGCTTTCTTTACAGAAAAGATGCTGATAAATTTTAATTTGTTACATGTGATATTCCACATTGTTTTCACAGTGCACTTACTACCTGACAAAGACATGAGGCATATCGGAAGGAATGTGAAACTGCCCAGCTGTTTACACTAGCTTATCGCACAAACAAGGCGAGACAGTGTGTGTACACTATGTTCAGATGCAATCATATCTTCAGGACATCAACCCCTCATATGTCGGCAGGCGCGAGAGATAATCTATTTGTGTTTTATCACTCACTATACGCCAAGTTGCTATTATTTCGCTTTCCTAATAAACAAGAGAAGAAGTGATCGCAGCGCTCGGCTACCAAGGTCAATACGCCTCGTCCCTTTGCCAAGTAGTATTCTCTGTACTCTTCTCTGTTTGATTTCCTCCAACTGATGCTCTAATCTTTTAACATCTTGGCACCGAGTCAATACGATTATGTCCCAACCTGTTCAGACTATTAAACACCCAAAGGAGGAAGTGATAATGAGATTTCGATAAACACTGAGTAGAATCAGAGCGTGATTGGTTTAAAAACAACATTCCTTTACACGTGATTAGCCATTGTTCCCCATTTGAGGCATGAGTGAAATAGTCTTAATAAATCCCATTCGTAGTTACGAGTTTCAACAAATAAATTTGCTCTTACTTCGCACTCGTGAACTATTTAACTCGTAAGCCAAAGGGCCCGGATGTTTATAACATGTCATAGTTGCTGTTTGTGTTTATTTCCTATGTAAAATATAAGCGAAGCACAATTTTATCAATGGTGATTAAAATTATGCAATCATCATGGGTTACACAAAGTCAAATTATGGCTTTTTAATGTTTTTTGTAATTTTCTTGTCATGTTTACTTTCTCTACTAGTAAGTAGAGGAAAGATTGTGTTCCACCCAAAAATTCGATGTCGAGATTTCACCGGAAATATGTTTTGAGATCTCCTGAATCCAAAAAAGCATTTTTAGAAAAAGGTCCGTGTGTGTGTGTGTGTATGTGTGTGTGTGTGTGTGTGTGTGTGTGTGTGTGTGTGTGTGTGTGTGTGTGTGTGTGACTGTCAGTCTGTGGACAGCATAACTCAAAGCGAAAAGTTGATTAAAAACCAAAGTTGGTATTTAAGTTTAATGTGTTTCAAGGATGTGACACGAAGATTTTGAAGAAAATTGCTCCACCCTAAACTACCCTTTACATGGAACATTTTTCGAAAATTTTTATTTTCGTGAAAATAGCTCTAACGATTTTGATTAAAATGATATGTTTAAAATATTTTTATGATAAATGAAATGTATATTTTGAATTTTGTGTAGTTTATTTTTTATGAGTCCTGTTCACTTTGGATGATTTTTTAATAACTTGTAAACCGTAAGAGGTAGACAAAATCTTACTATACAAAACAGTGCAGTTTATGTCTAAATAAATGTTTTTGTAGAGTGAACCATTTCGGAGAAATTCTTTGATATTTGTGTCAGTATCGGAAAACTTGAACTTTCGTCAAATGTAACATCGTTGTTCACTTTTTTATATGTTAACCATGCAAAGAGAACGAAATTTGAAAGCTTTAAAAGATTTGACTATCACGCAAAGCCTACTGTATTTCCATATTCCCCTTGTATCTACAAGGAAATAAGCAATAAGATAATTTCTGGAAATGTTTATCTCAAGTAACACGAAGAGTAAATAGGAATAAGACTTCGTAAGAATGGTTAGTACAAGAGTAGAGAGAGTCGTGTGAGTGCAACACATCAGATTTTTGTATTTCTATTCCAATTTCGCATATGTGTCTGCAGTCTCCCCAAGACCATTTTTCACATGTGCTAATTCTTGTTCGTGATATTAGGAGGTCTTTTTCCCGTTGCAAAGTTGCGTGCAAATAGAAGATGGTTCCTGTTTGAAAACTTTTAAATGTATGTAATTTGCTGCAGTAATTCTTCTTTCTAATTGCCCTTCAAAATGTGACATTTGTTGCATCCTGCAGAGCTGAGGGTTAGCTCTGGATTGAGTAATTAAATAAATTCAAAATGCAACAATAAAATTAATATTATTTATTTTTTATTAAGTGTCTAGATTTTTAAAGTAGACTTTGAATATAATATTAATTTAAACAGCATTGTATTTTTGAAGATTACGGAAATACGCCAACAAAATTTTAGGCATATTTATCGTCATATTTTATATTTTTTGGGTCATAAATGCTTGCATATTTTTAACATTTTTAGGTCATAAACATCCGGGCCCTGGTCATAACCTAGCTCTGGCAAAATTAAAATGGTGAATTTTATTGCGTCTTGATTACGGTTTCAATGCATTTACAGTAAAGATAATTATGTTGCATTTTATTTTCAAGGCTAGTGATGAATCGCATCGCTGTAAGACACACGAAGTACAAGAACTTATGAGAATATGCGTGGGGCGTGTCGAAGCCCGTGAGGCCGGCAGCTGTACGAAGAAACCTGGCCGAGATGAAGAATCTTCGGCACACTTTAGGGCTCCCACGCTGGCTCGCGCCCCTTCACTGGGCCATGGCACACCCTTTGGGCACTCCCTTCTTCTCCCTCCTGGGGTCTCACAGCAAATATAGCAAATATCTACCTCGGTATTTAAATTTAGCATCTTCGAAGGACACAACACGAAGATTTTCAAGAAAATTTCCTCACTTCAAAGTACTCTATATGGAAAATGTTCTTTTTTAGTTTCTCTTCTACGTATATCAAGTAGGGGAAGGATTGTATTCGACCCAAAATTTCGATGTCGAGATTTCACCGGAAATATATGTTTTGAGACCCTCTGAATCCAAAAAAATATTTTTTAGAACAGGGTCTCTCTATCTCCCGCTTCTCTCTCTCTCTCTCTCTCTCTCTCTGTGTGTGTGTGTGTGTGTGTGTGTGTGTGTGTGTGTGTGTGTGTGTGTGTGGACAGTATAACTCAAACACGAAAAGTCGGTTAACATCCAAAATTGGTATTTAAGTTTAATATCTTTCAAGCATGCGACACGAAGATTTTGAGGACAATTCTTCCACCCTAAACTACCCTTTACATGGAAAATTGTTTTAAAATTTTGATTTTCTCAAAAATAGCTCTAATGGTTTTGATTAAAATGTCATATGTTGAAGATATTTTCCTGGCAAATGGAATGTATATTTTGAATTTTCTGGCTATAGCCTATGTAGTCCTGTTTACTCTGGATGACTTTTGCATAGCTGGTAAAATGTAGGAGATAGACCAAATCTTACTATACCAAAAATGTAGATCTATTTAAAATACACAAGTTATGTCCAAGTGCATTTTTTTGTGGAGTGAACCATTTCGGAGATATTGCTAGCTATTTGTGTGAGTTTTGCAATACTTCTACTTTTCTCAAATGTAAGGTCGTTCACTTTTTATATCTTAGCCGTGCAAAGAGAACGGAATTTCAAGCTTTAAAAGATTTGACTATCGCTCACAACCTACTGTATTTCCATATTCCCCCTGTACCTACAAGGAAATAAGCAATGAGATAATTTCTGTAAATGTTTACATCAGACATTTTTAGAATAACGTGGGAAAATTAGACCTTCATAAATAATTGGGAGGGAAAGAAATGAAATGAAATGGATATGATTGGCCACCCCATGCCACACGAGTGTAACCCTCACCTTCCGTTGGGCAGTTTGTGTTGCATCACTCATTGTTCGCATCTCAAATGCTAGCGAAAGTTGACCCACATCAAGCTTCGCTCGCTCGCTTGCTCATGCCTATTACCGTTATGTCTTTGTTACGACTAGATGTGCGCATGGTTTTATAGGACATGAATCCGCTACATGCATCCACAACAACATGCTTTGTTCGTCCACGCGATTCTCAATCATTGTTTGCTTTAAGATGACTAGAGACGTGAGGACTCTACTTCAAATACGATAATGGCGGAAGCTTAGTGGAACGGCGTTTCTGTGACGAAATCTTATATATGTTTTGAGACCCCCTGAATCCAAAAAAAGCATTTTTAGAAAAAGGTCCGTGTGTGTGTGTGTGTGTGTGTGTGTGTGTGTGTGTGTGTGTGTGTGTCTGTGTCTGTCTGTCTGTCTGTGTGTCTGTGTTTCAGTCTGTGTGTCAGTCTGTGGACAGCATAACTCAAAAACGAAAACTCGGTCAGAAACCAAAGTTGGTATTTATGTTTAATGTCTTTCAAGGATGCGACACGAAGATTGTGAAGAAAATAGTCCCACCCTAAAGTACCCTTTACATGGAACATTTTCGAAAATTTTGATTTTTTTGAAAATTGCTCTAACGATTTTGATTAAAATTTCATATGTTTGAGATATTTTGATGACAAATGAAATGTATATCTTCAATTTTCCGGCTATAGCCCCTGTAGTCGTATTTACTCTGGACGACTTTTGCATAACTGGTAAACCGTTAGAGATAGACCAAATCGTACTATACAAAAAATGTACAATACACAATTTATACTTCAATAAATTTTCTTGTAGGGTGAGCCATTTCGGAGATATTCCTTGTTATGTGTGTGAGTTTCGGAAAACTTAGAACTTCAGCGAAATGCAACAACGTTGTTCATATTTTTTATATGTTAATCGTGCAAAGAGAACGGAATCTCAAAGGTAAAAAAATTTGACTGTTGCACAAAGCCTACTGTATTCTAATATTCCCCTTGCACCTACAAGGAAATAAGCAGTAAGATAATTTGTACGAATGTTTATCTTAACTAACACGAAGAAGATATAGGAATAAGAGTTTGTAAGAATGGTTAGTACAAGAGTAGAGAAAGTCATGTGAGTGCAACACATCAGATTTTTTAAATACTTTTTTCAAGTATTATGTTATTCAATTTCGCTCGTCATTAGGCAAACAGTATGGAATTTCAAAGCTTAGATGTATCGATGTCTCCAGCTCAAGGACTAGGATCCACGATCGAGAGAACTCAAGTTCATGGGTTAGATTTTTCTCATGTTCTGTGCTCATTTTGATGCCAATCTCGAACTACAATGCAATTTTGTTATGGTGTACTTGGTCACCTGACGTATGTATATCCGAAGATATCTTCAGAAACGCATAAATAAAAAGTAAATATAATATGAACAAAGTCATATAGGACATAAAAAAAGACGTGTCACATTTACATAACTTTTTCTACCCTCTACGGTTTATTTTTATATAGTTTCTACGCATTGTTCATAAGAAATTTTAATTTTCTATCTGCTTAATGTTAATGAGATAAGTCTTAACAGAAATAGTTTTATGTTTAAAATGACACCATAATCACTCTTGAAATAATGATACGTTAATTAAAGGAGTATGATTCAAGTTAATTTGTAACCAGGAATAACACAATAAAAATAAGGCAAAGTGTAAAAGGCACATTCATTTGCAACACTTAGCAAATAATTTCGCATTCCAGTCCCACCATTGTGTAATTGCACGAACTTGACAATGGCATTGGCGCGAGAGAAAGTTTGTGCCTGAGATAATCTACAACCTCAGCCTTCAACCTTAAACGGTTCAAATGCGTTTGTTTTCAATATTCCTCATTTATCATAAACAGTTGCACTGTCTAGCAATTTGTGTTGCAAATACTCTGTTTGTAAAACGTGCACAAAGATTAATCGTTTATATGACTGTTGGAAATATCGATATCAGTGCACATTTGCAGTCTGTTACGGTCTATAGAATATGCCGATTTGTAAACAGCTATGATGATGATGATGATGATGATGATGATGATGATGATGATGATGATGACGATGACGATACAAAGATCAGAATCACTCGTCTGATGTCACAATGCTATTTATTTTGAATAGCACTATTTTCTCTAATAAAGAATGTTCTATTACATATAGTAAGCAGAGGAAATATTGTATTCCACCCAAAAATCCAATATCGAGATTTCATCGGGAATGTATGTTTTGAGGCCCCCTGAATAAAAGAAGCGTTTTTAGAAAAAGGTCGGTGTGTGTCTGTCTGTCAGTCTGTGGACAGCATAACTCAAAAACGAAAAGTCGGTTAAAAACCAAAGTTGGTATTTAAGTTTGATGTCTTTCAAGGATGCGACACGAAGATTTTGAAGAAAATTCCTCTAGCCTAAACTACCCTTTACATGGAAAATTTTTCGAAAATTTGATTTTCCTGAAAATGGCTCTAACGATTTTGATTAAAATGATATATGATTAAGATATTTTTATGAAAAATGAAATGTATAGTTTCAATCACTTTTGAATAACTCCTAAACCGTAAGAGATAGATCAAATCTTACTGTACAAGAAATGTAGATCTCGCTAAAACACTGGGCGCTAATGACCGCCGTAGTTGTGCGCCCTAAAACCACAATACTACTACTACTCGCTAAAACACACAGTTTGTGTCCAAATTTTTTTTTGGTAGAGTGAACCATTTGGTAGATATTCCTTGCTATTTGTGTCAGTTTCGAAAAACTTAAACTTTCGTAAAATGCAGCATCGTTGTTCATTTTTTCATATGTTAACCATGCAAAGAGTGAGTGAGTGAGTGTGTTGGGTTTAAGGGCCCGTCGACAACTTGGTCATTAGGGCCCCCATGCAAAGAGAACGGAATCTCAAAGCTTTGAAAGATTTGACTATCGCTCAAAGCCTACTGTATTCTCATATTCCCTTTGTACCTACAAGGAAATAAACAATAATATAATTTCTGCAAATGTTTATCTTAACTAACACGAAGAAGATATAGGAATAAGAGTTTGTTAGAATGGTTAGTACAAGAGTAGAGAAAGTCATGTGAGTGCAACACATCAGATTTTATAAGAATATTATAACAGATATGCGTAAATTTGTCTCTGGTAGAGAAAGTCGTTTCAGATTGTTCGAAAAGGCCTAACTGTGATTCTGGTTTGTTATATCCCATAGAGCCAAACAAAACTGAAGAAAGCCTAGAAACTTGGGACAGGACTGACAGGTACCTGTCCTAATGACGGTAGAGGCAGAGGAATAAGGGAACACAGCACGATATCTGTTGACAAGTTCCGGGAGGATCATGCGATAACCTACTCTGGGACCTGGATGACTGGCCAGACTACCGGAAGAGTCTGAATACTTACAACAAGGGACGTACGCCAATTTTACTTTCTCTACCGCGTACTCCCTAAGTGAGTCAGTAGACCCTACTAGTGCATATTTATCCAAGTACATGCTTTTAGCTCTGTTCTGTTGTCACCTCTCTCACATAGTGCCAACCACTGAACATCCGCCGGTCGCCGAGCCTTATTAGCAGGTGCGTAGCAATTGGCTTCATATCCCGAGCATTCTTTTGCAGCAAAACACTATGCTTATTACGCATGTTAATAATATAATTTCCAATTACCTACCAAGCCTTATTTGCTTTCAAGACATTTATGCTCACACATAAAAAATAAAGTAGGGTAAGGTTGCGTAACTCTGTGATACTTTTGAATAAGTATTGTGTAATGTTCATAAATGAACAAAAATCATTTAAATAACGATCCAAGAACACAATTAGAATGTTCTAGAACATATTTTACCTGATTTAGAATTGAAAAGTTGTATAAATAAGTGTACTAAAACTATGATGTGTTGCACTCACATGGCTTTCTCTACTCTTGTACTAACCATTCTCACAAACTCTTATTCCTATATCTTCTCCGTGTTAGTTGAGATAAAAATTTACAGAAATTATCTTATTGTTTATTTCCTTGTGGGTATAAGGGAAATATGAGAATACAGTAGGCTTTGAGAGACAGTCAAATCTTTTGAAGCTTTGAGATTTCGTTCTCTTTGCACGGTTAACATATAAAAAATGAACAGCGATGTTGCACTTGACGAAATTTAAGTTTTCCGAAACTGACAAAAATAACAAGGAATATCTCCGAAATGGTTCACTTCACAAAAAAAATTTGTTCGAACATAAATTGTGTATTTTAGCAAGATCTACATTTCTGTACAGTAAGATTTGGTCTAATCTCTTACGATTTACGAGTTATTCAAAAGTCATCCAGAGTAAACAGGACTACATTGGCTATAGCCAGAAAATTCAAAATATGTATACATTTCATTTGTCATAAAAATATCTTAAACACGTGTCACTTTAATCAAAATCGTTAGGGCCATTTTCAAGAAAATCCAAATTTTCGAAAAATTTTCCATGTAAAGGGTAGTTTAGGGTGGGGCTATTTTCTTCAAAATCTTCGTGTCGCGCCCCTGAAAGACATTAAACTTAAATACCAACTTTGGTTTATAACCGGCTTTTCGTTTTTGAGTTATGCTGTCCACAGACTGACACAGCGCGCACGCATGGAACTTTTTCTAAAAATGCTTTTTTTATTCAGGGGCCTCAAAAAATTTATCTCGACATTGAATTTTTTGGTTGAATATAATACTTCCTCTACTTACGTAATAGAGAAAGTAAAAATTGCAGAAATAAAGTTTGTGACGGTGGCCCCTAAATGCATGGTAGATTCCTTATTCCGTGATACTGATATCCTAATTCATCCTAATTCTCTGAGATCAAAAACAATGACAACGTACGTGCATTGTTCTCTTGTCCTTGATCTACGTTACAAAATAAAAAGTTATTAACATTATTGCCTTTATATTTAGCTCCAATTAATTGATTGAAATTAATTGAAAATTTTGTTTCGGCAGGAAGTTCAATGCCCACAAAATCTCGATGGTTTCATGGGATTCACTGAACAACATATTCCATAGCCATGCAATTGCTGAGAAGGGAAAGTAGAACAATTGAGCTGTCTGTTGGATACTTCACAACTACCAACTATTGTAGAATAAAACCATGGCAGGAAACTGAACTTTGTATCACGGAATTAGGCATCTTTACCCTACTCCATTTTTCGTTTTCAAACTGAATGTGAAATATGTAAATATTATATTCCTAAATGAAAAAGCAAATACACATTGACTTAATATGTATAAACCCTGTGCTTCTATTACTGTCATTCTAAGGGGTATAGATGATATCATACGCCTAGTCAAATTTTCACAAGAGGATACTTCCCCCTGTTTGATGCCACAAAACTTCTTTTGCAGGCCAGTTTAACTACAAAACCTCTTCCACCTCTGCCCACACATTTTCATTAGGATTCAAAATTGTTGAGCAAGGAACCAATCAATCACTCACTGGACAGCCTTAAGTACCGCTTGGTGGTGGAAGAATCTTCGGTCGCAATGGTCAAGTGTTTCTTTAGATAATTACCTATATTAGGTTAAATTTTAAACCTTTATACCCTCTCTTTGGTCCCATAGTTATTTAATTACATAAAAACTACATCATTTTCACACAATGCAGAAGTCCTAAACTTACCTAACAAGGAAATAAGATTCCGGACTCCCAGGCCACCAAATTAACTATTTGGGAAAAGACACATTCTGCGAACATCGAGAAAAATAATCTCAGTAAATATAAAATATCGGTTCACTGATTTGTAATGTCAGCAATTTTCTCTCTTTATACAATTATTTAATATGTTCTACTAACGAACTTGGTTACAAACATAAGTACAAAGGAAATAAAGCAACACTTTCTTATAATGCGTTTATTAGAAGGTTTTGGTATCTAGAAATCTGCTGGGTCGATATTATAGCATACCAAGAAGACAGCAAAAAAAGGGTTTTATTATCGATCCAACCATAAGATTCGAACATCATCTTACTCAGTCTGTGGAAGTCCATCTCGAAAAACAATCTACGCAGCTACCATACCCTTTTATACAATAAATACCAGCTGGATAACATCAAAATTATTGGTCTCGTGGTAGGTGTCCGAGACACAATTCCAGCCCTGCTTGTGAAATTTTGGAAAGAACTCAAACTTCCAACTACCAACATAAGGAAAATTGTTAATGCCGCTATACGTGGCTCTGTAAATATCCTTAGATCCCACTTATTTGGACCTTAAAAGTGCAAACAGGATATGATCTGTATTTAAAAGTTTGAATTACATGAAACCATAACATTATTAACACTATAATCATATACTGTCAGTAAATTGTTAAACCGAAACTCAAACATCTGTCTAGTGGCTATTAATAGTTATTTATATGTTTCTTTTTACTTTATCAAATTAGGCAACTTGACTTATTTATTTCAATAAAACACCTATTGAATCAGAATGAATGTTATTCGGAAGTTTTGACACTGTTTCATTACATACACATCTGTAGTGTTTGATAAACGACAAATGAGGAAACAAAAACATGTCGCTTTTTAAACTCTATCTTTGGTTGATTGAAGTGTCACATTAATCTTAGTTATGCAATAAATGACTCCATGACATTCTTAATCAAAAGTCAACAATGTTTATCTGTAACTGCAATGTGTTCATATTGAAGTACAAGGGATTTGTAAACGGTTTTTAGTCCTTTAATTTATGAAATTAAATTATAAGTGTTTTATAGCTCCATGTCTGTAGGAATGAATTGGGATTTTCAATTAAACAATTATTAAAATCGGTTGAGTGATATTTGAGGGTACCCTACATACACAATTCTTTTTCTCTTTATAGGCAATATTGCAATTAATATGTAAAATGTCCATGTACTTGAAATGTTTATCAACGTTTATCTTCTGCATGAATTCTGTTCTCCAATTCCTGTTCTCAATCCCGATCCCTTCATTAAAATGTATGTTCATTGCTTATGCTGCATTTAGTGATTACATGTTTTTCGAACTGATGTTCGTAACAACTTTATACTGCAACGGAACAAGGTGAAGGATTGTTGAGTCAGTTTCTTTATTAGAAACGACAGAGAGAAAGAGAAGCTTCGCGTAACAAGAAAGACTAATAATGTTTGGTGATGAGCATTAAAAACACATTATTTACATATGCCAGCACATTTTCACCAACATTAATCACAATCCCACTAGCTAAGTATGACGTCAAAACATGTACAAGCCATTTCTGTCCGTTTCCTATGCAAAAAACGAGGACATTCGGTTTAGGAATTCCTCGAGTGTTTGTCATCGCACACCCATCGTTGTTAAGGAAGAGAAACCCGGAACTTGTGCCTACGTCCGCGTCGGGCCAGTCCAGGATACCAGACGATAAGGGGAATCCATTACCACTAAGAGCTGCAAGTCTCCATCACTGTCATCTTATCTAACTTTACTATTTCTTGATAGCTTGACACCACAAATATTATACTCGTACTAGCATTTTCTTACATTTACGTAATTCCTTCAAAATAAAAACAAATCTAAATAAAAAAAATCAATGATCTGAGCATTCGCTGCAAAACGACAAATATGTATAAAACAGTCACTTTATTTTGAGCCCTGGAATCTAGAGCTACGAACGGTACGAGTCAATAAGCCTGTGCTTTGCCAAAGTAACAATTGAACACTGTTGTCCATATACTGCAGTGTTACTACTTGTGCATTTCACGGTATCGTGCTACTAGCTTATTTTTCCACGATTAAGTAAATTTAGGCATGTTTCCAACATTTTGGAACACAATGAATGGCTTTTTATTGGTTATATAAATGCATACTTCACCATATTTTTGAGTTAGGCCATCTTTTGGCCAAATATACGGATAAAAGCATATTTAGTCATATTTTATGTAATATTTCACACTTTAAGTATTTTTGTAAACATCATTTCATAACCTTTTTCCTTTCCTCCTCAGCCCATTGTAGCATGTTGGGACGCTTAGCTTGATGCTGCGAACTACTATTGTGTAAGTATAAACTACAATGAGTATGAAAAGAGTTTCAATGACTTTGATGAAAGTGATTCATCTTCAATAAAAGATGCACAGCAGTTGTTTTCAATCACCATGTCAAGAAACTTCAAATTTCTCTAGAATATTAAAGTCCATCACTCGCTTTGAAACTGCGAGCATGAAATCGTATGGTGCATTGAGCATTGTGAAGGAAACTGTGAGTTATCGATGTACAGGGTGAAGTAGCTGACAATGTTAGGGGCAAATTATATCGTGTGCTTTTAAGAAACTGTGCATATACAGCATTGTGCAAAATTGGTGACATTCTTTGTTGCAAAGGAGCAAAAGTAAATGAAAATCAACCATAACTTTCTGCTAATGATTTCCCTTATTTCACTTTTACCCCCATTACATTATGTGACGTAGAAAGAAGTTTCTACCTAGGGTAGGTATAAGGCCCTACTTGCTGACAACCGAAGATCGTTCAAGTTTGACCAGCGGTGCTCAAGTACAGGCAGGAAAGGGGAGGTTGAAATCTCCTCCTTCCACCCTCTGGGACAGAATAACCCATTTATCCATGGTTACTGAGTTCCACCGGCAGCACTGTGCCATCATTCTTATGTACAGGAAATCAAAAGCGTACACAATCATATTTTACTCCTGATTAACCCACGATGTTTCTGAGGATTACTTTTTGGCACAATTTACGTTTCAGAATGTCTTCAATATTTGGTGCAAATGATGAAGTGCACAGTCCCAGAGAATAACAAGATGATTACCACTTGTCTTGCTGCGATACTCACTTTTAATGTAGTTCATTTTTGAAAATGTTTGTTAGCAGATAAAAGTGGAGCCAGAGACTGTCATTAAACTAAGCGCAAACAAACGTAACTAGTATACTCACAGCAGGGCAGAGACCTAAATAATTCCCACCCTTCTTCCTCAGAACATTTTACGGTCGTGGAATTCTGCAATGCAAGTAGTTTCATATTTTGCAGCTCGTGTGAAGCCTCACTACATGGAAACTTCAAAAGTACAAAATTATTGGATTTTTTGTTTCAAATGTTTTAGGTCTTCAAATTGTGAAGAGAATATGTCATATAATTGCTTCAAAAGTTCGATGAATTTTTCCAGGACAATAACGTTTTTCGTGAACACGTAAGCAAAGGGAATTGCATAAATCTGCAACTGCCAATCTTCAACTCGAATACAAAAATATTCGTCCTCCCATTCAATGTGAAACGAATACCCCTTTGACATTGCACTATTACTTCGTGTCATCCGCCTCTTGACTACCAGTTCTGACTCTCGTTACCTAGGTTACTGGCGGGGGGAAAAAACATGTAGGGGAAGCGAGCGTGTGCAGCAGGGTTGAGTAACCCTGAGTTTGACCATCTGAAACTGCATGTTGTTAACCAGTGCAGTTCTGCTAAAAAAAAAAAAAAGAAGGTTAAGAGAGGTGTGGATAATTCCAACTATAACTATTAAAAATAAATGCGTTTTTTCGTTTTTAGTCATATTTTCACGATTTTAGGCCATATTTTGGTAATGCAAGCATATTTCAAGAGCTTTTGGGGTATAAAATTCCGAGTCCCAGTTATCATACCGGTTTACTTTTGTGTTTAATCAACTGAAACAGTAATTTAAGTACTAAATGTCTGAAGTCCTTCCAACATCGACAATGTAAACTCCTCTAAACAATAAAAGTAGGAGACATATGTTTAGCCTTTTGCTTTCGTCGTTGGCTAACCTGGAAGAGACAATTGCGGAAACTACAACTAATGGCCTCTGATATAATTTAAACTACATATGCTGCGTAAAAGACGAAAAGTTCTGTTCCCATCTTCAACAACACCATATGAGAGTTTAAGATAAAGTTTCAGCTGTGTGGTATACATTTTTATATAAATGTAAAGAACTCCTGCGGGACAAAAATATGGCACACTGGTGGCGCTGATATGATTCTGGTAATTGACAGCGTCGTTAGCTAACAACACACTACTATGGAACAAGTGACTGTCTATTGTATATTCGCCTCCAAAGGTAAGGAGTGCAACATTTTCTCTTCCGGGACTCTGAAGGCCATCATCTGTGAATCGTAGTCCCATTAATTTACACCTTTTCGTTGCTCATTACGCCACACTCACGTCCCCTCACCGACTAACCCGATTACCCACTCGCACATACAATTTAGCTCGTTGCGACCATCCTGCGGAACATAAGCTTCTTCTTGTTACGACATGTAATGTTAAAATATTCCTTTATTTACTTACTTGTCTTGGCGCAGTTGAAACCATTGCCCTCTCTTTCACATCAGCAAATGTGTATTCTACCGTCTTTGTCTGTTTTACCTTTAAATTACATTGTGGACGGTTTTGTTTCCCATGTCACATGTAGCCAACCCCGTAACGAAATAATTTCTGGGCAAAAATATACCGAGAGCAATGGTATAGCTAAAGGGAATGTCTCCCGAAACATAAACAACAGTTAAATGCAAACAAAAATTACAATTCCAAATAGCTGCAAAGCAATAACGTGAAATCTACTAAATTAAAAATCTGATGTACTGCTCTCACATGACTTTCTCTACTCTTGTGCTAACCATTCTTACAAACTCCTATTCTCCTATCTTCTTCGTGTTAGTTGAGATAAACATTTGCAGAAATTATCTTATTGCTTATTTCCTTGTAGGTGCAAGGGGAATGTTAGAATACAGTAGGCTTTGAGCAATAGTGAAATCTTTTAAGACTTTCAAATTCCGTTCTATTTGCAAGATTAATATACAAAAATGAATAACGATGTTCCATTTGACAGAAGTATGTTCTCCAAAACTCACACAAATAACGAGGAATATCTCCAAAATGGTTCACTCTATAAAAAAGTTTATTTAGACATAGATTGTGTATTTTAGCAAGATCTACATTTTTAGTACAGTAATATTTTCTGTATGTTTTACGGTTTACGATATTCAAAAGTCATCCAGAGTAAACAGAACTGCTTAAGCTATGGTCAGAAAATTCAAAATATGCATTTCATTTGTCATAAAAATATCTTAAACATATCGTTTTAATCAAAATCGTTAGAACCATTTTCAAGAACATTAAAATTTTTCGTGTAAAGGGTAGTTTAAGGTGGAGCAATTTTCTTGAAAATCTTCATGTTGCATCTTGAAAGACATTAAACTTAAATACCAACTTTGGTTTTTAACCGATTTTTCGTTTTTGAGTTATGCTGTCCACAGACTGACACACACACACACACACACACACACACACACACACACACACACACACACACACACACACACACACACACAATGCTTTTTGGATTCAGAGGGCCTCAAAACATATTTCTGGTGAAACCTCGACATCGAATTTTTTGGGTGGAATACAATACTTCCGTCTGTCTCTCAAGTTTGTCTTTGAGTGCGTATACCTGAGTATTTATGTGTCTACGTCTGTGTGTGTGTGCGTGTGTGTGCGTGTGTGCTGTGCTTGTGTATATACGTGTGTGCCTGTCTGTGTGCAGGCGTGTGTCTCTGATCTCTCTCTCTCTCTCTCTCTCTCTCTCTCTCTCTCTCTCTCTCTCTCTCTGTATGTGTGTTTGTTGGTATGTTGAATCTCTAGTCGTAATCTTTCTCAGACAACGCTAGAGTTGATGTCAAACAGATTCCTTAGAGCATAGGTGTCACGAAGGGTGGGGGGGGGCAGGAGGGGCCCGGACCCCCCTTGGAAATTAATGACTTTAATGCGCAGTCAATTACTGAGTATTAAATTATTGTTTTAATTTTTATGTGAACAATTTTTATCACAAATTAATACGGTTATCCGCAATAAATACTGTAAATGTTTACAACAGAATAGTGAATTAATATTGTTTGACTACAAACTTCCAACATGCGCCCCCCCCCCCCCTCCGAAAAAAGGTCTGCCGACGCCCAGGCCTTAGAGCCGCATTTCATAGATAAACAACACAAACGCTACATATTGGACTGTATGTGATCTCCTTCAGGCCAACGGAAGTAACGAAAGCAGCTTCTTGAGCTCCAGAAGGTTAGAGAGAATGCGAGGTATTGGAATTCACCAACAGCCAACTGTGACACATTTACCCCGTTATAGTGCTCTCTAGTTACTTTTGGTGACATTCCGTCCGTTCGGTTGACGTCAATGTCAGCAACTGTTCCTAGAAGATACCCCAGGTAAAGGCACGGCCGTAATTGGTGTAATTGTAGTTGTTAAGTCTTATCTTGCATGTGGGTAAACTATTCAGTTTTAATGGTTGTGCAGATGCCGTTATGTCTCACTCGCGCATATAAGGTGTTGTTTTAGTACCTACAATAAGTGTTCCACACTTCCTCATTGTTGGCTTTATAACACAATTCGTATCAGTAAATGCAGTATGATGTATTCAACCTGGGAAGTGTTTCAAAACAAGAGTTGCAAAGTAGATTTTAGGGACTAGTTTGAGACTAGTAAATCCCATTATTAGGTTGGCAGTACTTCATTCGGCCATGTTAAACTATATCATACCGGGAGAGCAAAAAACCTTCGAACGGGTTGCGCGGGTTTTGCCTGTCGGCATCCTCGGCGCTCATTGCCGCCTGCCGCTATCATAGGAAACCATACAACCTTTTTAAAACTACTTTTAAAGGCTTTACTTACCAATGTTATTAAAGGAGATGCTGAAACTGGCTACCGTTGTTGTCCATACATTTTGTCACCTCTCTGGGAAACTATCCATCACTCGCCGTAGTTCATGTTGAGAAATGCTGGCAATTTGGTGGCGGATGTTTTGTTTTAATTCCTCCAGGATGTGTGGGTTTGTCTTGTACACTTTATGTTTTAAGTTACCCCAGATAGGAATCGCTTATTGGAGCTTTGAGAAACCTCTCTCCGCTAATGACGTACCATACACCAATTTTTTTCTTCATGAAGGGGTACTTCATGAACATATATATTTCACAAACAAAAATTGTGAATCTGCCTGACATTGCAGGTGACCCTAAAGATCCAGAATACAAAGATATATGACAAAGTCAATTTTAAGAAGAAAAAAAATGATTAAAATTAAGATTCAAAATATCTAAAGAAACATTAAATGATTATAACAAGAAGATAACAGTTAACACATTGAATACAAGTGATTATTTAAAATATATAAAGAGTCTTTTAGGACATGTAAACATATATTTACAATTTCGGACCATTGCACACCCAGTGCTTTGAGGCAGGTACTTGTGAATTTAAAACATGTTCCGCGGGCACCAAAGAGTAGTCCTTTTACCTCCCATGCATTTTCAGGTACATTATATCTCTCACTAAGGTGAGGAATGCATGGTTGGTAGATGGCTTCCTTTTCCTCGTTCACCTGTGTCGCCTGCTGTAAATGTTGCTCAATTCTTACTGTTGGATCAAGAATGAGACCCTTTCCTGCATCCCTCTTGATGGCTACGATATCTGCTCTTCGATGGCTACCATCCTCAGACAGGCAATGGACCTCTTCATAGACCTCCCAATTGGCTCTACGAAGGACTGTAGAAATTGATGAACGCACACGGTGGTGACGAGTGTTGCGAAGTAATTCTCCCTTTGGGCAATATCCTAGTACATGCCCAAGAGTTTCCACTTCTTCTCAGTTATGGGGACAATTTTGTTCGAGTCAACAGTTGACGCCAGTACAAACGCGAATACCATTTTGCTACCCCATTTTCTTTTAGAGAGTTAATAGACAGGGAGCGTGATTTTGCCTTTTTTTCAAGAAGACTCTGCAACAGCTCATATGGACAATCTTTCGATGAGAAGAATTGAAAATGTGTTTCAGGACAGATTTATTACGGGGAGTGGTGGATAGTTTCCTAAAGAGGTGCCAAAATGTATGGACAACGGTATTGGCCAGTTTCAGCTTCTCATTTCATAAAGTTGGTAAGAAAAGCCTTTAAAAGTATGTTTAATAATTTTGCATGGTTTCATCCTGCCCTTCTGTGATAGCGAACGCCGGGAAGGCGGACAGGTAAAACACCGCGCAGTCCGTTCGGAACATTTTTGCTCTACACACAGTCCGCAGACCACAAGAATGCCAGCGACTTAAGGAAAGCACTGTGGTAACATTTCCTATCCTCATCATACAAACGCATACGCACAATCCGAGCTCTCAACTAAATAAGTCAGGCTCCATGAAGGAATTGCAACTACAGTGGCAAATTAACTGGCCACGTGATCAGATAATCGTGTACATTCCATTCAGGGTTGCCAACATTTAAAAGTAAAATTATCGTACCAGCCACTCAAAATTATCGTACATCATAAAGCAAGTGCTACAACAATAAAAATATCAGCATAATACTTACGAAAATATAAGAGTAATGATGTTTATTATATCCACTTACAAGATTGATGACCTCAACAAATATTACAACTTTAGCACTTATGTTTCTCGTACTATTCATCTGAAAGTTCAGCTTCCTCAACTGTTGCAGCATTGCACAAATTTGTTGTTGAGATAAACCTTAACATCTTCTCGGTGACTTGCAGATTTTCAGATCTACCACGTTCTTTCATAAGTTGAGACGACAAAATGAGTTCATTTACCGTATCTAGTGCCAATCTGTTTCTTACTTTGGTTTTTATTAAACCCAATTTAGAAAAAAAAAAAAAAAAAACTTTCACAAGAACATATTATATGAACGAAACCACTGATAATGCAAAGGCCGCTAGTTCTTTGAAATCAGCATCTCCACTAAGGTGACATGTTTAACAGCACTCCAGAAACTGTCAGGTTCAGGCATGTTCTTTATTTCACACGCAATATCACGTATTCCGAGTTTTCTACATTGATCGTCAATTTTCTGAACAGTGCCCTCTTCATTGAGATTATCAGACCTGGGCACACTGGCAATAAGAGGATAAAGGGTAGCAGGCTTAGTAGCTATGGGGTGGAGACAGACAATGAGGACAAAAGTGGTGTTATTTGTAATTAGTTTCACTTCGCTGGAGTAACAAATCAGTGAAAATGATATTTCGCCGATATCGGACTATCATACACTCAAATTATCGTACACCCCTATAATTATCGTACGGGTTGACAACCATCGTACAAACATTAAAATTATCGTATGCCCCCATAATTATCGTACGGGTTGGCAGTAGAGGGTGGGGGAGGGAGAGAAAGATTGAGAGAGGATCATCTCCGGAATTAACTCTAGTATTACCAGAACTTAAATTACCAAGTGGAGGGGGGTACCTTGTGACCACCACTAGCAACAAAATGTCTGAGAAATTTTTAAAACAAATTTATTTTAAAATTGGGTATTATATCTTGTGTTTATAAAGGTTTAACTATTCCATTTTTACTTTTTTACACGAATCACACTATACCGATGGGGCCACCTTGACATTTCATAGTTTCTCAAAAAGACCAACAATGACAAACTTGATGAAACAATTACGCAGTGAAGTACTAGAAATAGTGATTGATAATAACTATTAACTGCATGCCTTTAATCAAAAAAATCTGATGTGTTGCACTCATATGAAAGCTTTGACCAATAGTCAAATTTTTTAAAGCTTTGAGATCCCGTTCTCTTTGCACGGTCAACATATAAAAAATGAACAACGATGCGGCATTTGCCGAGTTTGTTTTCCGAAACTGACACAAATAACTAGGAATATCTCCGAAATGGTTCATTCTACACAAAAGTTTATTCGGACATAAATTGTGTATTTTAGCAAGGTAAGTACAGTAAGCTTTTGTCTATCTCTTACTGTTTACGAGTTATTCAAAAGTCATCCAGAGTAAACAGGACTAGCATAGGTTATAGTCAGAAAATTCAAAATATACATTTCATTTGTCACAAAAATATCTTAAACACGTCATTTTAATCAAAATCGTTAGAGCCATTTTCAATAAAATCAAAATTTTCGAAAAATTTTCCATGTTAAGGGTAGTTTAGGGTGGAGGAATTTTCTTCAAAATCTTCGTGTCGCATACTTGAAAGACATTAAGGTTAAATACCAACTTTGGTTTTTAACCGACCTTTTGTTTTTGAGTAATGTCCACAGACACTCACACACACACACACACACACACACACACACACACACACACACACACACACACACACACACACACGGACCTCTTTTATAAAAATCTGATGTGTTGCACTCACATGACTTTCCCTACTCTTGCACTAACCATTCTTACAAACTCTTATTCCTATATCTTCATGTTAATACAGATAAACATTAATTGTACAAATTATCTTATTGCTTATTTCCTTGTAGGTGTAAGGGGAATATTAGAATACAGTAGGCTTTGTGCGACAGTCAAATCTTTTAAAAATCTGAGATTCCGTTATCTTTGAACGCTTAACATATAAAAAAATGAACAACGATGTTCCATTTCACCAAAATTTTAAATTTACCGAAACTAACACAAATAACAAGGAATATCTCCGAAATGGTTCACTCAAAAAAAAATATTATTCAATCACAAATTGTGTGTTTTAGTGAGATCTACATTTTTGTATAGTAAGATTTTGTCTATCTCTTACAGTTTACGAGTTATTCAAAAGTCATCCAGAGTAAACAGCACTACATAGGCTATAGCCAGAAAATTCAAAATATACATTTCATTTGTCATACAAATATCTTAAACATGTGGCATTTTAATCAAAATCGTTAGAGGCATTTTCAAGAAAATCAAAATTTTTGAAAACTTTTCCATGTAAAGGGTAGTTTAGGGTGGGGCTATTTTCTTCAAAATCTTCGTGTCGCATCCTTAAAAACATTAAATTTATACTTAAATACCAATTTGGTTTTTAACTGAATTTTCGTTTTTTTGAGTTATGCTGTCCACAGACACACACACACACACACACACACACACACACACACACACACACACACACACACACACACACACACGGCCTTTTTCTAAAAATGCTTTTTTTTTTAGGATTCAGGGGGCCACAAAACATATTTTCTGTGAAATCTCGATATCAAAATTTTGGGTGGAATACTTCCTCTACTTACTAGTAAAGAAAGTAAAAATTAAAGTACAGATTTTAAAAAACTACTGAAGGTGGACATAAAGTACCCTCCCCCCCCCCACCCCCTCCACCGTTCCCTTGGCAATGCGAGGGTTAAGATAATGCGAGCAGAGCTGCGGATTCTGCTTGTAAGTAAAGAAATAAAATGAATGGAAAGAGAAACGTGGTTGGCGAGGCAAGGGTGTTTAAAACAATCTCCGTTGGAGATGTAACGGGACTTGAGTAGCCCAGCATGTGAGAAACATGTCGATGATAGTGATGGTGACGATAAGATGGTGGTGGAATAGCGGGAGGAGGTGTTAGAGGGTAAAGGTAGATGGTAAAATGATCATTCATCTTCATCCCGGATAACATTGATGAAAGTATTGGGAAAGATAAAGCAGGTCGAAGTCTCTGAATCAGATGCAGAAGTTCAGTGACATCCAGACGGACACGGTAGTACAAACGATTAGAGCGCCCTCCAGTAATAAGAAGTGATTCATCCTCCCTGCCCCTGGCATACCTGTCATGTACAAGATGGGGAAGACAGAAGACAAGACAGTTATATTGCGTGCACATCAAGTTGTTTGGGACCGTTTTAGCATCACTTCCTAGCTGCGGAAGTGCTAGGAATGTTAATTTATTTGATGATGTCTAGAAAGTGATTTCTTAGAAAAGAAGTGGGCCATGGAAGAGGTGCGTGTAGGAGGCCTGGCCCATACTGACACGGATTCCTTCATAACTAGCGGGACCATTCTTAGCCGTCTGCTGTCCCCACACAGACATGAAGCTCCAGCATTTTATTTCATTTACCACTCACATAGAGGAACTACTCTACACATTCCATTCATGATTTCAAGTCCTCTGAACTCAAAAGCAACTTTATAGAACAGGAATGTCCAACCTTCTCTCTTTGGAGACGCTAGACGCTTACGTAATGAGCGGCTATACCCCAATCCACTCCTTCAGTCCGAGGGACACACAGTGAGTATCCGGTGACGGACACAAACAGGCGATTCCATGGCAGTTTCTATGTCATACCTTGAATTTTCTGGGAGTTTCCTCACAAGACCTCTTCATTCTGAATGATTTTTGCATAAATTGTAAAGAATAAGAGAAAGGCAAACGCTAACTAAATAAAAAAAAAACTCTAGATCTGGTTGAAACACACAGTTTATGTCAAATACTTCGTTTTTCTTTTGAGTGAACCATTTACGAGACACTCTTTATTATTTGTTTGAATTTGCCAATATTTATACTCTTCTCAAATAGGAATGTTATTCGTTTTTTATCCCTTGGCCTTGTAAAGACAACGAAATTTTAAAGGCATCGCATAGCAACCAGCTCTTAAAACGTTTCACTATTGCTTAAAGCCTACTTTGTCCCCATATTCCCCTTGAAAATTCTCAATAAGCTAATTTCTGAAAATGCTTATGTATATTAAAATGTAGTATATAGCGAAATAAGCATTTGTAAGAATAGTGTGTATAAGAGTGAGTATAGCTCTGCATATATTTTCGAACATTTTCTCCAAATTGAGCTATATTAAAAGTTTGTACCGCAATATGTTACGCGACGATCACTTGGTGTATCTTCTAAGGCTATGTACTTCGACTTTGTCGCCAAATATTAATATATTTCTTAAACGTAAGCCGTATCAAACAAATCGTCAATGAACAGATGTTTATCGCATAATATTTGAAAGTGATTTCGTAAATCAAACACAATGTGCATGTAAGCAACCTGCCATTGCAACACAGTGCACGACTGGGGGTTAAAGAGTGGCAAAGCCCGCGTATAGTAGAAGGAGATAAACCCAACCTCCCCTGCTTCGCAAACGTTGGACATCGCTGTTACAGAAGGTAAAGTGTTTATGAGTGCGCGTGTTAACAGTCACTCAAAAATGAAATGAACCCCAAATGTGACCGTCTACCAAGTATATAATACAAGGATTTTCACGAAAATCTTCTGAAACTACACTTTTTCTGGAAAATGTTTCGTTAGTTTTTATTTTCGCTAAAATAGCTTAAACGATTTTGATTACAATGTCATGTGTAAGATAATTGCAGGGTTAATAAACAATATATCTTGCATTTTATGTGGCTAGCCTAGGTATTTATTTAATACTGCATAGTCTTGTATAACTTGCAAACCATAAAGGAGGAAATGAAAAGAAATGAAGGGCTCATTAAAATATACAATTTGTGACAGTATTTATGGTAACGTTAGCTCCTTTTCGAAGTACTTCATGCCGTATGATGACATTCTCCAAATTTATCTGACTGAAAAGATTGCTTTGGTAGTGTTTTGGAAGTGTCTGTGAGATTGCATTCGACTGTTTCGCTAAGACAGGATTGTAAAATGTGTGCAACAATAGAAACTCTCGCCAAAAGTGAGTTTCCTGCAGTGATATGGTTTTTGTACCCCTCCCCAAAAATAATTGAATGAGAGATTACTACAATGTACGGAACATTATTTCGAAGTTGGCCGTTAATTCTAAGAGATAGACCCATTGGGCGACTGTCTATTGTGAACGACAAAGTCGTTGCAAATGTGGGCAGACAAAATCTGCCTTTCACAATTTCAGAACTCCTCTAGCATTTTCCACAATTCAGTAGGATTGTTCTGTATGGCAGTTTAAAGGCTATCGCAAGTTTTCTGCTCAGTAGGTGCCAAAAATCTGTCTCAAGCCCAAAAAGTCACGAGGATAGAAGTAGCCCTGGCATTCTTTCAACGCTACGAGAGTGAAGGTGAAAGCTTTCTCTACCAGATTGTTATGGAAGATGGGACGTGGATTCAGTACATGAACGTCGAAATAAAACGACAGTCAGACTGGCATGGAATGATAATATTTCCCCTACGAGACCATAAGAGTTCCTTCAAACATTTGTAACAAAGAACCCCGTAGCACCAGTTTTTTTTAAAATTGTATTTTAATGAGCAAGGTGTATTGTTGGTGGAGTTCAAGAAACGAGGCAAACCCTGGCGTCTACTGTCAGGCGCTAACCGAACTTGAGAGAACAATACAGAAGGAATGACGTGGCAAGATGAATTCTGGGGTTGTTTCCTTCCACGACAATGCTCGGTCGCACACTGCTGCACGCACTTAAAATCTCCTGCAACATTTCAAGTGGATGGTTTTCGATCATGTAGCGTACATCCCTTACTTGGTTCCGAGTGACAATTGCCAAACGTGAAGAAATGGCTTGGGCCACGTCGGCTTGAAACAGTTGAAGAGCGTCACATTATGGCTGCAATCAAAGGCGGCAGTGTTCTACACAGAAAGAATTTCACACCTGAAATGGTAAAAATTTCCTGAATGTAAATGGAAATTACGTTTAAAAAGAATTTAACCTTTTAGTTTTCACCTGTGGGTAATGAAAGTTCCAAAAGTGAAGTAGCATTTCTTAAAAAAGCTGATCTGTTGGATTCACAGGACTTTCTCTACTCACTCGTCTACGAACTATTGTTACAAAAGTAACAATAGTTACTTTACAATAGGTTTGATAGGTTCATAACTGATGGAAATTCGAGAAACTGTACTGGGATTTAAAGCAGTGTTTCTATGAAATTTGATGAAAATTGCCGAAAATTTTTATTTTTACTTTTTGCATTTTTATTATGCTTATACTTTGTACTTTAACGGCACATTTTAGTTTTCTCAATATCAGCCATTTTTAAAGCTCCAGGAGGGCATTTAAACGTCCTAGTGCGGGTGAGCGTTCCTCGCTAAACATTGTCGCCATAGCTTTGAGATGCTTTTTTCGTTTTCACTGACTTTGATTTTGGTCTCTTGCAGGGAATTTTGGTTCAGGAAGGTTGTGAGTTGGCTGTGCTGAAATGAATTTGATATATCGAGTTGAAATGCCACGAATCTGACACATGTTTTGCTTCCAAACAGAGAAATACCGTCAGTGGTCTGTAATTCTGTAATCTTGCCAGGTTATTTCAGCGTTCCAGTTATGTATTAGACATTGTTTAAGTAGTTAATAAGTTTTAAGTTATGCGCTAGTCTATAGTAAAGCCGTAACAAGCAGATATTTTATGAATTTTGCGTATAAATTAGCAAAAGTGCATAGTGTAGGGGTCAGCTGAGAACAATAAATTTCTAAATTTTGTAAACAATGCGAAGGCGAAAGGAAAGTTCTCATATTAAGAAACAACCAAGCAAACATAAAATTCTCAAAAAACTGCTACTGAGGCCAAGAAGAAAGCAACAGAGGGTCCCACACATGGTGCTGGGGAATTTTAAGTTGATTAGATTTAGTTAAAGTACAAAAATATATTGTTAAACTTCAAAATCCATTTTTCTCAATTCCGTTTTTCATCATTTTTCACCCTTGGACCCTAGTTTTTAACTTATTAGCTCGAAATTTTCAAGAGATATTCAGAGATTAAGGTATTAAAATTTGTCATGCGCTGATTAAAAATATTAAATAATTGAGCTGAAATTATATATTTTTCATAAATCATACTGAAAAAATTGAAAATATAAATGAACTGTATACAAAACATTTTTTCTCTTAAACTAATTAAATCTAAGCAATGGCTGTATGACAATTTCTTTATATCTATATACTGAACTCAAGTTAAAAATTTAGGGGAGATACAATAAACTGCAGGGTCCAAGGGTCATTTCATGTTACCATATCAAAAAGCGATTTATTATTAATAGATATGTTAAGAATTTAAACACACTTTGACATAGAACATTGAAATTTTGGTACACTATATATGTTATGTTCTAAGTGTGTGGAAAAAATTCAAAGCAATCGGAAGAAAACTGTGGAGTTTTTTAATTTTCATAGATACATTGCCTTAACATAAGACTTATACGACTGAAACAGAAGTAGATAATTAAGATAGAAGTGGTAGTGAGCGTCTCAGCAAGTCACTTTCATCGTCGTGTCAGCCAGATGATTCGGACACCATTTGAAGCGCGTGTGACCCATTGTTAAAGCTCTCACGACTCGGACTAATTTGGCAACAGCCCTTGCAATCCAAAGAGACACCTACGTGTTCCTTATTATGCATTGCACACAAATGATCTTATAAACTATTAATGTATGTTCTATTTATTTTCCATCGCTTGCGATACCTCGTGGCTCAGTGTGTGGCGGACAGTTAACCTTCTAGATCTCATCGCTGTACCATACAACTTTGCTAGGCAACTGTACCTCTGCTTATACAGAGTGGAAGGGAAGTCATTACATTAATTTAAACTAGTGATAGATCTCAGTATTTGGAACAAATTTTGTATCTCAAGTTTTTGTCTCTCACCATTTCCTACGGAGGTATTTTAGTTTTATCGAAAACAAGCTGGCAACACTGCAGATTGTGTGGGTGTCACTTTCATTAGGTCAGTATGGTGTGGTGTCTCGTGAACGTAAACAAATACCATACCGTGTCCTTCCATGTTTACTGTGCGAGTGTAGGCCAATCAGAATCGTTAGCTCCAAAACACTACGCCACCCTGCAAGCGACCGACGTGTTTACATCCAGAAACCGGTTCAATTCCCTGAGCAACCTCAACGCAACGTTGTCGAGTTACTTTACGTCTGGAAAAGCTGCTCGGAATATTCCTTTACGTCTTTTAAGTGATTAGTTATTTCGAAATCCTGTGTGATGTCCCATAATTGTTACCGAAGCTATGTCAGAAATAAATTACTCTACGTATCTTACAAGTAATAAACTATTATATTTGTACATGCTTCTGGAATTACGCATCCAATTTGGAACAAAAACCATTTTTTTTTTTTCGAAATCGGCTGATCAAAAAACAAAATGTCATTAGACCTTTTTGTTTGTATGAAGCACATATTAGGAGTGTAATTAGTTCCCTTCTATCCTGTATATGTGACGGGCAGATAGCAGTTTCGACACGTGTCCACAGAAAGCTTAGTGCTAGGTAACCGCACCTAGTGAACCAGTGTTTTGCACCTGATGCGATTTTTCTGTCTATTCAAAATGCTAGATTACGAAGAACGAAGAACAAACATCAAATTTTGCTTCAAAATTTGTAAAACTGCAACAGAAGCCTATGAAATGTTAAGAACAGTTTATAGGGAGGAAGTAATGGTAAGAACAAAAACATTTATGTGGTTTTTTAAATTTAAAGGTGCGGTGACATCAGTTAAGGATTCAGAACGTTCGAGATGACTCTCTTCCAGCAAAACTAACGAAACATCAATCAGATGAGGGGATTAGTGTTAAATGATAGAGTTTTTCAATAAGAGGGACATTTCTGATTCATTAAGGTGCTCTTTTGGAAGTGTCGAAAGCGTTTTGAAAGACGATTTGGACATGAGAAGAACTGCCGCAAACTTGGTGCCTCACCTCCTTTCGCGGCCACGCACAAAGCACTTGTCCATCAATTTTTGGATAAAATAGGATGAATACTGCTCCTCATTCCTCTAAATTTGGCTTCAGTGGACATATTCCGTTTCCCGCGACTTAAAATGTGGCTAGAAGAACACCGTTTGGGGGACATTGATGTTATCCATCGCCATTTGCACAAGGTTCTGAATGTGCATATTTAAAGATGGCTTCCCTCAGTGACAAAAGTGCTAGGACAAGAGTATCAACTCCCACAGAGACTACTTTGAGGGCGACAGTGTAGGATAGACAAATTAAGGTGTAGTGTTGTGTTTATGACCTTATTCAGGAAACCTCTTGGTCACACCTCGTATTATTTACATAGTATCATGCACTGGTAATCCACTTAATGCTTCATTCTTCCAGAGGAAGCACGGAACAACTGTTTTACTCAAGTGTCATTAAAAGGTTTTGACACTCCTGCTATATCTGTGGAGTTATAATAGACTTTACATGTTTTAATACTAAATTCTGCAAACATCTATAGTATTTGAATAAAATGTCAGTTAAAGAAATACGTTATCACATACCTACCGTAACCATATTCCACTGTCTTTTGTTCCGTCTCCGGTTTTCTTATTGTCCTACGTGGCCTATGTGTAAAATGCTGGCCACTGGTTCTCGAGGTCGCAGGTTCAAACCTGGTGGAGGGTACTGGATTTTTTTCTGGCGTATAAATCCTTAGCATAACTTCTTTCAGAAGGGAAGTAAAGCCGGTGGTCCTGTGTCGCGAGTTTACGGTACGTAAAAGAAGCTCAAGCCTTTCTCTTATTTTTACGTTCTCTACTACAAACCGTAAGTAGAGGAAGTATTGTATTCCACCCAAAAATTCATTACCGGGATTTCACGGAAATACTTGTTTTAAGACTCCCTAAATATAAAACAATCATTTTTAGAAAAATGTATGGATGTGTGTATGTGAACAGCATAACTCAAAAATGAAAAGTCGGTAAAATACGAAACTTGGTATTTCAGTTCTCTGTTTTCCAAGGCTCTTGCATAAAAATGTTCAAAAAAAGTCCCGCATTAATTTATTTTTTACATGGAACACTTTAAAAAATTATGATTTTTATTACATCGCCTTATGCTTAAGATAATTTCATGAAAAATGAAATGTAAATCTTGAATTTTCTGATAGTAGCCTGTGAAGTCCCTATTTACATAACTGATAAACCATTAGAGGTACACAAAGTCTTATTAGAAAAAATGTTTATCTCGTTAAAACACACAACCTATGCCAAATACATTTTTTGTAGAGCTAACCATTTCCGAGTTATTCTTTTTATTGGTTTGAATTTTCGAATAAAACTTTTCTCAAATAAAAGTCATTATTCTTTTTTCCTCTCCTGGTCCAGCAAAGAAAACGGAATTTCAAAGTCATCACGTAGTGACCATCCCTTAAAATATTTGACTATCGCTTAGAGGCTACTGTATTCTCCTACTCCCATTGTACCTGTAAGTAAACATGTAATAAAACCATTTCTACAAATGTTTATCTCGATTTAGCTGAAGTAGAGATTTTTAAAAAGTTTTTTCAAGAGTGGGTAGAGAAAGTCATGTGAATGTAATGCATCAGATTTTTACATGTCTTTTCTGCTAAGTAACAATGAACTATTTTCTACTCTTGATGAAAAGTCACTGCCATCTTCGCAATCAGGTATTTCCTCATAGGAGCCCAACAAGTTCGCATTTCTAGTATCCATACTTTGTCTGCATTCCATGTTAGCAGGGCCGTATTTACGTAAGGGCAAACCGGGCAACTGCCCAGGGCGGCACATTTTAGGGGGCGGCAAAATTACTGGAAAGCTGCACCAAAAAAGAAAAAGCATAGACATGAAACATCAAGTTCCTTTTGATTCTGGATAAATTGATTGAAGAACTGAACAACAGAGTTTCTTCCTACAAGGAATTCAGTGAACCATTAATGTTTTTGACAAATCTGAAGATGCTTAATCCACTCGAAATTCAGGAAGCATCATCCAGACTTCAGAAAGTCTTGGGATCTTGAAGATTCAGCATTTGTACTTGAATGCTTACACTTCAGAAGCTACATAGAAAAGAATGAAAATGCGACGCACTCTCCTACACAGCTGTAAGGTAATGTTTACCCAAACTTAAACATAGCTCTACAAAGATACTTGAGCACTCCTACTTCCAACTGCTCAACTGAGAAATCATTTTCTGCTCTAAGATGCATAACTAATTATTTAACAACATCACAAGTGAAGGATCGTCTTAGTTATCTTGGTGTTCTTGCAATTGAATCTGACTTACCAGTGAAAATGGACTATAACGAACTCATAAACTTGTTTGCAAATGACAGGGCAAGGAGGAAGCCTCTTGTTATTTAAACAGCATATGTTTTGACATCTAATAGGGGCTGATGCCTCTTTAGTGTAAGTTCTTTCTATTAAGAGGTTCCTACTTAAATTTTAATAACCTCACTTATGGTGTTTGCCACTCATACTTAAGTATCCAAACTAGTGAAACCATTCTCTATGTTGTGAAAATTTAAGTAATATATGTATTGCAAGTTGGTGGGGGAGGTAGCAATTTTTTTTTTTTTTTTTTTTTATTTTATTTTGCCCAGGGGCGCCAGAGGTCCTAAATTCGGGCCTGCATGTTAGTCTCGAGAAATAGGAGTTTCAATGGTGAAGAAATTATAAAACTTGGTGCAATGATTTTCGAGATTACTTTGGCAGTCTAAATCTTCTCTCTTTATTATATTACCACAGATAAGCGTAATTTATGGTTACGTTATTTGAGTTTTATAATTACATTGATGACATCTACTTCAAATGCAATTCGAGTCCAAATTGTCTTCGGATAAATTCTGAGTCTTGTATTATTAGAGATAATAGTCGGTTGACAACTAGTAGTCATTCCGCGCGTGCCTAGAAACATAAATAATACTGGGACGCGGAAGAGACTCCTGTCAAAAGCTTGTCCATGACCCCGAGTGAGTGTATGAAGGGTAAAAATCGCGGGACACGGACACGGACACGGTTGCTGCTCCTGTGACCGACTTCCTCGCCTTTATGAGACACACCAAAACTGGAGGTAAAGAACACAACACTGCCGAGGCGAGACAAGACACGAAATTCAGTTAGAAACATTATGTTATCATTTACACGACTTATCTATCTTTTAATATTTCACGGGTATCGTCTACACGGTAGTTAATAAGTAATGTACAATAATATAAATACAACTTTAATGAACTTATATTTAAGAAAACATGGATATATGAAATGTAATATTTTGAAAATTATATTTTAGAATAAACAAAGAAAATCTTAATCCATTATTCCACACTGCGGACGATATTTTAATGGAATTCAATTCTTCTTTATTTCTTCTTCTGAAATGTAGTTACTCTCTGTTTCATACAGGAGGCTTGACGGCTACTGCAGTAGTTTAATCTTGACTTGTGTATCGGATTTTGTGAAAAGAACACTCTTTTATTCCTAGTATCAGTCTAAAATAAAAACGCTTTTAACAGAAATTGAAGAAACTTCAATTGTGGTAATGATGATGACGATGGTGGTGGTGGTGATGGTGGTGGTGGTGATGGTGATGGTGATGGTGATGGTGATGGTGATGGTGATGGTGATGGTGATGGTGGTGGTGGCGGTGGTGGTGATGGTGGTGGTAGTGATGGTGGTGATGGTGGTGGTGGCAGTGGTGGTGATGGTGGTTGTGATGGTTGTGGTGGTGGTAGTGTTGGTGGTGGTAGTGCTGGTTGTGGTGGTGGTGGTTGTGGTGGTGGTGGTGCTGGTGGTGGTGGTGGTGGCGGCAGTAGTTCTGATGGTGGTGGAAGCGATGATGGTGATGACGGTGGTTGTGGTGGTGACGGTGGTGCTGGTGGTTGTGGTGGTGGTGGTGGCGGCAGTAGTTCTGATGGTGGTGGAAGCGATGATGGTGATGACGGTGGTTGTGGTGGTGACGGTGGTGCTGGTGGTGGTGGTGATGGTGGTGGCGGCAGTAGTTCTGATGGTGGTGGAAGCGATGATGGTGATGACGGTGGTTGTGGTGACGGTGGTGCTGGTGGTGGTGGTGGTGATGGTGGTGGCGGCAGTAGTTCTGATGGTGGTGGAAGCGATGATGGTGATGGTGATAACGGTGGTTGTGGTGGTGACGGTGATGATAATGATGATCATGATGTTGGTTTTGTTGGCGATGATGGTGGCTGTAATGGTGATGATGGTTGTGTACTGTATGCCCAGGACAAGAAGGCAAGTCTTAGGAATGTGTAGCGTAATCATTTTGTGCTTCCCGCACGGTGTTTATGCCTAGTTTCCGAGTACGACAAGGATGCTAGGTTCGTTTAAAGTACACAATGTTGTCACATAACTCACCCATAGCTAGAAATATGCACTCTCATACACTCATTTCCTAGTAAACAGGTCCGCTACCTGAGTAGATACACAGTTCAAGTCCCCTCTGCCCTTCATTCCCCTCTAGCCTTCTTGTCGTGGCCTTCTTGTGGTGGTGGTGACGGTGACTATGGTGGTGGTAGTGGCGATGGTTGTGATGGTGATGATGGCTGTGGTGATGATGGTGGTTGCGATGGTGGTTGTTATGGTGATGAAGCTGGTGGTGGTGATGATGATGATGGTGGTTGTGGTGGTGACGGTGATGATAGTGATGATCATGATGGTTCTGTTGGCGATGATGATGGCTGTGATGGTGGTGATGGCTGTGATGGTTGTGTAGATGGTGGTGATGGTGATATGGTTGTGATGGTGGTGGTGGTGGCGGTGGCGACGCTGATGATAACAGTGGTAGTTGTGGTGGTGATGGTGGTGGTAATTGTGGTGATTGTTGCAGTGGTTGTGGTTCTGATAATGGTGGTAATGATGATGGTGGTGGTGGTGGTGGTGATGATGATGATGATGATGATGGGAATTGGTGACAGAAGACTTAGCACAGTAATAAATGTGTTTGCTTCCACCAAACTTCCACCAAAAGGATGGCCTATTTCACAGGTAATCCTGAGTACAAAATAAACAACATTCAAATAGCAAAGACAAATCAGAGGTATAACAATGTTCGGAAGATGTCAACATATTACATTTTTCAGTGTCTGATAAAAAGTGAATTAATTTTAATTTTATTGATATTATGTATTATACATGAAAGCCTCTATATCCCACACCACTAATAAAAAGTGATTGTTCTCTCCACTTAACGTCGACAAAATTTTGCTGATTTTAAGTTACCCAATATAGACTTATTTACAAGCAAGATAGAAAATAAAACTGTTTATACCACAAGTCAATTTGGTTGGGTTATATGATACAACAGAGGGGAGCACCTTGCACACTTAGATCTACACAGATCCTTTGCGGCTAACATTCCCATGGAGGAAAGGAACAACAGCAGGCAGACATACCACCAAAGGGGCACGGAAGACAGCCGCAAGCGGTGTGACGTATTGGAACGAGAGCAAGCCTGCCAGTTCATGTGACGTTAGGCGAGAGCCATGTTGCCTGCGGTAAACAGCGCTATGAGTGTGCAACTGGAAGGTTTAGTCAGGCTAACACTCTCAATCATAATAACATGGCCAGTACAAGTCAAACGGGGAAGCCAGTGTTTCTGGTTTTTGTTATGAAATTAGTTAAGTCCAAATCCCGAGGTGCAAACTAACACGCAGTGTTCGATTGCATATTTCCCACACATTACGTCCTAACACTGATAAAGTAGTTAACGCTGTGGCTCTCTTGTATTTTGCAGAGATGACATTATGTTTGGTTTTACTTACTTTATAACAAGGCTGTTCAGGAGGTATAATTTTTACTTAGTACTTTTCTTTGCCTCTTGTTGTATACAAGTTATATAAAATACAGTAAGAATGAAGAGTTCATTAACAGCGTGCACAAATTCAAAATATGTATTTTGTTTGTCATGTAGTATCTGAACATATATTTTAATCAAAATATTTGAAGCTGTTTCTAATAAAACGTAATATAAACAACGTTTTTCGATATTATTTGGGATGAGGGATTTCATATTAATATCTACATTTCGTTTTGCGTTATCGGTTCATACACACACACACACACACACACACACACACACACACACACACACACACACACACACACACACTATCTTAAAACACGTTTTAAAAAGCGGGAGTTCGGTAGAAAAAGAAAATCTGATGTGTTGCACTCACATGACTTTCTCTGCTCTTGAACTAACCATTCTTACAAACTCTTATTCCTACATCTTCTTCGTGTTAGTTGAGATAAAAGTTTGTATAAATTACCTTGTTGCTTATTTCCTTGTAGGTACAAGGGGAATATGGGAATACAGTAGACTTTGAGCGATAGTCAAATCTTTTAAAGCTTTCAAATTCCGTTCTCTTTGCACGGTTAACATATAAAAATGAATAACGATGTTCCATTTGACAGAAGTGTAAGTTCTCCAAAACTTACACAAATAACAAGGAATATCTCCGAAATGGTTCACTCTACAAAAAAATTATTTGGACATAAACTATGTGCTTTAACAAGATCGACATTTTTTGTATAGTAAGATTTGGTCTATCGCTTATGGTTTACCAGTTATGGACTATATGGGCTATATCCAGAAAATTTAAATATACATTTCATATACCATAAAAGTATTTTAAACATGTGGCATTTTAATCAAAACAGTTAGAGCCATTTTTGAGTAAGTCAAAATGTTCAAAGAATTCTCCATATAAAGAATAGTTTAGGGTGGAGGAATTTTCTTCAAAATCTTCGTCTCGCATCCTTGAAATTAAATACCAACTTTTGTTTTCAACCGATTTTTCGTTTTTGAAGTATGCTGTTCACAGACTGACAGACACCTTTTTTCTAAAACTGCTTTTTGGGATTCAGGGGATCTCGAAACATATATTTGCGGTGAAATCTCGGCATCGAAATTTTGGGTTGAATACAATAATACTTCCTCTACTTACTATACGTAGTAGAGAAAGTGATGACTGAAACATAGCATCATGTCCAACATCTGGATTTGCTTCCATAAACCTAGTTTGATGCCAGTTTTGCAGTTCTGAGTTATTAAGCCGCCCCCCCCCCACCCCTTATTTCAAATGTATAGTAAATATGAGCATTATCAATCACAGTAATATATTTCCAGCAGTAAATCTGTAATTTAAAATAATCCTAGATTGGAAAATTGCGTTTTACTTTCCAGGACTAGACTTCTAGATTCTTTGCAAGCTTATGTGATATTAAAACCTATAATAGGCTGGCTCTAGTAATTCTAGCGTTAGTAGATGCTCTTCAGGTGTTCAGAAATGCATGAAAGGCAAAAACTAGATTCTTTGGGCTCAGCGGAAGGTCTTCCGAGCGTTGTTTTACAAGCAGGTTAACACTTAACGGAAGGCCAATGTGTAGCATTATTTTCACGCCTCATTCGCTGCACACATACGGAATCCGGTGCAGACCTTGCATTCCGGTCTCACAAACGGAAACTTGCATGTAGGCGATTTAAATTTTCCAGAAATTCCTTCGGGCGACTGGCTGATGAAGAAGAAACACTGGTCGTCGATGATTACTCCGGTCCACTTTATCACACATACATACACAGACAGGAAACAAATGATGGATACACGCAATGAACTATTATGGGGAAGGGGTGAAGAAAAACGAAGTGACTACTCCCCTAATATTCCTTGATTCGAAAAGGGTGCCGTAGTGTGTTTCCTATTCATATCGCAATACTAGCAGGGTTGCCAATTTTGGTACAAGCGCGTGGATGTTATACTTCTTGTGCTGGTACTCTGCATTCCACATACACGGTCCCTGCTGCTTCAAGGAGCATTTCACCAACCTTCCCAGTCGACGTATACATAGCAGCATGTGGAGCGTTCGATTTTTAATAACATAAATTTTCTATAGACACCTGTGAATTATTTTGGTCAAACAGCTCCTCCTACCCGCTATTTTTAAGTCCAGCGACGTGTAAGTCACCCGTGCGCTTCATTTTAACGACACTGGAGTGCACCACAATGGTGTTTTTCTTTCCGTTTTGCATTTTGTGTGATATTTATAACTTACACTTCTGTTTTACTCTGTTTTATATGCAAATTTGCATATATAATTTCAAACGTGATGATTGCTTTATTCATTGGCTCACAAAAAGCAATTTATGCTGACAAGAAAAGGAATTTTAAAACCAACAACTTCATAAAAACAAAAAATGTACTTCTGTGCAAGTGAGAATATAAACTTCAATTAAACACGTTAATTTAGAAGGCAGGGATTCAAGTTATTGACGGTGAAATTCAGCAAGTGATAAAAAGTGGTGCTGTGATAATGGTAGTGGAAATATGATTGGAAAATGAATTGAGGGTAGAAGTACCTGCGTTTGAAAGTAAAAGAAGAAAAAGAATTGTGGAAGAAATCAGAGCTATGGCTTTTCCCATGTGGAATTTATGCAAAAGTGATTATATTTGTATTACTATTAGTTCTAATCCACCTACTACATCAGAATTCTATGACACAGATATGTTTAGGAAAATCAGTAGGGCTATTGAAGAGCTCAGAGCTAAATGCGATGAAGTGGGGATAATAATTATTGGGGATTTTAATGCTAGGATAGGAGAGCAACAGTTAGGCTCAGCAACCCAATTGAGGAGTATGATAAGGAATATGAAATAAAGAATAGGCTTAGCAAGATAAGGTTACAAATACTAAAGGAAGGAAACATCGATTTTTGTGAGGAAAATGAGCTCATGATTTGCAATTAATGTAAAGGATCAGATATAGAAGGGGATTATTATTTATTTATGCCAACAAACCTACTGTTGGTGGTTTTAAACACACAAGCTGTGTGGGCAATGTTTGAGAGGTAGAACCGGAACTTAAAAACTCAATGCCACAACTGGGATTTGAACCGCAGACCCTCCGTTTACCAGGTGGGTGCTCTAACTATTAAGTTACTGTGGCAACCTGCCAGAATGTCACTGAATTCTCCAACCAATTCCTATTTTTTCCAGTAAACCACAAAGGCAGCCTAACATCAGAGACAATTACTAATAAGTCGCCATTGGGGGCTGCCTTTGTGCTTTAGCGAGAAAAATACGAATGGTTGGAGAATTCTCGCAGGTTGTCACAGTAGCTTAATGGTTAGAGTACCTGTCTGGTAAGCGAGGTTCTGCTGTTCAAATCCCAGCTGTGGCATCGCGTTTTTCAGTTCCAACCTCTCTTTAGAAGGGGACCTTACATTTGCTAATTAGAATGGTTCAAGTGCGGTAGACTATATAATATCTTCACCAGAGATTAAAAAGTGGATTTTAGATTTTGAGGTGATGAATACAGTAACATCTCCTTCTGAGATTAAAATTAGAAGTAAATACTGATAGGGAGGAAGAATAAATAGGGTCATATAGATTTGTACAAGTTTACAGATGGAGGGAAGAAAAGTATGAAATATTTTATAAAGAATTAAATGCAGGAAGAACAAACATACAAGAGAGAACAGAGAGCTTACTAAATATAGGAAAAATTGAGCAAGCTTTAGAATTAGTAGAATTTAGCTTAAAATACGTCGGTGGCAGAATGAAAGTTGAGAGTTCAAAGTAAGAATAAACTTCTCCATTATATATAAAACAAAATGTTAAATATAAGGGGAAATATTAGAAATAAGCAACTCCAAGAGAGAGGAATAAATCGTAATATTGGTAATTATGTAATTGCGAGAGATGAGAAATAAATATTCATATTTCAATTTAATTTCAGTTTAAGTATCGGAAAATGCCACGATTATACTTCTCTGAAAATGTCAAGGCAGTTTTAAAAAAATTCATTCTTTTTCACTAATTAAAAGCCTTTAACTCTATTATCTGAGAAACTCCTAGAGCTAGAACATTGAGCTTTTCCACAGTCATTTCTTTATTTTATTCCTATCAAGTGCGACAGTTTTCAAGCAAACAGATGTAAACTTGAAACAGTCACAAAATTCATCCCATGTCCCTTACCAGTTGCTAACGCGATGTATGCAGATATTGCAGAGGTGCATCAGTGAAGAATTGTGGCTATGTGGGAAGACAATCTGCCCTTGGAACACATTGCTCTGAGTTATATATTCATATGTAAATAATCATATGTGAATTGTGCACATAAAACAGGACGCCACTGCATGCGTGAAAAGGTAAACAGATACACATACTTCCTTGTTTACATACTCTATGTGTGAAGGCCGGTAGAATGCCCCCGAAGCTGCGGGAACGCTTAAATGAAAGTGAATGTACAACTGATTTTCTGATGCTTATATCATAAATATTGAGTTGCTAAATACTATGTATACCAATATTATAAAGAGAATATACATGTACACAAAGTGTGTGTGTGTGTGTGGGGGGGGGGGGATCTCAATAGTCACTCCACCTACTTTTATAATTATTTCAGCATCGAAAACCCCTATTGTTTCTGTCGGAAATTGGCTATAAAACACCGAATTTCAACTCATCAATTCCTAAAAGATTAAACAGGATTTACAAAACTTTATTGCAAATGCCACAGTGTAAAAAATAGTTGGCTGCAGAGAGAATGCGTGTAGAAACAAAAGCCGGTTGCATGTAAAAATATACTCGGTTACATTTTATTTCGAGCAATACACATGATGTGACAACCGATCCTGTTTATAATGGTACGAAAAGTGTTATACCTATTTCTTTAAATGCCATTCATAAAATTCTGCAGGTTAATGTGTAATGAAGCACTGAAACTCTGAATAACCTTTATTCTAATTCTATGGATGTGTGCCTGACGTTTTCAGATACCAAAACCCTCTAAAAACACTCATGTAAGAACGTTTTGCTTTTATTTCCCTTGTACTTATGTTGTTCAGTGTATGCTAAAAAGAGAGAAATAGCTAACTTTAGAAATCAGGGTACCTGTATGCTAAAATTAATAACTGAGGTTATTTCTGACACTACTCGCAGACTGTCTCTTCCGAAGAGATTAACTTTGGTGGCCTGGGAGTGCAGGATCTGCATATTCACCAGTTTCCCCTCTATCTCGTATATGTTACGGGGTTTCTGTATTATACGAAAGCTATGCAGCTTTTGTGTTATTAAATAGCTATGGGACCAAAGGGCAGGCACAAAGATTTAACATTTCGCTTTCTTTAATTATCTAAAACAATACTTTACCATTGCGACCGATGATTGTTTTATCCATAGAGTAATAATAGTCTAGAAAGCTAAAATAGTTCACTGCACATGACAATATTCCATCCAAAAGTCGCGCGATATACGGATTTCGTAAGTATTGTGTCCATTGGAATAAACGTGAGGAGGTGCAAATGCAACTGTAAGTTTCAGTGGGTTCAGACCATAAAGAACAAGTGAAAGGCTTTATCCAACATAAATGGAAATGGTGCATTATTGTTGCTACTTTGGTTGCAACGAGAAATTCGTGAAAAGAGAAGCAACAACCTTTCATTCGTAAGTTTGATTATCAAGACGTCACTTGTAGGTAGTAGTGCTGGCCTACTGATCCCAAGGTCGCGGGTTCAAACCCGGCCCAGACCGATGGTGTCGTAAAGAAACAAACAATTTGAATTGATGAGATTGTATAAAGGAAGTAAAAGCTTCGCCTTTAGAAACAATTATTCATCCGTGTTCTGATCCCGTAGACACCGAGTTTTCTATATAACTTAGAAAAACAAGTATTCATACTTCTGGACTCAACAAAGGTAAGGGATCATTATCATTGAAGGAAAATTACCATCCTCCAGCTGGACCCAAATGACCTAGATGACGACGGGCCCTTAAACGCCACTCCAGCTGGAAATTGAACCCGGTACCTGGAGATGAGCAGTCACCATGGCGACTGCTCGACTACAGAGGTCTTGAAAACCAAACACTAAACGCGTGAACTTTAAAGTTTGTCACAAAATGCAATACATTCATAGGGAATAAAAAACAATGTACCAGTATTAGAAGCTACTTCTAAAGTAATTACTTTCTCTACACCTAGAGTAGGGGAAGTGTTGCATATATACACAAAAAAAAAAAAAAATAAATAAATAAATAAATAAAATAAAAAAATAATAAAAAAAAATAATTGAGTTTTCATCAGGAATACATATTTTGAGGTCTCGAATTCAAAACAAAGAAAAGCATTTCCAGGAAAAGGTTCAATATATGCGTCTGTGGACAACATAGCTCAAAAAAGAAAACGGAACATAAAACCTCGTAAAAATAAAAAAAAAAAAAAAAAATAAAAAAAACCAGTCAAAGAAATTCGGATGAACACCAAACTTGACATATTTTATAGCTTTCAGGAAGTGACACGAAGCTTTTCAAGAACCTCCCCCCACCATTTAAACTAACCTTTTCATGGGAGACTATTCGTTATCTTTTTATTTTCTTAAAACGGCTTTAATGATTTTTATTTAAACGCAATATGTTTATGATATTAATATGAAATATAATTTTAGCATTTTATTGGAATAACCTGTGAACTTATTTTTATAAAAAATGTATACTAGAAAATTATATTTGACAGGAAACCCATAAGAGGTAGACAACATATTTCAGAGGAAAAAAACGTAGAGCTAATTAAAATACACAGTTTGACGAATACAAGCTTTTCCCTGCCGTAAATCGTGTTCTAAATGTTTCATGCCGTATATTTAAATCTTGTCAGGCTATAAGTAGATACATTTGACAGAAATAATCTGAAAATTGAGGATAACCTCCATGTTATCCTGACAAACAGAAAACAATTGTGACAGCTGACTGCCTTCCTGTTCTGTTGTGCATCAGGCTGTGTGGAGGTCCTACCGAAAGCGTTGCACAGTTGTTTCCTTCTATCCAACCTGCAAAATGCCTCAAGTCTTTGAGATTAGTATGTGCTTCGTTCGCTAAGTAGACAGCCTGATGGAGGCTGATCTTTGCCTTCAAAGCACTCTTCACTGCTAACGTGCCTTATAATGAAGTGGGTTACGACAACCCACTGTGGTGTACAGTCCCTCCGCTTGTAGCGCCACTGGCAACCCTCATTTGAAGCTGGCTATGGTCGAAGAATAACAGATCTCAGTTTTTCGATAGCTTTTTGCGCTGCTACTAATCTATTTGATGTACAAACAGTAAAAAATATGGTACATCGTTGAAAAAAGTTTATTGCTTACCAATAAATTAAACGTTTCCGCCCTATTATTGAAATTATAGAAACAAAAAGGAATCGTCGGAGCAAATCGTTGACTAATTAAAAGGCATGTTTTGATTATTTTCCCGGAGAATTTATCTAACTTACCTTTTCTTTCTATAAAATATTCCCTGCAAAATAGGTTTGTTGGGTTATTAGTGCAATTACTTAGCTATGGCCACATAACGTTTTGAAAAGTAGTTTGCTTAGTGACTGTCCTGTTGTATGTTGGTGTATTGTTTAATCTATGATGTGTGCACCATTAGAGGCTAATGTATCATTGTCTGTAGTGCCTCATTAGCGCACATTTTAGTTTTATTGGGAGCATAATAAATGTGTGCTTTGGATACCGTAGACCGCCGCTATCTTCCTTATTGGACCAGAAAATAAGTTTACTAAGGAATTAACTTTTAAAATTAAACCTATTCTTAAAATACTTTTGGTTGTGTTTTAAGTGTTGCACAAATAGGTATACGCTTGTAAAACAATGACGAGTTTGGTGATATAACAGGTGTGGTTTACTGCCTGGCAAGGTTTACTCGGCACTTATTGGGAAAACTGTTTCAAATTTTCCTTTCAATAAATTGAACATTTTAAGCGCTGAGAAATGACTAAAATATTACAGAAATATAATTTGATAATCCGCACATATCGATGGACCTGAAATTTTCTACCTATATTTTATAAGTATACTTATTCACATTGTATAAACTTTTACTTATGTTGCATCATTCAGAACAGGCATGGGCACGAGAGGAGAGGTAGCGATTGAACTTGCCTTACCATTCCCCCACCCCACATCCCTCTTGTCGAGTGACGAAGGTTGTTTGGATACAACACGTGCTGTGGTAGATTCGTTCCCCTTGTGCAGTAATTTCTACCGTTATTAACTATTTTGTTTATATTAAACAAATTTTGCATACAATAATTCTTACAGCCTCCAACTGTGGTTAGGCAAATTACATAATCTTCAAGTTTATAACCTTCCTTTATCTCATGCCGTAATATCCTTACGCTGCCTTATGATTAACATGCTAAATTGTTTCTCTTTTACAATAAATAAAGCAGTGAAGTTCCATTGCTATTTAACCTTAAAATGTTTTAAAACTATTTGATAAACATAATAAATTCTTTGGTTTTAAACTTAATATTACGTTCAAACTTTGAAACACGAAGTTTATATTAAATAAACTAATAAGAAACTAAACCACTAAACAGTGTAATTACATCGTTCCGTTTATATGTTTATAAATACGAGTATTCAAAAAGTACCTTTTGAAATTGTAAATAAATACCTGTAAAATTACCACTTTGATTTATGCTTCTGATCAAAGTTGCGTTTGCAAATTAAAATCCGCATATCTACCACTCTTCATGAAACAGCCATACTCGCCACTGAATGAGGCATGTCGGAACCTGGACAGTAATGCAGGGAAGGGATGGCTGGTGGAGTGAGGCAAAAACGTGTTTCAGGGGAGTGGCACAGTTGAGCTGATTTTGCCCATTACTGATTTAGGTGATCAAAATACATGCAGCAAGCTTAGGGGTGAAGCTTCTAATATAACCTTTGTGTGTTAGTGTGTGTGTGTGTGTGTGTGTGTGTGTGTGTGTGTGTGTGTGTGTGTGTGTGTGTGTGTGTGTGTGTGTGTGTGTGAGAGAGAGAGAGAGAGAGAGAGAGAGCTCAGAAAAGTTGCAATGCGCCGTCATGACCTCGGATAAGGATTGTTTAAATCACTGTTTAACACTTTCAGTTTCACTCGGATAGCAAATATTTGTGCAAGCAAAAGTTCCTTAAGAACAGTTCCAAATGCAAAGCCCATGTGTTTTGTAAAGTCGTGATTTGTAATATTATATAGTTGGATAGCTTAAAATAATACCATTTTCATAAAGTATACGATTTTAAGATAACTTTTTGCAAATTCTAACATATGTAATAAGTAATCACAAACTTCTAAAAAGACCATGGTTACATTCTGTAAGGAAATTCAAACACAGTGGGTTCCAGTACTTTTAAATATTAAACTTTCGATGGTAGCCGCTATTAGAGATAAGAAATATATCTTTTAAGACTGGTTTACAATAAACGATAACGAAAACGAAACGTAAATACGTGTGTCCGGCTCACACTATACCGGGAACGGAAACGGGTGTCCAATATTGACAGTAACATGGAAAGTCAACTTTACAGATTGGGATGTCAATTGTTTCCGATTAACCAGTGTCATTCATTTTAACTCCTGCTTGCAATACAGCTAACATAATGCAGGTTAACTAACTTAGAAATTCGGTGCAATAAACAATTAGTTATTCACTGCCAATTCCTCTTGAAACGTCACCCTAATTTTTCTCATATATCGTGTTAAGTGAAGTTTGTTTAAGTCCCATCCAGTTTTCGGTTGTTTATCGTTCAGATGTTTTCCAGGCTTGCGATTAGAGCTCTAACAGCAGTTCTAGTTCACGGCTTCTTTGAACAATATCTAACTTGAAGACAGCTACGTGCCTACAGTATGAATACACTATTCCCTTCCGTACACGAGAAAGGGGCAGTTAAAATTGGACCAAATCACTCGTTTCCATTTTCGGGCTCCGGTAACCTTTCCGCTTTGTTGTATTCGCTGTCATTTTATTGTGTATATTTCAACTTTGTCGTTGTCGTTCTGGTTTCCATGCCCGATTTTGAGAACGAGCCTTTTAGTTGCACATATTATACTACTGATGAAAATTTTCGCTTAGGTTTTTATATTATATAATTATGAGAGATAATGTTTTGGGCGCCATAATTATAGTTCCTCTCCAAAGTGAGGAGACGAGTATTTAGATTTAGATGATCAGGTTCAGCTGAGACCACACCAGTCATATCGACGAGGGTACCCAGCCACAGGTTGTCTGCCAGAACTGAGTCAGGAGGTTCAAGGTCATCTTACGGTGTATTGCTAGTAGCGGTTCGGGCATTGACCCCAACGTCAAGGGGAAGGGGAGTCAAATGTTCAGGTGGACAACCAGTCCGTTTGTCGTTTTCATTGAGCTAGGGTTGCCAGATAAACGGGTTTGTCCCCTTTTCTCGATGACCCTAAGCATTTTACTAAGGCACCTGTTTGGCCCAAATTCTAATATTTAGTCTTTCTGAGAAATGAATTTTCAAAATCAGTAATAACAGCTTATCGAAACTTCAATGCTCGTTATACAATTCATTAATCTAGGACTGAAGTAATAACTTCCTGTAAATACAACAGGTGGGTTGACTTTGACCCAAGTTTCTCTTTCAAATCTGGGAATTGAACCCACCTGAGCTGACGTCATAATTTTATGGTGTATTTACAAATAGATGGGAAATTTAAAACAAGCGTAGGTCAAAGTCATGCCACGTTACGGATCCTATAGGAGTTTTCACGTTATGAAGGCACAAGGGCTCTTATGGAGAATAAGCGCGGCGTTGCCACGTATGTTGCGCCGCCGCGATTACCGCGGTTTTGCTAGTTGATTCCTGAACCACTGTTCAAATCTATCGCTGTCCATTTCATCACGATAATCAGCAGAACCTTTTTTCGCCAAGCCATCGGCATGCAATATTACAAATTGTGGTCCGCGAGCAGTAGGTGATTTAAGATCAGTGGATAACCCGGCCAAAAGCGCTTCTTTAGGAGTTTTTGTAGTCTTATCCTTCCAAACTTTTGATACAGTGTGCCCTACATTTACCCTACTTTCATCAAGATACACGATTTTCCTTACCTCTTTGCTGAATTGTTTTATTTTCCGTAAACAGGATTGTCGCCACACTATATCATATGTCTCAATCATAAACGATTTATTTCTTCTCTTTTCAAAATGAAATCCCATTTCCTCCCTAAGCTATAAAAGGTTGAATATTTAAAATTTGGCAAATCCTCATCCTTACTGACTTATTTCAACACGGTCAGAATTGTAGGGGGAGTACTTTGAAATAGAAATTCAGGAAATTTGTGTCATATTTGCGTTCAAAATTATATTTTATCTTTTACCTGCTGGTTTTGCATGTATGCCGCGGTGTGGTGATAGGACCCTCTTTACATTCTTTTCTTAATATAAAAAATGTAGGCCTACTTACACCAGTCGCCTTATGAAGCTCACTAACAATAAACGAGTCACTGTATCCGGGGTTCTTTTTCTTTCAATAATAATACACTCTAAGAATTGTTTTTCGGTCGCCACTTTGAATAATTTCACCTTTTTTCTGCGATCCATTCCGCACTGATCACTTAACTGCAATGCACATAATACCAGAGAGCTTGTAAAACTCGCTCACGCCTCACATTCCCAAAACCTATTGAAAACCTGCGCTGAAGTACAATGCCTTATTGGCCCTTCAACTGTCACACCACATCTGGTTTTCATCATCTCCAAGACACGAGGACCGGCTTTCGTCCGTGGGGTGCTTTGTGCGCCGCAAACATTTGCTTCAAATGGTGATTCATGAATACTTCGGTACTGGAGACATTCTATATGTATATAAAAAATAATTTCGTTATTTACTTGACAACTTTGTCGCTGGAAGTTTTTACGTGGACATACAGAACGAGAATTAGTCAGCGACTACATTTTCCACTGTATAAACGAAGAATCTTAACACTTTGTTTTAAACTTTGTTTTTTTAGAAAAATATGTTTAGACATATTGATATAATCTAAATACCAACGTGGCCTATAAAAGCAAGCTAATAATCCAGATCTTTTTTCATTGCAATTTTTTCGATTTGAAACCATGTTTTGACGTTCGGAGCGAGAAAGATGTTAAAAAATTTGCTTTCAACAAAATTTTAGATTTTATCATTTTAAAAACTATACAATTATATAAAAGGTTTATCGTGCATACCATAGTATTCTTCGACACATTTCACACCGAAATGCATGTTCATACTTTATCTTAGTCGCATTTGAAAACTCGCACATTTGGCAACAGCGCACGTGAATCTTCCATAAGAATAACATGGTCCATAAGAGCCCGTTGTGCCTTCATGACGTAAAAATTCCTATAGTAGCAATATCGAACATAAACGATCCGGCACATTACGATTTATCGATTGATGCAACACAATGCGGATTGTTTGACAATATCTTGTGTGTGTAGCTATTATGGTTGTGCTACAAGAGAAGAGTTTTATGCTGAATCCTGGCCTTTACATCTTAGAACCCCATTTTGTAAACATTACGTGATAACCTAATAATGGACGAAAAATTCCCTGATATTCACGCAAGTGGATATGAAATGCATACCACCGAAAGTTGTGCTTCTGATTTCCTTAGCCAGCCAGTCCCACCAACAGTATTTCCAACGGCTGGAAATGCTGGGACTCTCAACTTGGGGGTATCGTTAGCGGAATGATGGTTAGAATATTGTACTTTCTCTTTAGTTCGTAATTATTTAGTAGCATGGTTGCGTTAGGATCACATAATACAAAAACCCCTGTTGAATGTGAATATTCCACACGCTCACATCATAAATTTAAACTTTTTGAAAACGGCTCATGGCAAATATCGAGAAAAATCATCTTATTGTTATGTAATAAAATTATAAATATCGGTTAAGTAGTTGCAGATGTTACACTGGACACAATTTTCTGTTTTATATAATTACCTTATTATAATCGTTTGACAAGCCCAGGTAATGGACTAGATGACAATACACGGAGCAAATATAGTAAAACGTTCATGCACAATATTTAGTCCTGTGGCGCTACAGCCCGCGAAGGTGCTGGGCCTGCCAACCGGACTGCCGGCCGGCCTCACGCCCAAAAGGTATGGCATCCATTCGATGTGCACACTCTAGCGGAAAGTTGGCTGACTAAGTAGCCACCGACGAGCCCTATGGCTGGGATCGAATCCGGGCTCATTCCATAGCCGGAAAACAGGCAAGTTTCACATATAGTGGTTATTCATTAAAAGGTTTTGGCTTCCAGAAACTTCACTACATTATCCGTAGAAACAGAGTAAAATTGACTAAATGCTTTAGTGTTAAATTCTGCATACATCTGCAACATTTCCAAGCTAAGAAATGGGCACGTATCGTATACTAACATATCTCACCACTAGGTATAAGCGCCCGCCTCGGTAGCGTGATGGTTAGCGTGTCTGCCTCACGTTCAAGAGGTCGCGAGTTCGAATCTCGCTTAGGGTAAGTTATCCGGGTAAGGTTTTTTTCCGAGGTTTTCCCTACCCTGAGAAGACGAATGTCAGGTAACATAAAGCTCCATGGACCTCGGGCTCATTTGACCATCATTTCACCCATTTCATTTCATTCATTCGTCCGATACAAGGAGGACGTTAATTAAAAAAAAAAAAAAATACTAGGTATAAGCGATATCACATTGAGTTTCGTTCTGTTCCTAAATCGTCATCAGCTACAGTCACTTCACTTTTAAAAATAGGTTTTACATTCACATGGCTTTCCCTACCATTCAACAGACCATTCTTAAATACCTTATTCTTCTCGCCACTTTACGTTAATCAAGAAAAAGATTTGAAGAAATGGTTTAATTACATGCCCCTTGTAGGTGCATATTATAGGTAGATGACAGAGAAAGTAAAAAGAAATTACGCTATTAATTTATATTCTACTACTTAGATCAGCGAAGTCTAACCTTGTCTCTTTGGAGACTCTTACACGATTAGCTGCTATTCCCCACCCCCTCCTTCAGTCGGAGGGTGAATCAGTTGTAGTATCTGTGGCCTATAGAGTCACAAAGATTCAATCAGTATCCAGTGACGGACACAAACAGGTGATTCCATGGCAGTTTCTAAGTCATAGCTTGAATTTTCTGGGAATGTCCTCAGAAGACCTCCTCATTCTGAATGAGTTTTGCATTAATGGTAAAGAGTAAGAGACAGACAAAAGCTTACTAAATAAAAAAATTAGACCTGGTTGAAACCCAATTTATGTCAAATACTTCGTTTTTCTTTTGAGTGAACCATTTACGAGACACTTTTTATTATTTGTTTGAATTTGCTAATACTTATACTTTTCTTAAATATGAATGTCATTTGTTTCTTTATCTCTTGGCCTTGCAAAGAGAACGGGACTTCAAAGGCATCGCACAGCAACCAGCTCTTAACACATTCCACTATCGCTGAAAGCAATATGTTCCACCTGAGTTGTTCGCCGGTGTGTAACGGCGTACTCGCCACCCTGCATGAGTAAACCTGCAACACGCAGCACAGCACTGCTCAGGGGTAAGCTGCCATCGCGGCGCTGGACGAATAGGTTATTTGGTAACCGGTAAACAAACACAAGCTCATTCGTATTTCTCTGTACCTCTTCCCTCCCCTGCTTAACCTGCGGAGCGTCTATGAGCAAACTTTCGCCAAAATTCTGGCTCCACTTATTCTGATTTTAGATTAATTTTTAGGCGTTATGGAAGCCCTGCGCTTCCTAATGTGAGTGGTGTTTGTTCATGACGATTTGCTGATATCCTAGCTAGAATATAAGTAGTATACAACCCGCGAGGTATTTGAAAATAATGGAGTAAAGTCATTACCCCTCAGGCAGTGGCTGTTTTTAATGCCGACATTATTTTAAAACTTTTGTGTTTTCCGGTTTTCTGTACACTGATTACCACAGAATAAAAAGGGATGAGAGGAGTGGAGAATGCACTCAAAGTCATTGAATGTATGTGCAATCTATCATGAATCGCCATTTTCCAAATGATAATTGTGATTATTATTGCACATGATAGTGCGTAGGGTAATATCCGAAACCTGTTGTAATGAATTATCTTAGATTTAAGTGCTCTCTCGCCTTTGTCAATTGGTTAAAGATTCAGACGTGGACTTCATATTAAAGTAAAATTTATGTGTGTTCTAGATTTCACCATGAAGCTGTCGCACCTAGTCTTTGCACTTATCCTGGCAGCCGATTGCTGTGTGTTGGGATCCTTCGCCAATGCGGCGTTCGAGGAAGAAGAGGATGGGGATTCATCGCATGCAACGGAGACTACTGCGGAAGTTCTAGCTCCGCAGAGAGTAGATGATGAGTCTACCTTACCAGAGACTTCTGCTCTTGTGTCGGAAGATTCACAACAGGGATACAGGATGCCAGGACTTTTTGGATTCAATGGAGGAGAACCGTTTTATCTCGAAAAAGACCCAGTAACAGGAGTAGTGGATTTCAACACCAAGACTTCGCCCGTGAAAAGGAAAGAGGAGAGCATTGACACAGAAGAATACTTCTACGAGGACGAGGAAAACACTGGAGATGGCATTGATAGAAGAGATGGTGGGTTTGTGGAAACTGGTATTGGGAGACCCAATCATTTCAGCCCATACGTGAACGACGTAAATGCAAGGATTGTCAACCATAAGTACGACACGAATAACAAGTTTCCACTTATATCCAGTTCGTACGCTAACACGAAGATCCAGGGCACGGGTGCTGAAAGTTACAAGTACAACCACAAAACACACGTAACAAGTTCCACCCAGCCACCTTCTTATTATACTATCCGTCCACCACGTCCTACCTACGTAAACCCACCTCGCACTTCCACATCAACCAATCGACCCTCACTTCAAAACGATAAGGAACACTCCGAAGGCACAGGAACAGAGCCAGAAACCACTTCTTTCAAAAATCCTGTATCTAATGATGGTTACATTAAAAATCTTGAAGACAAGTCTCCAGTTCAGGAACATTCACAACAAGAACATACAAATACAGGAACAGAATATTCCAATCAAACAACCCCTCCTTCCAAACCAGATGTGGACGACTATTATGAAGATGAATATGACACTGATTCGGGCTCGCAATTCAAGCTATCCGATCTTTTTGGCTATGGGCAAACTTCAGATAACGATAAATTAGAACATCAAGAAAATGCGCATTACAGCAGCAAGTATGACCAGATTTCTGAGGCTAGCTTCGAAAACTCGAATCAAGATAGACCAATCGCGGAAAATGACAGAACAGAGAGACTCCCAGAAAACGTATACATAGTTACATCAACAGAAAAAGTAGTAGAACTCGATCAGAAATATAATACCCAAACAAGTCAGCAGCAAAATTATAATTTTAATCCACAGATACAGGAGCAACGTAACAGTTCGCTTGCAATAAATGAAACCAAGTCTAATAATCAGTCCGTGTTCTTGAACAAAAATCAGGAGCAGTACGTTCGCCCGTCAGCAGAAACTGAGAATCATGCCGACATGAATCAGAACGTAAGATCGGAAGCAGTCGTGGTTCCTTTAAGCACACCCTCAACTACCCCTTTTATTGGCATCATTTATAGCGAATCGGAGAAAATAAAAGTGGTTACTTCCATGCCTTTAGGCACTCATTTTCAGTACACCACCCAAAAGCCTCTATTCGGCTTGGAAATACAAACAAGGCCCACAATACAACACCAGAGTAACCAACATTCTCAACAGTTCGTTCCACAGGCTTCCAAAAATGACAACCGTAACAATTCTTCCTTTAAGCTTTCTGCGCAGGCCGGAATATTGAGAGATACATCTAAACCGTTAAACATAACGCCAAGTACACAATTTTCTTCTAGTGTTGCGCAGAATCCATATGGTTCATATGCAGAAGAGCCCTTCAGACCAATTTTTGGTCCTGGAAATTTAGTAATAAAAGAGGCAGAACTTCCACGGCCCCAGCATCAGCCATTGATAGCACCACCTCCAGCCAAGAACACCAACACAGTAAAAGTAGTAGGCGAAGAATCTTCAGTAATTCCAGCAAGACAGCAGATACCCTCAAAGATTCCTGAAGAATCCCCAACAAGATGGAACTATCCTTACAGAGAAGGCAGTTCGCAATATTTTCAATTGCCCAAACAGCAGCAGCCTCCGAGGCTTCCTAATGTCCAGCCACCAAAACAAAACATAAAACCAGCAACGTTTACTCAAGATGCGTCAGAATTTCAAGGTCAAAAAGTTAACCCCCAGATACAAGCTGTAAGTTCGTCATCCGCCATAGATGCTAGTAAACTGATTTCGAACCAAGACAGCACAACGCAAAAGTCGTCACCACCACATCAAAACCTGGGCTGGTACAACAACTACGAAAACAAGGTAAATGCGGGGTTAGATATTGCCTCCGGAGACAACGTAGTTGAAACGTCAAAAGTTACTGTAGAATCTGGCATACAATACTCATCTGAAAAAGACTTCGCAAATGATAAAATTAAACAACCGCAGCAGTCGCATTTTGTGCACGGTTCAGAAGAGTTAGAAAATTTTAGAGTGCCTCCACTTCCAGATCAAAGACGACCTCCCTCACTGACACGTCCCTCTCCCCTCCCTCCAAAACCAAACAGCGTTCCATATGTAATTGAAGAACCAGCTCAGGACCTTCGACCACCCGCAAATCCAGAAACTTCCCTGGCAGGATCCCAAACCTTTCCACGACCCCACTGGGAATCCCGTCCTTCCAGTCCGCAAAAATTAATTCCCCAACCAATGCCTCCCGTTTCACAAACAGCCAGACCTAAACAAGACACAGTTCCTACATATTTTGGTCAATTGCCTGGTCATATTGGACATCGACCTAGACCAGGTGTACTGCCACCACCTGCAATGCTTCAAGGGAACCGAATGCATCTAAAAAATAATGCCAACCAAGATCCCAGATTACCTAATATACTACCGCAGTTCCGACCCAACGCAAAAATTTCTCATGGCCATTCTGATGCCGATGGCAGAATTCAAGCTGATTTGTATTTTGGACAACCGCCTCGTCAGCCTTTCCTTGACAGACCTGCAAGACGACCACAGACAGCGTTAACAGAGCACTTACAGCCTCCACCACCTTCTAACTATCGGAGAGTAAATAGAAATGAAGCTCCTACAGCTTCGGAGGACACTCTAGATGTTGAAGATGTATTTCATTTTGAAAAAGATCCGCCTCCTCCACCACCTGCGGTAGTTCAACAGAAACCTTTGGTGCATAGAAGAACAGGCCCACATTTCTCAAATAGTGGAAATGAACATTCTCCAGTGGCAACACTGCAGATGATGCAGCAGCACCAGCATTTGTTAGGGGGCAACAAACACCATCTCGGTCGTCCTCTGGCAGCAAGAGATGACTTTCCCGATAAATACAACAGCGAAGAGGCGTTTAAACCACCATATCATGTCACTTATCCCGTTGGATCTAACTTGGATGCGGAAGCATCGGAAAAGCGTCCAGTTTTCGTAGTTTATCCAGTGAATTCTGCAACCTCAGGATTGGATTCTGCTACAACGGATAATAGTGCCATCGTAATGGGAACGCGAGGATCTAATTGGCCTGTTCCACCATCAAACCTTGCAGCAAGCGATGACATTGTGCCAGAAACATACCCATTGGATGAAAACCCTCTAGCGTTACCCTTCGTAGGTCATAAGGACCAAAAACCAATACTACAGCTGCCATCAGACCACCAGGATTCTCCAGTTCTTAAGGCACAAAACCGTATAACAGCAGCCAAACCAATAAAAACGGACTTTCCGTATCCACTTGAGCCTCCAGCACCAATTGAAAATGATAAATATGAAATCGATAGAAAGTATTCAATAAATGCTAACGAAACTAATTTTCCCTCAAATAGCACCTCCAGTCTAGGTGAAGAAAATACTCGCAAAGAAACGTTTTCAATATTTGATGATATACCAGCTGAAGTGCATAATAGTAACATAGACAGGAATGAGGACAACGATGATAATGATAGTGAAATTAATATAATTCCTTATCTTCAGGATTACATGCCTTTTGCCACAAAGAAGCCAACCATAAACTCAAAACCATTTCATGCTACAACACCTGTATCAACTAATAGCATTGCCCTAGACTCTGAGACCCACGCTGAGAATCCTTGGTCCTCTCCTACCTATGAGCCACATCGAAGTTCCTCGCCTATTTCCGTCACCTTAAAGACAGTTCAGCCCACAAAAACTGTTACCACAGCCACTACCGAGCGTCCTAAATCACCAAGCTTATGGTTGTCTACCAAAAGTGAGGAGCAGAAGATCTCTGGTTCGGAGTTCACTGTGTCAGCCGTAATGCACACCCACCAAAGCAACCATAGGCCCGCAGTCGAGGAAAGTACCACTTCTCCACCTCAGCTGAACTTCCAAGCCCCGTTCCTGGCCAGTGAAAACATAGCTTCTATACCCACCAACAAAGGTTGGAGTGTTGTATCCAGCGCGTCTCCAGCCAGAGAAGAACCTAAGAAATCAGCGGACAAAGACGAGCAGCCCGAAACAGCCAAAATCAAAGACGAATCAGAAAGCAGCGATCCTTCTAATTTTGATTTTGAAAACTTTAGGCCACAGCTTTTTGGAGGTTTCAAGCCCATTTATTCATTTCCTCCGAAAGATGTTGATGAAAGAGCAAAATTCACTACCGAAAGGGAAGAAAAAATGATATAACTGATCAAAGTTTGCAACTGGAGAAGTTGATGCAAAGAATTGGGTATTTTGTGAGGTGAACGGGCGTGCCCTCGTAATATAGAACTTCAGTTCTCACACTTTCATAGTCAGTAACTGAGATCACTATTTTAAGAAGACGAAAATGCTCAAATAAGTTCTAAGTAGAATTGCATTTTCACATCCTAATAGATTGTGTTTGAAATTGGTGAAAGCTTATAGTGGCTTACAGAGCAAATGAAGTAAATATTACAATGTGAGCAATTATTGATTCTTACTGTGCTCATAATGGCTGCTTGCTAGAAATGTTAACATGTTTACTCCGCAATCGGCAATAGTGAAGTGAACTGAAATATAAACTGTATCTTCAGTTTATATTCACATTCATCTTCAACTTCTCCATAAAAATAAAGTAAACAAATCACAATTTTGCATCCGTTTGAAAGCCAAGGCAGCAAAGACTTCTGTTTATCAGCCGCCGAGGTAAAACTACATGCACGATTAAACTGTACGTGAAATGTATGAGAGGTTTATATCATTTCCTATGAATAATTGTATCCTAAATGTATAAGAACTGGATGGCATAGATTATAGCAATAATTGCGCTCTCAATAATAATGATTTTTAGAAACAAATACTTGCCAAGTTTCGGCGTTCAAAGGAAACAGACTGGCTTTCATTAACTATCGAATGTCGAAACATAATAAGTATTTGATGAGATAATAGGGTTATTAGTTATTTATGCATACTTGTTGAGAGATTCAAGTGAGTAATTTAAGTGTAAATGTGTTTATTCTAATAAACTTTGGTCGAACTGATGTTAAATGATTTATAAATGGGGAGCTGTGGAAATAAAAGGGAGCGAAAAGTACAGTGAACAGAACATTATATAATGATTAATGTTTTACATCATTTTGCAATTACTATAAAGACTTGGTTCCTAATTTCTGTAATTCTGTCAGAGTTATTCTCGTATCATATATGTAAATATAATCATTTGATTAAGTTCAAAATAGCAGTGAATGAATCAACCATTTCCAAAATTGTTAAGTAGGTAGGTGCACTCAAAAGCATCACGGAATCAGATATGTCAGTTTGTGGGAGACATCCAACTACACCTCTTCATTGTTTTCGTTTGTTTATTTATTTAGAAATAAAATTGGTGAGGATCTCTGAGTGGTGTACTGTCACGAGCGTACAAGTGGTCAGTATTGCCATAAAACTCAACTGAAGATAACGCTGGGAAGTGTTGAAGGAATATTTTACAGCATAATTAATGCTTTTTTCATGTTCTTTAAAATATTAAGTAAACTCTTTCGACAACCATTGGAAATGTGCAGCTGATGTCAGTTGAGTAATATTCAGAAATATTTCTAGATTAGCTTTAAAATGATACATGCTTTTTAAATATAAATTCTTACGTATAACATATAAGTGCTGGGTTCTGTATCAAATATAATTTTATGTTCTTTGAGTGTACGAAATTTCTCAGAAGTCCTACGAGAAAACCCTAACGTCTTAAAATATTACGGGTAAGTTTTGACCGTCCAAGTTTTTGAGCTTGTTTCTTGTGTTTTTCTACACCTGTCACAGTTTATCGGTTAAAATCGCTGCTGATACATTATATTTGATCCCCTGTCATGACAATGAGATCATGTTTGAGAATATGTGATGGGTGGAAACTTACATGGGTTATACGGTTGGTCGATTTTTCCAGTAGTAGGTTGAGATAAGTGGGTTGCAACAGTCCCGTTATTCTTACTGAACCAAAGCAATATGGAACATGATATCCATCTAAAGCACTACACAAACCAAACCAAACAATTGAAGGTTTGTTTCTATTACTCTTCATTTGGCGTCCCGACTCGAGAATCTTAAGTTGATATAAGGCAGCTGAGGAAGTAAATACAGGTACCTAACGTCAATAGAGGCTTGGTAACTATTCTCTCAGTTTTATGTTAGATTTAGAAATAGTGTAATGTATTTATTTACATATTTATTTTAAACCAAATATTAATGGATTAATATATGTTGTAAGGAAATGAACAATTGGCACACTTTACATGGAGTGGCATCTTGTGGTTCGTTACGTGGCGATCTGGTTGTGCTTTAAGTATTGATTTTCGTTAACTTAAAAGACGCAGCCGTGGGCAATTAGTTAGAGTGGCCAGTAACCAAACAGTAATTAGGAATTGCTCTTTTACACTAGAAAATCACTGAGTGCTTATTGTGAAGTAAGAACCCTGCCAGAAGTGGCAATTTTTGCAGCAGGAGCAAAAATGCTTTTAATGCAATTACTGTGTTCAATTTATATTCAGTCAATAGAATTAGTATCCCCAAGTACTGGTTTTCAGAGAATATGGATAAAAGGATTGTGAAATTGATTCAAGTCCTCCATTACATAGCGGTTTCTGCAATTTAACAACATTGCTAAGAATCAGTGATCTGTGCACAAGACGACATTCATCTAATTGTGGAATATGATACAAGTTTATGTGATCAACACCGGCAGTCTATAAGCTCAGAACAAGATGCTATTCTATGTACTCAGTGCAATTTCTGTTGGACACATTGCACAAAATTTGTGTTTAAAAGGTATATTTTTTGTATTTTAGAAACGATTATTGTGTGAAGCGTGCATGGACAGTTATGTATGAGTGTCTCTTGTATCATTTTAATAAATACAAGTTTAATAAAATGAAATAAAGCCTTAACGTGTACTTTATTCTAAAACTTTCATTCCAATAACCAAATCCAATGCTTTCTGATGTAAAGAGAAGATGGTAATTTACTGAGAGGTGACTCTTTTGACGTTGCGTGAAATAACCACCTAATGATTCACACACATTACGACCAGTATGTGGTAAACACATTTCACGATTTTCCAACGAAAAGCGAACGGAACGCAATACCAGTGTTGCCAACTTAGCCTTTTTATGGCTAGATCTGGCCTTTTTGAGAACCTATCTAGCTATAAATTTTCCAAAAAGCTACAAGTGGCTTTCCTGGCCTTTTTTCTAAGCTTCATTAGCCTTTTCTAGCCTTTTTTCATTTTTTACTTATCCACCGGTACCTTTAAAATAATACATAATTTAATCTCGCTACTGCAGCTATTGCACGTAATGATATAACCCTTTTGGTGAATTCTCGAATTTTTTTAATCTGGGAATGTGGATTTCACCAAGTTGTTAGATTCTTTGGCACTTTTTAGAAAAAGGTCTGTGTGTGTATCTCGAGCTTGTGGACACATAACTCAAAAACGAAAAGTTGGTTAAAAACCAAACTTGGTATATAAGTTTAATGTCTTTCAAGGATGCGACACAAAGATTTTGAAGAAAATTGTTACACTCGAAACTACCCTTTACATGGAAAATTTTGATTTTCTTGAAAATAGCTCTAACGATGTTGATTAAAATGCCATAGGTTTGAAATATCTTTATGACAAATGAAATGTATATTTTGAATTTTCTGGCTATAACCTCTGTACTCCTATTTACTCTGGATGACTTTTGCATAACTGGTAAACCGTTAGAAATAGACCAAATCTTACTATGAAGAACTGTATTCTGTATTCTAAAATACAGAATTTATGTCTGAATAATTTTTTTATAGAGTGAACCATTTCGGAGATATGCTTTGTTATTTGTATTTCTGTCAAATGGAACATCGTTATTCTATTTGTTATGTTAACCCTGCAAAGAGAACGGAATTTGAAAGCTTTAAAAGATTTGACAATCGCGCAAAGTCTATGTATTCTAATATTCCGCTTATACCTACAAGGAAATAAGCAATAAGATAATTTGTACAAATGTTTATCTTAACTAACATAGAGATATAGGAATAAGAGTTTGTTAGAATGGTTAGTACAAGAGTAGAGAAAGTCATGTGAGTGCAACACATAAGACTTTTCATGCGAAGTTCCAGACGAAATATTGAAGTTGGTACAAATGCTGCATACATGCAAGAGCCTAAGGGAAATCCCAGCTGCAGCAGTAGAATTGAGGCAGAGGGGGATGACGAAGATCACGTTTATTTTTGGTACGTGATCCATGCGTATTTTTTTAATAATGTAGTTTTCTAATGTTTATATAGGTATTAAAATATAATCTAGCCATTTTGGCAAGCCGGTTTAGCTTGTTTTATTGAATTACAGTTGGCAACACTACGCAATACTTTAGTTCGTTTGTGGTTTGGTGTACAGGTTAGTGATAAGTGGGTGACACATTTTGCGACATATTCTGTAATTATACCGCGTGTTAGTGAACTACGCCAAAATATTTTGAGAGGATATTTAGACATTTTAAACAAGTAATTTGGGACAGGGGACTTACGGCCTGTTTCTTCAAATTTCGAAATTGCGGCTGTAAGTTCCTAAAGGTCAGTACGCCACTGACTAGTATCAACCATTCGAGAGTGCAACACACCAAAGCGAAGGAACGTTTTAGAACGTACCTCTGACGTAATGATTATGACCAGAGCCCGGATGTTTATGACCTAAAAATGTTAGAAATATGCAAGCACTTACGGCCGAAAAAAATAGAAAATATGGCGATAAATATGACCAAAAATGTTTTTAGGTGCATTTTCGAAATCTTAAAAAGTTTAATGCTGTTTAAATTAACGTTATAATAAAAATCTGCTTTAAAAATCTAGCACACTCAATAATAAATAAATAATATTAATTTTATTGTTGCATTTGTAATTTATTTAATTGCTCAATCCAGAGCTAACCCTCAGCTCTGCACAGCATAAAATAAATGTCACATTTTGAAGGGCGATCTGAAAGAATTACAATAGTAAATTGCATACAGCTTACCCTCCAAATTCGCGGAAACGCGCATTTCTAAGAAAGATAATTGTAAGAAATATCATAGACAAGAATAGGAGAAGTGAAAAATCGGTCTTTGGAACGACTGCAAGCACATATGCGAAACTGGAATAGAATTATAAAAAATATGACAAAAATACGCTGCGTCCCCCACTTCTGCCCACCACAAGCGTCATGAGTAGGGTGCAGTTCTGGAGGTGGGACATGGTCCTTCCCGGCCGGTTATGCGGTCTCCTCGACCAGGGGTCGCTACTTTTCAATCAAGTAGTTCCTCAATTGGCCCCTCAGTGACCTAACGAGGCTGAGTGCACCCCGGACGAGGTTTCCCACGCCGGTACCGGGAATCGAGCCCGGGTCCCCCATTTAGTATGCGGTAGCGCTATCACCGCGCTAAGGAGAAGATTCAGAGAATGTCTTATCATTTGGAATTTATTATTTGCATTTCAGGTTAATCATGTGTTACATTCAAATTAGTATCAAACTAATTTTAAATGTAGTGTTAACAATTCAATGGCAGTTGAACCTTCAGAAACGTATTTCACATTCCTTTTCTTTTAGTATGCTATAGATGTGTTCTGGGCTCGTGATCTCCGCGGGGTGAGGTGTGGGGAGAGAGGGGAACCGCTGTCAGATTATGCAGCGAAAGAGCAATGCAATAAACATTCATCAGTCACCTGCAGAAAGCCACGTAGCCTACTTGCGCTACGCAGATGCAGAACTAGTTCAGTGCAGAACTGGCACGGCCGCTTGTGTATTAAGATAGGCTGCATGTTATCTTCCCAGCGTTTCTATCTGTTCGCGAGTCGTATTTCATTACGTCACCTATCTGTAGTATGTGTATGTGAAGTGAACGCATTCCTTTCAGGGTTCATAAGGCCAGAACATAACTATAATGTGAAAGAGAGCTGGAGGACGGCTGAAATTGGTACATCGCCACCCGCGGCAGAAGGTACCAAAAATTGAAAGGTAGCCAAAGAATGAAACGAAAAAAACTGTTAAAATGCTGCCCCCATGTACGGCATTGCAGAGCTTAAGACGTCTTTTGTCAAATTAGCTCGCATAGTCGCATAGGTACTAGACTTAGACACTAGCAAAGTTCCGTCTACATTAGGGGAGTGCAAAGGGCTACCACATTGTTTTATGGAAATGTAGGACACAAGGGTAAAACATGTAGGACATTGACAGTCAATGAAAAAATGTCAATTTATAATTTAAATGATATTTACATATACCCATAATGTCAGGGTTCAAATTAACGGAGGGACGGGGGGGGGGGGGGGGGATTTCGCCCTCCCATAAAATTATTTCCCCGGCTCGTCAAAGGAAATTTCCTTTCCTGCCAGGAAAGTTTTCTTTTTACAATAAGTATTTATTATTGTTGCTCTTTGAAAACACAAGAAGACACAGAACACTTTCGATATAGACTGTACACGGTACCAATGCAAGCTGTGAGCAAGCAAAAGTATCATATCACAAGTAAGCTAAACCATAAACAATTCTCAGGTTTAGCTGGTGTTGGCATAGGGGTCACAGTTCCAGCAATGGCGATTGCAGCTTGTAGCATTCAGTTCAGTTTCTTGCATCTCACTCTTCTATTGTTCGTCAGCATGGATAAATTTATGACAAGAAAACGAACAGTTACCGAAAGTAATGACAGTGATATATTCCAGTTTGAATCTTAGGCTTCATCTTCAAGTAATATTAATATTACATCTTCTCAGGTAAAAGCTGTAGCACTACTACTACTGCTGCTGCCGCCACCGCTACTATGTTTTATGTATATAACACACGAATTAAATTAAATTGTGTTTTTAACCACTCTGTCAATTGCCAGTGTGCCGGAATTGTTCTTTTACATACCAGTAATCTACTAACATGGAGCTGTCATTTTTAAGCACACTTAAAAACCATCAGTCTAGGCCGGATTTGAACCCGCGAACTTGGGATCAGTAGGCCAGCGTCTTACCAACTGAGCCACCCAAACGAGCGGTTAGCGCGCTCGCCTACCACCTAGGCGGCCCGGGTTCGATCCCAGGGACCCGCATGTGGTATTCGTGGTGGACGAAGCGGCGTCAGGGCGGGTTTTCTCCGGGTGCTCCGGTTTCCCCCGCCATCTCATTCCACCGGTGCTCCATCTTCATGTATCATCAGTGTCACCGCCTGCGGTGCCGTAGTAGTAAAAGCGGGCGTTAAACACTACAACAACAACAGCCACCCAGACCGACATAACACACGAATGTACGCCATAAATATAATGCAAACTTATATCCCCACCCAACTCGTCCAAAAGTCTGATTCGAACACTGCCACAGGCATATAAACTTATATTTTCTTAAAATCCTGAAACATACTGTGTAAAATGTGATCATAAACAGTCAGTTATACTTCTCTGAAGAACTAATCTTGCGCAAAACTTCCAGCTTGTTTGAAATATATCGAGAAATTCCACACAACTGAAGATTTTCAAATTGCACTTCACTAAAGCCTCTGATTGAATCAATAGATAATCTGATCCTTTCATCTGTCCACTGTGCTCTTATTAGTGAAGATGCCTAATTTCTGTTTTCGCAGTTTGCAGTTCATTTTCTAACAATCACTGCTTGTTTCTGAAAATGTAGGACATTAGAGACTTTTAAAAAATTCCCTCCGGACGCCGAACAAATGTTTAAAATGTAGGGTATGTCCGGGAATTTCCGGACGTCTGGTACAAAAACCCTAAGTGTGCATGCCAGCTGCGTTTTTCTCATCTCATCAGAACTGCCGACAACCGACTGGTGCACGGCGAGCACGAGCCGGTGCATTTCTGAACAGTGCTGTTACGAAATACGTAGCAGTTTAAACATTTTTAATGCAAAAACTACGCATACAGAGAAAAATATCCGCATAAAACATTTTAACCGGCTCATCGATATATAATTCTACTTTTAATGTGGTGCATGAAGCACCTTGTATACTTGTCTTAGGTGTCGATTTCTCATGATCTCTACTCTCTCATCTGCAAACTATTCTCATAAAAGCTTGTTTTCCTATCTACTACATGGCATAGCGACAAGGTGTATTGACCTTGGATGTCGAATGCTGCGATGGGTTGTTATCTTATTTACTATAAAACAGCGACATACTATAGGTAGGTATAATAACTTGGCGTACAGTCAGTAATGCACTGCAAATGAATGCTCTCTAGCGCCTGGCGATATAATAACACGTTGCTGTCCAGAAGATACAATTCCATCTGAACAAATGTACACACACTGTCTCGCCGTGTATGTGCCATAAGCTCGCGTAAACAACTCGGCAGTTTCACATTCTTTCCGACACGCCTCATGGCTTTGACAGATAGTATTTCTTGTTATTTGAGACAATTCCACTCATGCGTAACTTGGTTGAAATCAACCAATCCTGTGCATAAAATTTCAAATTTCAACCAATGATAGCCTTCGTTCGCGAAAAAATTATCAAACTTAGCTATCACCTCTGTGTTTCTTGTGTTGTGATCAGGTTAGGGAATCTTGTTCCACAGATGCGCAACAGTTAAATGTCAAAAATTGCTGACTCTTGCTTCATCGAAGCATCTAATGCTGAAGTAGATGAAATAATTCGAAGACAAATCTCAGCACGCAAAATACAATAGAAAATATGCTTGGAATCGGTTTGACAAATTTTGTATTGAACGAAATTATTAATTAACAGCAAATACTCCACCTATTGGCATTGCCAACATCTTTGGCAAGGTAAGTAGAGTAGAGAGTATCTTTGGAGCATCAATATGATAATCTTGTTGGCCGTGCCAATAGTTGTTCTCAGTTCTGTGGCCACTCTGATGCGGGGGGCCTCTTCCCGCTTCCCGCGCAATCACTCTTCCTAGAGCTGTCTGCTGATGACGTCACGCGGGAGGCAGGCAGTACCGATATTCACACGTGCAGCTTAAATTTTACGATATAATTCAAATCCCATCGTACTGTCGAAGTATCTCTACTCTACTTACCTTGTTTTCTGACATGAAATATCAACGCAGGCTTTTTAACTGAAAACAAAGCTCTCATTCGGTAATGTTTCGTAAAACAGAAATGAAAATTATCTGCAGGAAGAAAGAATAACGGTGTGCCATATAATCGTGCATTTATTACTATGGTAAGAGCTTCCAACACGCTTTCTTCACTTTCTTCAACATTTAGGTTATATTATAATTGCAACGCAGGCCTTACTAAAACAGAATGTGAGACTGATCTTCTTTCCCTATTAAGGCAGTATTTTATTGTCTGAGCTGTTCATCTAAAAAAATAACTGGGTGGTCATTGTTTCAGCAATATGAAAATACACCGCAGAGGAAAATGAAATAAATAACACAATTACGACAGCTATCATTTTAGAAAATACCAATATATTTGAAACGGGGAGAAAGAGAGAACGAGAGAGAGAGAGATAGATAGATAGATAGATAGACAGACAGACAGACAGACAGACAGACAGACAGACAGACAGACAGACAGACAGAGAGGAGAAGGTTTGCCTATCGCTTTCGCCTACTGAATCCTTCTTTATAATGTGTAATGAAAGTTTATCTCTTTTAACATGAATATATAGAAGGATAAGGCTTGGTAAGAATACTTTGTACAAGAGTGAGCAAAGAAAGTCATTTGTATATAGCACATCAGATTTTTATCATTAAAATATGTGTTGTGTATATTGTAGTACATTAAACAACTATAAATAATTTTAGTTATGTTATGTTGCGCCTTTTCATAGATGACCACAGTGATCAAAACTAGAGGAAATGTTATTTGAGGTTGTAAAATAGTGTAATTTAACTGCAAATTAGTTTATTAGTGTAATATCATCAATGTGTTGTATAATTGCAATGTTATTCCAGCACGAGCCGATTGCTCCTTTTCTTTAAAATGGGAAAGGAAATATTGTCCCTATTTCCCGAATGTGCACTGCATAGCTATACAGGAAGGGTCATTAGCATGGGCGTCGAGAAGGGGGCGCTAGGGGGGACCGCAGCTTCCGCTTGGAAGTTGGTGAACTTAATGTGCAATCAATTACTGACTACTGAACTATTATTTTAATTTTGTTGTAAATAACAATTTTCATTTAGCACAAATTAATACGGTTATCTGAAACAAATATTATAAATTTTGACAATACAATAATGAATTAATATTATCTGATTGCAAACCTCTAACATGTGCCCCCCCCCCCCCTTGGAAAAAAGTCTGCCGATGCTCTTGGTCATTAGTCTTTTGTTCATGTTATACCTGAATTTCAGTACGGTTTGGAATAAGGCGGCACACACTCTTTGACAAAACAAAGGTCATTGTATTTCGCTTCCTTTTATCCTTCTGTTCATCTTAAGAGGGTTGGAGTAGTTCTGTATCAGCCAGGGCGCATTGGAAATAGCACGAACTAGTATAATAAAACGTGCCGAATTGCCCTATGAGATGTATTTTGTGGTACGTGTTAACGCACTAATTTCTAAGGCAGAAAGGTTCGTATTTTCTGGGAAACACATCTTGAAGTCACGCCTAAGCAATTATTTCGACGAATCACAGAACAACATTTTGAATAATATTTTTATGTGATTCACTATACTTAGATTTCTGTGGGATATATGTATTGCTAAGACTGGTCATAAAGGATCAGTCCCATTTCAGAAGGGCTTCATTACATCCATAAAGTCTCTTTTGGGATTACACGGAGAAATGAAAAAGTTAAATGTGTCATCTCTAGGTTTAACCAAGACTGCCTGGAAAACTTTTTCTCCCTTATTCGTGGACTGGGTATATTTTATAACAATCCCTCACCCTTTGAAGTAAGAAACAGAATACGCCTACTGCTTCTTACAGGCAACAACAAAATTCCAATTTCCGATGGAGCATCAGTGGAGGCGATCAATCAGACTAACCATTCTAAACAAGACTTCGATTGTGACACTCAGTTCTTAGATTTCATTTCTACCGAGCTGTGCATGGACGTTGCTAAAGAACTTTCAGCACCCACTGAATTTGAGGAGGCAATATTACAAGAAGATACGAGTATAAGCGATACTTCTGAAACTGAAGATTTTAACACAGACGATATAAAATATCTTGCGGGTTACATTGCATACAAATGCCGGCCTTTTGACAGTACTTTGGGAAGCAAAGACAGTGACTGTAATTTTCCAAAACAAGTGCCACAGGACTGGATTACAGCTATTTCAGAGGGGGAACTTGTTCGGCCGACTGAACAGTGGTACCAAAAAGTGAAGGAATTTGAAGTTATATTTGCGGGATTCCATGGCTTTATGTTTCAAAATGTGCTGGAGTGATGAAAGCACTTACTGGCATGATTTGCTCTAAATTTCCTGAATTGGATGAAAGAATTGTTTCCCTATACGTCAGGACCCACACTTTCATTAGGATACGGCATTTAAATAATAAACTAAAAGCTGTAAGTATGACAAAAAACGAACGCGAGGAAGTGTCAGCAGTGGGCGTCAGCTACTTCTTCTGCAACAACATGACCAAAAGTAAGTCTACTTTTAAGATCAAACAATAATTTGTTACTTCTTATTTTTATTGTAGTTTCGGTGGCTGAGGTAAAATTGGTTTGTAATTAGTAGAATGTATTGACGAACGTTTCTAATGTGTTTTCAGTTAAGGTATCTTTTCTATCACATATCACTGTACTTTTCTACACTTTATTAATTATTGCTTAACTGTTTACGCACTGGAACTGTCAGTTAATGCTTTAAATGGTATATGTCGAAACGGGTTTAAAGCGCTCACTTTCTATTGCTGTCTGAACTGCGCGCGCTCTCAAACCTCCATGTGACGTATGTTGCCTGCAACCAATGGCAGCAATTGTGCCGGAGTGGCCTACCTTCTTTCTCTAGGGGGGCCTCTTCCGGCTTCCCGCGCAATCGCTCTTCCTAGAGCTGTCTGCTGATGACGTCACACGGGGGTCACGTAGTACCGATATTCACACGTGCAGCTTACATTTCACGATATAATTTAAATCCCATCATACTAAGTATCTCTACTCTAGTTTCCTTGTTTTCTGACATGAAATGTCAACGCAGGCGTTTTAATTGAACAAAAACAAAGCTCTCATTGTGTAATATTTCGTAAAACAGAAATGAAAATTATCTGTAGGAGGAAGGAACAACAGTGTGCCACATATGTAATTGTGCAATTATGACTTTGTTAAGAGCTTTCAACACGCTTTTTTCACTTTCTTTAGGATTTAAGTTATAATTGCAACGTAGCCCGTACTAAAAGGCCTTTTAATAATGTAATAAACGAAAACAGAATGTGATACTGACATTCTTTCCCTATTAAGACAGTATTTTATTGACTGAGCTATTCTTATAAGAATAGCTGTGTGGCCACTCTTTTTTAACAATATGAAAATGCAGCGCAGAGGAAAATGAAATAAATAACACAATTACGACAGCTATCATTTTTGAAAATACCAATATATTTGAAACGAAGAGAGAGAGAGAGAGAGAGAGAGAGAGAGAGAGAGAGATGGGGGGGGGTGGAGAAGGTTTGCCTATCGCTTTCACCTATGAATCCTTTATAATGTATAATGAAATTGTATCTTTGTTAACATGAATATATAGAAGGATAAGCCTTTGTAAGAATATTTTGCGCAAGAGTGAGCAACGAAAATCATTTGCATATAGCACATCAGATTTTTATCATTGAAATATATGCTGCGCATATTTTAATACATTAAACAACTATAACTAATTTTATAATTAATAATTTTAGTAATACATATTGCGCGTTTTCATAGATGACCTCAGTGATCAAAACTAGAGAAAATCTGATTTGAGGCTGTAAAATAATGTGATTAATTGCAAATTACGTTTATTTGTGAAATATCATCAAAGTATTGTATAATTGCAAGGTTATTCCAGCACGGGCCGATTGCTCCTTTTCTTTAAAATGGGAAAGAAATATTGTCCGTATTTCCCGAATGTGAAATAAGCACTGCATAGCTATACAGGAAGGGTCATTAGCCTTTCGTTCATGTTATACCTAAATTTCAGTACGGTTTGGGATAAGGCGGGGCACAGTCTTTGACAAAACAAAGGTAATTGTATTTCGCTTCCTTCTATCTTTCTGTTTATCTTAAAAGGGTTGGAGTCATTCTGTCTGAGCCAGGGCGCATTTAAAATGGCACGAAGTAGCATAATAAAACGTGCCGAATTGTCCTATGAGATGCATTTTGTGGTACGTGTTAACGCACTAATTTCTAAGACACAAAATTTCGTATTTTCTGGAAAACACATCTTGAAGTCACGCCTATGCAATTATTTCGAAGAATCACAGAACAATATTTTAAATAATATCTTTACGTGATTCACTATACTGATCAATCAGGTGCCCCAATTTCGCGCTCCAGGACAGTTGCAAACAATGCTATTTTCGATCACCTAGTATGTAGTTAGTCTTTGTTGATGCTATATATTTGGAAATACAAGTGTGTGAATTCGTGTTAAAAATGAATGTTTCTAAAAACAAGCTTAACTGTGCTGTTGCTCAGTGTAGCAATAGAGGGACAAAAACTTCGGGAGTAATGTATCACCGATTTCCAAAAAGTGACAAAGACAGTGACTGTAATTTGCCAAAATAGGTGCCACAGGACTGGATTACAGCTATTTCAGAGGGGGAACTTAATCGGCCGACTGAACAGTGGTACCAAAAAGTGAAGGAATTTGAAGTTATATTTGCGGGATTCCATGGCTTTATGTTTCAAAATGTGCTGGAGTGATGAAAGCACTTACTGGCATGATTTGCTCTAAATTTCCTGAATTGGATGAAAGAATTGTTTCCCTATACGTCAGGACCCACACTTTCATTAGGATACGGCATTTAAATAACAAACTAAAAGCTGTAAGTATGACAAAAAACGAACGCGAGGAAGTGTCAGCAGTGGGCGTCAGCTACTTCTTCTGCAACAACATGACCAAATGTAGGTATACTTTTAAGGTCAAACAATAATTTGTTACTTCTTATTTTGATTTAGTTTCGGTAGCGGTGGTAAAATTGGTTTGTAATTAGTAGAATGTATTGACGAACGTTTCTAATGTGTTTTCAGTTAAGGTATCTTTTCTATCACATATCACTGTACTTTTCTACACTTTATTAATTACTGCTTAAGTGTTTACGCACTGGAACTGACAGTCAATGCTTTAAATGTTATATGTCAAAACGGGTTTAAAGCGCTCAATTTCTATTGCCGTCTGAACTGCGCGCCCTCTCAGACCTCCATGTGACGTATGTTGCTTGCAACCAATGGCAGCAATTGTGCCGGAGTGGCCTACCTTCTTTCTCTAGTTACTGCTAGTTACCTTGCTCTAGTTACCTTGTGTGGTGCCAATGGATGCCAACGAGTGGCTGCTTCATCTTTCTTTTAAGAGGTAAGTAATTACACTATAGCATTTAAATAACATTTCTTAGGCTTTATCATCGTATAATTCGTGAAATAGTTTAAATAAATGCAACTCGTGATAGTTAAGTTCTCTAGATAAATTTACAACCACTCGTGGCATTACTTATGGTAAACTTCGTTACCATTCATTTCCATGTAGTATTGATTCATTCATGCAATGAGATCTCGATCAGATGCCACTAAGCGGATCGGATCGAGTGGTTGAACCTGGTTTGAATCGGTCTCTCCATGTGGTATTCAATCTGGAAAAATTACTCAAATCGGCTTGAATTCGCCATGGAAACGTATTTTGCAGGTATAAGAGAATACAGCCGGTTAAAGCGATATTCAGCTGCTTAAAATATATGGATTTCACCCACTCAATTACTGTACAAGATTACAGCTATAAATCCACTTAATGTGGTCATACAAATATAAAGTTCAATGTGTCTTACAACTTCACACATCATAATAAATAATAATATTAAATTTAATAAGGCAATACATAAATTTAATACAGGACAAAAATCATTATATCGCAGTCACAGTTCGACTAAATATGGTATTACAGGGAATATGTTAATCAGATACTATAATGAAATCCCTACGGAAATAAGAAATTTAAAGAAAATTGATCGTTTTAGAAATTTAGTGAGCGGTATTTTCATAATAAATTTTGTTACTCTGTTTAATATATTAGATATTAAATTTACTAGCTGGTAAATTTTGAAGTATGATGAAATTAGGTGGATTTTATACTGTAACGTGCTTTATATTGTACTTTTATCTTACTGATTATTATTTTTCATTTATATATATATATATAATACAAATAGAATATATATACTCTTTCTATTTGTTTTATTTATATTTGTCAGAATTGTTTTCTTTATTGTCCTAGCATTCTTTAAGTACACTGAGTGAAAGAAAGAGTTGATTACTATATTATTTGTTTAATTCTATTATAATAAAAGCTGTATTTTTTTTTATTTCCTTCTTAATATGAGCAGTGTTGCTCGTGGAGGTCTGGTAAATAAGTAAAAAGTTGATTGTTATGTGATAGCTTTGAAATTCCATGCTCTTTATATGACCACAAGGAATAACAAATTGCAACTTATCACTTGACATAAATTTTATTGTATGCTTTAACGTGCTTATGACATGTTCAGCGTCCTTGAGGTCTGCTCGCAATGGAACCAAATGAACGGTCAAACAAATGAGATCTACATTTTTTGTGTAGTAAGATTTTGTCTGTTCCCTATGGTTTACAGATAAATAATACAAAGGTCATTCAGAATGAATGGCACTTCACTGACTATTCCCAGAAAATTCAAGTTATTGATTTTATGTGTGATGTGAACATCATAAACATAAGTTAGTTTAATCAAAATTGTTAGAGCCGTTTTTGAGAAAATGAAAAATAATTCATGTAAAAGGGTAGTTTGAAATGGCAGGAGTTTCTTGAAAATCATGTCACATCCTTGCAAGATGCTGAACTTAAATAGCAAGATTTGTAGTTAAACAACTTCACATTTTTTTATTTATAGGTACTGTTCACAGACATACAGACACACACATGGATTTTCTTTTTAAAAATCTGATGCGTTAAATTCGCATTACTTTTTCTACCCTCTATTGTTTGTTAGTGGATATACAAATAATTCTTAGAAAAGTTTAATTTTCTTCTCTCTACTTCATTTTAATTGAGATAAACCTTTGCAGGATAGCAATGGGCCTGCCTCGGTAGCGTGATGGTTAGTGTGTCTGCCTCACATTCAAGAGGTCGCGAGTTCGAATCTCGCTTAGGGTAAGTTATCCGGGTACGTTTTTTTTTTTTTTTTTTTTTTTTTGAGGTTTCCCTTATCCTGAGAGACGAATGTCGGGTAACTTAAAGCTCCATGGACCTCGGGCTCATTTGAGCATCATTTCACCCATTTCATTCATTCACCGTCCAATATGACATTAGGTTGGAGGACGCCAATCCAAAAAAAAAAAAAAAGAATAGCAATAGTCAAATGTTACGAACTAGACGCCATATGCTGGCCTTAAAATTCCACGCTGTGCATGTAATTGTAAGAAACAACTGTATATCAGAAGCACTTTAAAAGAATGGCACTGTATTGAACAATTCAAGCCATTAATAATGGATATTTGGAAATGGCTTTTAACACAAAAAAGGTTATTTAAAATACGTTATGTGTCTTAAAGAGATCTAAACTTTTTATAGAGTTTATCTTTTTTCTAGTGCTTAATTACCATTTATCAGTTGCACAAGATGAAACAAAATTTCTTCCAAATGAAGGGGATTTCACAGGCTATTCTTGGAAAGTTCAAGATTAAATTTCACACAAATATCTTTAATATATTGTTACTTAATTAAAAGCATTAGAGTAATTTTTGAGAAAATCAGACATTTTTTTTTTTTTTTTTTTTTTTTTTTTTTTTTTTTTTGAGTCAGGGTGCCTCAAAATATATATTTCCGGTGAAATCTTGATGTCAAATTTTTGGGTGGGATACAACACTTCTTCTACTTACTATATGTAATAGAGAAAGGAAAAATCTTATGTGTTGCATTCACAAGACTTGCTATATTCAACCTAAAAAAATCTGATGTGTTGCACTCACATGACTTTCTCTACTCTTGTACTAACCATTCTTACAAACTCTTATTCCTATATCTTCTTCGTGTTAGTTAAAATAAACATTTGTACAAATTATCTTATTGCTTATTTCCTTGTAGGTGCAAGGGGAATATTGGAATACAGTAGGCTTTGTGCGATAGTCAAATCTTTTAAAGCTTTGAGATTCCGTTCTCTTTGTACACGTAACATATAAAAAATGAACGATGACCCATTTCATGAAAGTTCCAAGTTTTCCGAAATTCACACGCATAACAAGGTATATCTCCGAAATGGTTCACCCTACAAGAAAATTTATTGTGACATAAGTTGTGTATTTTAGCAAGATCTACATTTTTTGTATAGTATAATTTGGTCTGTCTCTAACGGTTTACCAGTTATGCAAAAGTCGTCCAGGGTAAATACGACTACAGGGGCTATAGCTAGAAAATTCAAGATATACATTTCATTTGTCATAAAAATATCTCAAACATATGACATTTTGATCAAAATCGTTAGAGCCATTTTCAAGAAAATCAAAATTTTCGAAAAATTTTCCATGTAAAGGGTAGTTTAGGGTGGGGCTATTTTCTTCAGAATCTTCGTGTCACATCCTTGAACGACATTAAACTTAAATACCAACTTTGGTTTTTAACCGACTTTTCGTTTTTGAGCTATGCTGTCCACAGACTGACACACACACGGACCTTTTTCTAAAAATGCTTTTTTTTGGATTCAGGGGGCCTCAAAACATGTATTTCCGGTGAAATCTCGACTTCGAATTTTTGGGTGGAATACAATACTTCCCCTACTTACCAGTAGAGAAAGTAAAAACAACTAATTCTGCAGTGAAAGAGCCCTTCCTGGGCCAGGGCCATCCACCTGGACATTTTGTCCCTCTGTCTGCCCATCACAGGCATCATGAGTGGGGTGCAGTACTGGAAGGTGGGATGTTGGCAGTGCCTGTTCCTTCCTGGCCAGTATATGTGGTCTTCATAACCAGGGCCTGCTACTTCTCAATCAAGTAGCTCTTCAATTGGCCCCTCAGGGACCTAAGAGACTGAGTGCATGCTTAGTAAACCGAAACTATTCTTAAATAGGCTGGTGTACTCTTCTGTTACAGACATAAGCTTTCATGACACATTTGCACATTTGTTGTAGACATAAGAACAATGCAGTAGGCTAACGTGATAGTCAGATTTTTAAAAAGCAGTTCACTATGTACCGTTTGTCCAGATCGTGACACTCCATATGTGTAAGCAAGGAGAAATTAGGGGAAGTGACTGGAGTCGTGGGAAACAAGTGAGCAGTGTCAGTCATCTACACAAGTATGTATGTTTACATATTGTGTAGTTATCACAGTGAGAGCGAGCAGTAAACTAATCCCCACCTCTCCTATTATGCAAGTGGGCAGATCTGTGCTATTGCCCATCTATTCTGCAGGAGTGGGGGAGTGCTATGATGAACTGAACGTACTGTAATGCTTAGATGGGGAGAACCAACATATTGTCATTTCCCCTACAACGTAGTTTTAACCCCATCCACTGCCTCACAGTGGTTAGCTACCAGGCCATGCCTCCTACTATTGTTTGCCTACCTCAGAGAACCAGTCAGTCCTTCAAATTGTGTCAGTAAGTGGAGAGGGTAAATATTCGATTGCACTGCTGTCGCCCATCTTCCCCATGTCTGATGTAATGGCTTAGAAATTATTTGTACCTTTCATGGCCACAAGATAAAAACCTTGTGTGATATATTCACACAACTTATACTCACTGTTCTACAAAACTATTCTTACAAAAACTTATTCTTCTAGCTAATTCTTGTTAATCCATATAAAATTTCAATTCACATCTACACAATTCATTGTTCAATACAGTAGGTAAATTGATAGATTTTTAAGAGGATGACACCACATGGCTTTAAATCCCATGCTGCTTGCATGAACATGAAGGGGGGGGGGGTGTAAACAGTGGCTTCCCATTTGAGAAAGATAGTAGTTTTGAAAATTCCATCCAACAGCAAGAACATCTCCAAATACTTTAACTCCACAAAAAATTTATTTGCATAAATTGCAGTAGGAGTTTTTTCTATTTCTTATGGTTTACCAGGCATGTCAAACAGCACTCACCAGGTGTGAAAATATCCCCCTATTTTCCCTCCCTTTGTGATGATCAAATCGGAAAATGGGAAAAACAAAGCGAAAACCGGTTCTACTAGCACATGCTACTGCAGTTAAGGATGGGGGGACTCCTCTCTTCACGCCCTCGGAGTGATGTTCGACAGGCCTGAGTTATAAAGAGTCATTTAGTGTGAAGAGGACTGAGGACATTCCCAGAAAATTCAAGATAGAAATTTCATTTACCTGAAAGTATTAAGTTGTTGGGTTTCTTTGGTTTGGCAATGCTATTTACAGGATGCCATGGCTAGTGTTGTGTACATTGTATGTAGTAGTCTTCAGTTGTTAATAAACAATAACAAAATTGAGATAAAGTTCGAACTTCCAGTCCTTCTGAAGCACTACTGGAAACAGGATTATAAAGCCGCTGCCGCAGCTTGAAAAATATATGAAGTGGAAGGAGAGGGTATCGTTAGTGACCGTGTGGCACAACGATGGTTCCAACGTTTCAACAATGGAGACAAAAACAGTAAAGATTTACCACATTCTGGAAGACCTAAATTATGGAATATTGAGGATAGATGCCAAGTTTTTCGAGAAAATCCACAAAAAAGTACCCTAGACTTTCAGAAGAACTTGGTGCATCAATAGATACCATACATCGCCACATTAAGACACTTGGAAAATCATAAAAAATGCTGTAGATCTGTACCTCATGATCTGACATCTCAACAGGCTCAACATAGAGTGGATATCTGTTGAAAAATGGGTATATTACTGAAACCCTGATGCCTCGAAACAGTGGCTTGATCTGTGCCAACCTACCAAAGTCATCATTAATTAAGGCTTCACGGGTGATCAGCTCTGTGAGGTTTAAAAATATTAAGCTTTCGGCCATTGTAGACTCCATGGCCTTCATCAGAATGAAAGTAACATTGTATATATATGTACAATGTTAGGTGGGAGGGGGTTGCATTGCCCTGACCAATGAGCGGGTGACGATTTGTGATTGGGCCTGCTGTTTCGGGCTATGTTTGTCACCGGCCACAGTGTGTGTCACCACCCCCTCCCACCTAACATTTTATATATATGGGGAGCAGAAAGCTAACCGTCATTTTCATAATTAATAACGCGTGCCATGAAAGCTTTAAATCTTATACCAAAGTCATCGTTTAAAAAAAAATTGGTTCGGTCCCAAAGTGATGTGAGTCTGGTGGAGTTTTCAAGGTGTGATTCACTGAAAGTTTATTCCAAATGGGCGGGTGATTGGTGCAGATCTTTATTCTGAACAACTGGAACGAATTCATGAAATTTTGAAACCGAGATACCCAGCATATTGCAACAGAACAATGCAAGACCCCATACTGCACGAACAACCATGGAAAAAATTCAGCGATTGGGAGGAATCATGCTGCTACCACACCCAGCATACAGCCTTGATCTCGCACCATCAGATTATCGTCTTTTTCTGTCTATGACCCATTTTCTATGTGGAAGAAATTTAGACAACATGGAAGCAGTGCAAGTGGGTCTCACCAAATTCTTTGCATCAAAAACTGGAGATTGGTACCATCGTGGGATAATAAACCTCGCTGAAAGATGGCTCAAGACCATAGAATTTAATGGCCTGTACTTTGAACATTAGTTAATTGCTTGTCAGAACACATTTCAAATAATTGTTTTTCTTAAAAAACGACATAACTTATGAAACAGTATCTGTATCATAAACATAGGATATTTTAATCAAACTCGTAGATTCAATGTTGAGAAAATACACATTTTTTAAAATTTTTCACTTAAAGGGTAGTTTAGCTGGGACACTTTCTTGAAAATCTTTGTACATATCCTTGGAAGATGGAGAACTTAAATACCAAGTTTGGTATTTAACTGACTTTGTTCTTCAGTTATGCTGATCACACACAAGGTATATACATATGCAGGCCGTTTTTTAAATATGCTTCTTTTTCTGATACAGGGTCTCTATAAACCTGTATCCTTTGATAGATTGTTACCATAAGTAAGAAGTTAGTAAAAGCAAAAACCCAATAGTGACTTACCTCTGGAAACAATTTTAGGAAATTCAAACCAATAACAAAGAGTGTCTCAAATGTTTAATGCCACAAACAAATATATTCGACAAAATTATGCATTTTAACGAAAGGTACATTATTTAGTGCCACAAGATTTTTTTTCTCTCTTATTGTTTACTATTTATCTAATTGGCACTACAACCCGTTGTGGGTTTTGGCCTCCTTGAAAGCTTATTCCGAATGACAACTATTCTGGGAAATTTCAAGATATTCATTGTCTTGCCATGCTAATACCTTAAAAGTTAAATATAATGGCATTTTATTAAAGATCCATAGAGCAATTTTTGAAGAAATAAAAAATAATAAGGTAGTTTTGGGTGGCAGAATTTTCTTGAAAGTGTTTGTGTTGTACCCTTGGAAGATGCTAAACTTAAATATGAAGTTTGGTATTTAACCGAATATTCATTTTTGAGCTACATTATTCACAAACAATACACACACATTCGCTCACAAATACGGGCCTATTTGCAAACTTTTTAAATCAGAGGACCTCAAGGCATGCATTTCCAGTGAAATCTCGATATTGAATTTTTTACTGTAATGAAATACTTCCTCTACTTATTATAGGTAACGAGTAGAGAAAGTAAAAACTATAACTAAAATGTATTAGTTGTATTCATTTTTAATTAAATTTGTATGAAACAAATACAGTGCGTTTGTAGATTGGTCGGACTATCCCATGGCGGCACTGGACCTAGTGAGGACAGTGCTCCTTTCACCAGAGTAACACGTAAACAAGCAGCAAGTCATGGGACGGAGTATTAACTGTTGTACTAACATACATTAGGTTTACCTGCATCACAACAGATGTTGAAATTGATGACCTTCACATGAACACATTCCTTATATCTCCGTAAGCAATTCCAGTTTACCGAAAATTCCCATATTATTCTTGAAGTTCTTCACCACGCTGCATAACTTATGGTTTGGTGCACGGTGAATGTGCATAGAATTATCGGTCTCATATTTTATGACACAACCGTTTATTAACACGTTTATGTAAATTCTATTTTAAATATTTTTTCCTGTAACTAACAAGAAATGAAAAAATTGTGTGGCCAGTTTCAGCAGGATTCAGCAATAGTGCAGACTGCTGGTAATTCTATGCATGAATTGTGAAGTTTATGGTGACAGAATAATTAGTTGAGGATTGTGGCCACCTTGTTCCCCTGACCTACCTCCATGCAATTTTTATTTATGGGGAACGTTAAAGAATAGAGTAACCATCAAATTTGCACATGTTACAAGAATTGAAGGACAAAGTCATGAGAGAAATACAGGCAATCAGTCAACGTGAAATTCTGGGAATAAACCAGAATTGTTTTCAGAGATATAGGGAATGTATTCTCGTTGAAGGTCATCAATTTCAACATCTGTTGTGATGCAAGTAGGTGTAAGTTAGTACAGTAGTCAGTGTTCCATGCCCGTCTCTTACTGCTTGTTTATGCATTACTCTGCTAGAGGGCAAGCCAGTCCTTGCCCGGCCTGGTGCCAACATGGGCACATGACCTACGAATGCTCTGTATAATTACTACCACAAATGTATATGTATGTACTACCCTACGTAGAGCTGCAGCTCAATAAGTGTAAATGGTGCATTAAAATAAAATGGCTGACTTACTAATTAAACACAAGCAAAATAGTACTACTTCTAATCTCACGAAACTCGGACTACAAACAACTAAAGAACTATTATTTATTTATGCCAACAAACTTACTGTTGGTGTTTTTAAACACACAAACCGTGTGTGGGCAAAGTTTAAGAGGTAGAACTGGAACTTAAAAATTCAATGCCACAACTGGGATTTGAACCACAGACCTTCCGCTTGCCGGGCGGACGCTCTAACCACTGAGCTATTGTGACAAACTGCCAGAATGGCATTAAATTCTCAAGCCAGTTCAAATCCCAGTTGTGGCATTGAATTTTTAAGTTCCAGTTCTACCTCTTAAGCTGAAGACCTGCTTAACAGCTTGCAACATTGATTGAGATAACTCGAGTTTTGATAGATGAATATAGTAAATAGGGTTGTATCTATGCACCTTATGATTCTGATGTTTTAAGGATAAAGCGAGAAACCAGTTTTTTAGTATATAATCACTACTCTGTCAGTTTCCACATACTGGAGCCATGTTATGTAGCATTCATTTATGTTATTATTGTAAATGTTCAGCTGTTTCTGACAATGAAATATATAGTTTTGTTGTTGGTCTGTGGAAAAATACATGTTAGTTTGCAATTCCTTACTAATTTCATAATTACACAAACTTTCATATAAATTATTGTATAACATAACATACTGACCAAAACCCAATTTTCACCACAAATACTTACGTTAATGAATGTAGGGTGCCTTGATAAGTAACATCAGTACATTATTATTGTTTGAAGATCATTACATTGGCTCCTGAAACTCTTAAAAACATGCAAATAACCTTTTTTCAAACCTTGTTGGAAAGCAGACGACCTATAGTGATGGCACGTAGAAGGGACATAAGCAAAGTAGGGGAAGGTGGGGGAAGTGGTATTGCCAACGTATGAAATGCAGGAAATGGTGCACGTGCTTCTGTGTTGAGTGCCAATGTTGGCAACATCTGGACAAGAAGAAAGCTCCCATGATGCCTTGGGTGAAGCGCGTCTAGTGACTGCTTCACTTTCTGCCCCTTGCCTCAAAGTGCAGTTTACATTTACAGAAATAAATTATATATCATGAGTGTCTATTATTCTTGAAGGTGTATTCTTAATACCTGTGCAATATAGTGTTAAAAGTGTGCGAAAATATATTTGAAGTGTTTTGGTCAATATGCTACATTATCCAAATTATCCATAGAAGAATAGATATAAATCTAAAGGTTCACATTGTATTATTACAAAATCAGATGCTCAAACACAGCAGCAAAATTTCACTTAATTCTTACAAAATATATTTCACTTTCTCTACAACTTACCTTGTTGTCGACAGGTCCTTAAACCCCATTCACTCACTCTGTAACTTACCTACAGTGGGTAGACAATATATTGTACATTATTCAAATTGAGTATTGATACCTTTTAAGGTCCCATTAATGGAAAAGTTGCTTTTAATAAATCTGATGTGTTGCACTCACATGACTTTCTCTACTCTTGTACTAACCATTCTTACAAACTCTTATTCCTATATCTTCTTCGTGTTAGTTGAGATAAACATTTGCACAAATTATCTTACTACTCATGTCCTTGTAGGTGCAAGGGAGATATTAGAATACAGAAGGCTTTGTGCGACAGTCAAATCTTTTTGGCCTTTGAGATTCCGTTCTCTTTGCACGATTAACATATAAAAAAATGAACAACATCGTTGCATTTCGCTTAAGTTCTAAGTTTTCCGAAACTCACACACATAACAAGGAATATCTCCGAAATGGTTCACCCTACAAGAAAATTTATTGAAACATAAATTGTGTATTTTAGCAAGGTCTACATTTTTTGTATAGTATAATTTGGTCTATCTCTAACGGTTTACCGGTTATGCAAAAGTCGTCCAGAGTAAATACGACTACAGGGGCTTTAGCTAGAAAATTCAAGATATACATTTCATTTGTCATAAAAATATCTCACACATATGACATTTTAATCAAAATCGTTAGAGCCATTTTCAAGAAAATCAAAATTTTCGAAAAATTTTCCATGTAAAGGGTAGTGTAGGGTGGGGCTATTTTCTTCAAACTCTTCGTGTCGCATCCTTGAAGGACATTAAACTTAAATACCAACTTCGGTTTTTAACCAACTTTTCGTTTTTGAGCTATGCTGTCCACAGACTGACAGACACACAGACACACACACGGACCTTTTTCTAAAAATGCTTTTTTTGGATTCAGGGGGCCTCAAAACATTTTCGGTGAAATCTCGACATCGAATTTTTGGGTGGAATACAATACTTCCCCTAGTTACCAGTAGAGAAAGTAAAAATTAGTGAATTTGTGTGTGCATGCAAGGGGGAGAGAGAGAGAGAGAGAATGTGTAACTCAAAAAAATAAATGTCTGATGATAAAATCTGAACTAGATATTTAGGGCCCAGATTTTAGATGCTCAAAACTAGGGAAATGTTTATTTTTTATGTGCTAAAAATGTAAAAAGTATGTGCCAAAACAAATAAAATATTTTTTTAAGATCTGAATGGCTGAGCTAATATATAAATGTACATGGTACTAACCAGACATTATTCCTGGAAGGGATCACCAAGTACTGTAGAGTTACATATACGACCACATGATTCCTCAAATGTTCCATCCTGAAAGATTTAACGATTGTCATGAAGAATTGTGTTCAATTTAAAAAATGAACGCTCCACATCACAAGAAATAAGTCTAGTATAACTATTACATGGAATGTCACTTGTGCGTCAATTTCGTGTTGACCATCCAACACATTTTGAATGTTACTATGTTATATACACTATCATTTTCAAGCACTTCCTTGCATTTTCTTTTAAAGTTTTATGTTGCATGACCATTATTTTTTTTAATTATTCTTTGTTTTTTACTTTCTCTACTGTTAAGTAAAGGAAGTATTGTACTCCACCCAAAAATTTGATGTCAAGATTTCACTGGAAATATGTTTTGAGGCCTCCTGAATCCAAAAAAGACATTTTTAGAAAAGGGTCTGTGTGTGTGTCAGTCTGTGGACAGTGTAACTCAAAAACGAAAAGTTGGTTAGAAACCAAAGTTGGTATTTAAGGTTAATATCTTTAAAGGATGCGACATGAAGGTTTTGAAGAAAATAGCCCCACCTTAAACTATCCTTTAGGTGGAAAATTTTGATTTTCTTGAAAATGGCTCTATTTTGATTAAAATGCCATATATTAGAGATATTTTTAGGACAAATGAAATGTATATCTTGAATTTTGTGACTATAGCCCATTAAGTCCTATTTACTCTGGATGACTTTTGCATAACTGGTAAACCATAAGAGATAGACCAAATCATAGTGTACAAAAAATATAGACCTTGCTAAAACACAATTTATGTCTGAATAAACTTTTTGTAGAGTGAACCATTTCGGAGATGTTCTTTGTTACTTGTGTAAGTTTTGGAGAAACTTCTGTCAAATGGAACATCGCTATTCAATTTTTTATATGTTAACCGTGCAAAGAGAATGGAATCTGAAAGCCTTAAAAAATTTGAGTATCGCTCAAAGCCTGCTGTATTCCCATATTCCTGTTGCATGTGCAAGAAAACAAGCAATAAGATAATTTTTGCAAATGTTTATCTCAACTAACATGAAGAATATATAAGAATAAGAGTTTGTAAGAATGGTTAGTACAAGAGCAGAGAAAGTAATGTGAGTGCAGCACATCAGATTTTTTTCTACATCCTGAACTTTTAGAACTGCTTCTCTCAAATGCATTCCTACTGATTCCAGTTTTTTATGGAATCATAGAGGAAACATAGATTTGCGGGAATCTGTGCTAAGTCATTTCTTAACAGTGTGGCAGTGGAGTATTTAGATTTTTGCTCTGAAAAATTTCAATCATTTTAGGTGATTGATGACTGCTTTTTTCCCATTAGAAATCCATTTGTCAATGTCAGGAAACATGGCCTAATTTCCTCACACATTCTATGCAATCTGTGCACAACACATGTGACATGAATCATTTTAGGATAAGTAACTGCAAGTCCTGCTGCTGTCTTTTTCATGTATGGTGCAGCACCAGTAGAAAATAACGAAACATTGTCATATACACCATTTGGCCAAAATATCTGCATTTTTTCATTAAATAATCTGGCAATAGTTACGTGGTTTGCAGCAGGCATGTTTTGGCAGGTCACTAGAAAAGATGACTTCGAAATTTCAGGATCATTCTTCAATACACTTGCAACATTTCCAATTTTTCTGCCAGTGGAATCTGGAGTTCCATCCATGCTTGCCCATATTTTTTCATTAGCACAAATTTTGCATATATACGTTGCAGTTTCTTCGTATCACTTGGGATGGTAATGTTTTCGCAAAGTTGATTCGTCAGGTGTGTCAGTATTTGCACATTTCGTCAGAGATGTTTTAAATTGAGGTTGGCACACTTTTGAAATGGGTATGTCTGGGAAAACTAATGCTCTGCACAAATCCTCACAATATACTAAAAATTTGGAAGGTCCTGCTGAAATACTTGGCACTGGATCATTAATAAAAGATTATTTTTTTTTGTAAAGTGTGAAATAGCTGCCTTATGTTATTATGGCTCAAATGTTGTGTTACTTGCAAACTTTGGTCTGCTGTTATAGCTTTTTCACATGGCTGACAATACAGGATTTTACCATCACAACTGAAAGTGCCCTTAAATTCTACCGCATATTTTTGCACACAGTAACTTGCACTACTTTTCACTCTGGGCATGTTTAATCCACTGTGAATTAAAAACTGTTGATACGTTACTTCCTAACACCACAATACAATGTCGTATAACCTTTGTGGATTCACAAATGACTAATTAACTATACTTAAACAAATAGCTTATATACTAGCCAGGCTGTGAAGCGATAACAGGTGCTTAATCAAGCACATGGCAGTGGAGGAATCCCCTGTTCTTATCCTGCGAGCTCATGTAGCTCAAGAAAGCAGGATGTTTATATTTTCTTCCAACTGAAGGGATACTGTAGCTGACGTCAGTTCCTCCAATAATGAATAACAAATTGCGACACTTGGCCTGTGTAATTGAACATTAAGGAAATGGATGGTGATCTGTTAAAAATAATTCCTCTGCTGCTTTTATGTGACTTTATGTAAATATGTGAAAATTATGTTAAAAATGTTTCTTTTATGTAGTTTTTGTGTAATTTATGTGAATATATGGTAATATTTATTTAAACAAAGAAACTATAAAATATGCATTTTTATGTGCAATAAAACAAAATATTTGGTCTGATGTAAATATACAGAACATTAAACTCAGTTTGAAGTTCATATCAGGATACAAACAAAATATGTATTTACCTAAAAGTCTGAGCTTTATTGATATTTATGTTCATCTTCCAAGGATATAAAACAAAGATTTTGATAAAATTTCTGTTACCAGTTTACTAATAAAGGATGGGCGTCCAATTCGAGTGGATCAACTTTCATTTTCTCCCATCCTCATCCTGCCCGTGGTGCACCCTGCTTTTAACAGATGAGGCTCTGGGGACCGAATCACAGCGGTATAACTGTTCCATCTAAAATGGAGGAAATGTCATTTACATATGTGCTGGCCTATCACAGCACAACAGCGTCCCTCAGAGGCACATGAGGGGAAGGTCGGTGAATCTAAATACCACCTATTTAGTCCTCCTGGCTAGGTCCGATGGACCCGTTGACCAACGATAGGTGTGGTCCCCCTTGCAAAATGGGGGTTTAAGTCGGGTGATGTAACTGCCACATTGTAAAACTGGTGCCCGTTAAGAAAACAGTTACATGAAAGCCACATACATGAATATGAGTCCTAAAGATAAACATTCCGGAGTTAAAACTGTCCCCCAATCGGATCTCCAGGCGGGGACATCTTTAGGCAAATTTCATCACAACAATTCCAATACTTTAAGAATTCTACAATGGAATGCAGGAGGCATGTCCCAGCCTAAAAAACAAGAGCTAATGAAAATATTAAAAGACCAAGATATAGGTGTCTTCACAGTACAAGAAGCCAATATATCAGAAGAACAGGAAATATACTTTGAAATGTATCAGTACACTACACATATACTTCCAAAGGCTCGTCAAATAGCAAGTGGTATTCTTACAGGAATTAAAAGAAATATGAAAGCTACTATCCAAATCCAAAAAACAATGGAAGAACAAGATAAATCAGAAATAGTTAAAATTGAAGTATGGAAAAGTAACTACCACTATAGAATTTACAGTATCTACAATCCTCCAGACAATACACTAGATCTAAATTCTATTCCCATAGAACCCAAAAGTATTTTAATAGGTGATTTTAATGCACACTCCCCTAGGTGGGGCTACAGAGATATAAATTCAGCAGGAAGAGTCATAGAAGACCTATTAAACTCATCAACAATGGAATTAATATTTAATCCAAATGATCCACCCACTTACCTTCATTATAATGGTTCAGGTACAAATCCTGATCTTCTGATGGTGTCATGTGACATAATTGACAATACAAAAAGAGAAATAATAGAAGACCCAGGTTCAGGCCACAGAATCACCATAAACTCCATAAGAGGTCTAATGAATAAAAGTAACAAACCAAAAATTAAAACTTCTTGGAATTTTAAAAAAGCAGATTGGTCCAGTTTCCAAAATGAGATAGAAGGGAAGTGTAATATACTGTTAGAATCAGAGTTCAAGTCAACAGATGAAATGAATAAAAAAATTTGTGAAATATTATTGACAGCAGCCAAAACATATCCCCAAAGGAAAGTTAAAGAAATATAGCTACTTTTGGTCTCCATCTTTATCTAAGTTAAAACACGAAAGAAATATAGCAAGAGTCAAAGCCGAAAGAACCAAGTGTCCAGAAGATGTACAAAACTGGAGAAGAAAAGCAGCCATTTTTAAGAAAGAATTAATTACAGCAAAGAGGGCCAGTTTCACAAATTTTGTAGAACATATGGACTATAGGAAAGATGGAAATAAAATATACAAATTCCTTAATAAAACAAAATTATCAAGAAATACAACTGAACCATTAAAACATAATAACAAAAGCTTAACTACAGATAGGGAAATAGCAGAATCCTTAACAAGTTTTATGCTCAGTCACAAAAAATACTCCAAGCGTATAAAAAACAAGATAAAGCTATCCAAAAAACTATCAGAGAAACTAATAAGTCAAAAGATATACGAAATGATATTTTTATTCAGGATTTTAACAAAACAGAACTAGATTTAGCAATAGAACAATTACAGAACAAAAAATCTCCAGGACCTGACAAGATCCACCCAGAGTTTATTAAACACTTTGGCAGGAAAGGAAAAGAAATCCTACTTAAACTGGATAACACGTGTTGGAGAATGACTGTACCTTCCGACTGGAAAAAAGCCATTATCATCCCAATTTTAAAGAAAAACAAACCCTCAAACAATATTAATAGTTTCAGGCCAATATCTTTGACCAGTGTTATTGCAAAAGTGATGGAAAGAATGGTGGCATCTAGACTTAACTGGTTCCTAGAATATTACAACTTAATTAATAGTTCACAGACCAGCTTCAGACAGAATCATAGTACAAGTGAAAATTTACTCCTACTAAGCCAAGACATCAAGGAAGCTTTCAATAGAAAGGAGGATACCTTGGCAGTATTCATTGATTTTAAATCAGCATATGACTCAGTCTGGAGAAACAAATTAATTGAGAAGTTGCAATCAATAGGTGTGAAAAGTAACATGCTTAAATGGATAACTCAGTTTATTTCACAAAGATTTTGTGCCACAAAATATAATACATACATTTCCAAATATAAACAAACACACAGAGGACTTCCACAAGGTGCTGTTCTGAGCACAACACTCTTTAATATATATATATATATATATATATATATATATATATATATATATATATATATATATGACCTTCCATCAATAATAAAAACTTTAGAAACCAAAATTGCTTTATTTGCTGACGATGTAGTCATTTGGACTTCAGGCTCTCCAAAAAAACCTGAATTACTTAAAGACAGAATAGAAACAGCCCTAAACAAAGTACATGAATGGAGCTCCAAAAACCTCATGACTATCAATGTGGAAAAAACAAATTATGAATTATTTGCACTAAAATACAAACCAGTTAATATTAACATAAATTATAATGGTAAACCACTCAAAGCAGTTGATGATGCCAAATACTTAGGCATCACTTTCGACAGAAAGCTAAGTTGGAAAAACATATAACAAACATCTCAGAAAAGCAAGCGGAAGGTCTGTGGTTCAAATCCCAGTTGTGGCATTGAATTTTTAAGTTCCGGTTCTACCTCTTAATCTCAGAAAAGGTTGAAAAGAAACTGCAAATCCTGAAAAGGTTAGCTGGTGCTAAATGGGGCTGCTCAAGGAGAGTCCTTAACACAACATACAAAATGTATGTTAAACCAAACCTCTTGTACTGTTCTGAAGCTTTAATAACAGCAGCAAATGCTAACATCAATAAACTTGAACAAATACAAAATCAGGCTCTTCGCCTAATCACTGGAGCAGTTAAATCCACACCTATTGATGCCATGCTTGCCTTAACACGGACCCCATCAATAACAACAAAAATAGAAGAACAAGCATTGCTCCAACACGAGAAAATGTTACGACTGCCAAACTCTAAATGGACAGAAGAGAACCTCCCCCCTTCAATCCTTAAAACTCATAGTAGTTTCCTAGAAAAGGTAACACAGATTAAATCCAAATTGAACATTCCTAACACCAGAGAAAATCTACTTATAAGAGAAAATCCTTTGGAATTATTGCAACCTACCTTCAATTTGGAATTAATAGCGGAAATAAGTAAATCAGACACACCAAAAGAAATACAAAAACTTCTAGCTCTGGAAACAATCAGTACTAGGTATCCCACAGAAGAATGGCTGCACATATATACTGATGGATCCTCCAAGGAAAACCTTACTGGAGCTGGAGTTACGTGTTCACATTTTTCCTTTTATCATTCTGTTGGCAGAGACACAACAAATTATGATGGAGAAATAGAGGCTATACACATTGCTCTCCGACAATTATTAAATCTTCCCTTAAATAAATTTAACAAGGCAGTAATTCTTTCAGATTCTAAAGCTGCAATTCAGGGAATATGTTCAAATACTACAAAGAAGTCAACAAAAATTAGAGAATGCTACAAAATGTTAACACAGCTCCAAAAAGTTAATAAGACTGTTCATCTCCAATGGATTCCAGCACACTGTGGAGTCATGGGGAACGAAGCTGCAGACTCACTTGCAAAGAAAGGCACAACAATAAAACAAAAGTCTAAATTCAATTTCTCATATTCCTCAATAAAACGCTTGATCATTAAAAAATTTTCTCATTCATACCTACAAGAAATAGAAACAAATGCCAAAGATAAAAAATGGATTACACTACTTTCCAACCCAGATATAATCCCCCAGAGACCAAGGAAAACAGCGGTTGCAGCCTTCCAACTATTGACAAATCACGACTGCTTAGTAAGTCATCTCTACAGATTAGGTATCTCAGCCTCACCAATATGTGTCCTGTGTAACGATCCAGCAGAAATGAACGAAGACCACTTGAAGACCTGTGAAGCATTAAGATCAGAAGAAACTACAGTTCAAAAGTATTGGAAAGCACGAATGCTAATAGCTTCATTGCCAGATGCAAGGCACTAGAAAACAACATCTCAAAGCTTTCGTAGTGACCCTTGTATATCATAACTATACCTCAGACTTTTAGTTCCTAAAAATCTTAAATAGATACCTAAAATAGGTTCTGTCCAAATCAAAATTGGTTCTAAAATTACAAAAACAGGTGGACAAAACATGACATTTTATTTCCCATTTCAAATTAGCCGAAACATTTGGCAGTGTCTTTATTGCACATATCCATCACACTACACAGCACTTTGAAACTTTTTACTTGCGGCAAGAGATGTGACATGTGATCTTAAGTAATTTTGGGTTGCTGAACGTGAATCTGTTATTCGTTTCATGTCAGGTTTTCCTGCAATAGGTGCTCCAAAATAAGATATATAGAAATAAAAAGTACTGAACAAATTAAGATAAGTTTGGAAATATCAGAGAGAAAATATAGTGATATTTTGTAAACAGTCCATGACATGTCTGTTCCACTATTTTTTGTTTGGGGACCAAATAACATACTTCATGTATATAAGTGCCAACACCTAGGGTCAAACCAGAATCTCTTGGTTCACGTGTTGCTGAAATGCACAAGTTTGTGATTTCTGTATTCTAGCAATTAAATGTGACCAAAGAATTCACAAAGAAGGCAATGTATACGTGAAACACCACCAGAAGATATTACAGGAAAAATTGAAGTCAGCTTTAGTGTGAACAGTTCTAGATGTCCCCTTTGAATGACCGCTTGGCTGCCCAGTGTCTGGCTGCTGCAGGTTTGCCATCTCTTTTCAAGCACCAATAGTAGTTGCCCGTCATTAGTACATCGCACCTCCCCTGGTATCTTCTTTCTGCCTCCTTGATGTCTCCCACCTCTTCACTAACAGCTGCAAAGTTTTCAGGAAAGTGATCGAGATGAGAAGAAGTGCAGTTTCAGGCTCGTTCTACACCCCAACTCCTTCATGTCATACAACATTGTTTTCACTATTCTTTCGTACTGTTCACTCTTTACATTTCCTAGGAACTTAGTTATGACGCCTCACATTGAAATCCATGCAGCAAGTTCCATGGCATTCATCACCTCTTCAAAGTTTGGGTCTTTCAGCAGCTATCTAATTTGTGGCCCATCAAAAGTGTCTTTGTTGCATCTGATAAATATGGAAACTTGAATGCAATATACTGAAAACGGGCTGCTTCTGTCCAAGGCCTTAACAAATTGCTTCATGAATCAGAGTTTAATGTGTAGCGGTGGCAAAATAACGTTTTGTGGGTCAACTAAGGCAATATTCGTAACATTGTTTACCCATGGTGTCAACACTTGTCTCTTGGGGCAGGTAGGTGTAGACCAGTGCTTCTCCCTAGCTCTGCTATCCCATTCACATAAATGACAAGGGAATTTAGTGTAACCTGCCTGTTGTCCTAATAGAATACTACAACCTTCAAATCACTACACAATTCCATCTGTACTCATGATATTTGATTTTGTCCAGAACAGTTTGCATTATGAGAATTTTCCTTCAGTGAAATGGAATGTCCCACAGGTATCGAAGCTAGAATGTTTCCATTATGAAGTAGTACAGCCATGGAAAAAATGATTGAGCGCACTTTGAGAGCAGAAAAGTTCTAAGTCCCACTTCGTATTGCAGCACAGTTTACACTGGTCGGTATTTGCAATATGCAGCTAAACCGAGCTAATAGTCTCAGCGGCATATGCTATTGGCAGTCGAACACATATATAGGCTGTCTCTTGAATCGTGCCTGCATTTGTAGTGGTTTCTGATAAAGAGGAGCAATGCTAGAACTACTGCTGTACTTCCCATTCTTCGTTGGCCAATTTGTTAACAAACCCAAGCGTTTTTTTGTCTGATGCTATGTGCATTGGTAGTTCTACATATAGGAGGAGCAGCACTATCCAATCAACTGAAACAACCAATGACATGTTTCATAAGACATGAAGTATCCTGAATACAATAAATTAGTCATGTTACCATAAAAAAATGTGGCCGGTGTTCGAGCGTATGTAGGGATGTGCCAGTAGACGTTTTGAGCCCCAAGCAAATACAGCTCAGAGGTAACACACGCGCTTTGAGAACTGGTGAAATTATGTTCAAACCTCGGCAACAGAATATACTTTTTTCCTTCCTTTAGTTTTTTTCCTCTATTTTCATATTCTACTTCGTATTTTTAATTTAAAGTAGTACGATTCTACGCAATATTAGTTATGAATTGAGTATTAGATATATGTATTTATGTGATAGCCAACTCTTTCAACTACTGGTGACAAGCTTGATTCTTGTTTCCCTCTGTGTCCGTCACACACTTATGTTTAGTTCCATTCAGCACCAAAAGAGGTTGCCAATCCCTACATAGCCTATAATGACGTATTCATACTTTAGCAATGGCAGAGGCCGTTGATAAACATTCTGCTGTTCTCACCCTGGAACAGATACTGTGTCCTCCGAAGTCAGCAGATCTCAACCCAATTGAACACGTTTGGGCAAAAGTAAAGCAGAGGCTCTCTTGAGGCCCCAGATTGAATAAGGCTACACAACTCTGGTGTGCCATTATAGACACTTGGGAGTCGTTAGCAGAAGATGTTAATTATTTTAAAATGTTGGTGGTTTCCGTGCCCCGAAGATTGGGGGCAGTGTTAGCAAATAATGAGACCACACTAAGCATTAGTATTTGTTTCTTGGTTTTTCTGTTTTATTAGCGTTTTTTTACATATAAAAGCAACTGGAGATCAGGTTACTGTAGTTGTCTTTATTTTCTAGTTTGCAAGAACAGCAGATAAAGATTTTACATCCAGTAGTCAATATTGATTTATAGAATGTAATTATGTCGATATAAAAGGTGTTAATATGAAATAAAAATAAAAAAGAAGAAATAAAAAACTTCCTGGGTGCGTGGACACGAACCTTCATCCTGCATAGCATACTGAGTTTCAAATGCAGAATGTTGACACTGAGCCATTTCTAACACAGACAACCTCTTCTCGTATATGGAAAACTCTAATGGAGAGTTCAACCCTCAGGCCTTGGCTTACATATTTTGTGAGTGTTTCTGTGCATGTTGGCGAAGAACAGTTCTTTAGATTGTACTCTGGTTGCTATTTTATGTTATAAAGTAATAACCATGTCTTATCTCGCTGTGTACAATCTTCCGATTGGTAATCACTCCCTAGCTGTCTATCAGTCGTGGAATGTCTCAACAGTAGGTCAGAACATCTTCCTTCTTGAACTACTTCCTGAACCCCTTCTATGTCTGTACTTAGAAAAGATAGTTCCAGAGGCTAGAAGATTTTTTCCTTTCAATTGTGAACCTAACAGCTCACTCTTCTGCTTTTTGAGGCCAAGATCTCATATCAGATTACACGACTTTGGCTGGTTAAACAATTCTGGAATTGCTATTGAAAAACTCATCTTCTTGCTCATCAGCAGAATCTGAGGTAGCTCCAGAATAAGGGCAACTGCTATGAGGTGAAAGTACTGGAATTGGTCTCATCACGAACTTTAAATTTGGGTAGACAATGTTCCTTGTTTTTCTCAAGAAATTCAGGCACATTACACATGCAAAAATCTGATGTTTTGCACTCACATGGCTTTCTCTACTCTTGTACTAACCATTCTTACAAACTCTTATTCTTATGTTAGTTGAAATAAACCTTTGCAAAAATTATCTTATTGCATATTTCCTTGTAGATGCAAGGGGAATATGAGGATGCAGTAGACTTTCAGCGATAGTCAAATCTTTTAAAGCTTTGAGATTCCCTTGTCTTTGCACGGCTAAGATAAACAGAATGAATAAAGTGTTGAGATCTCTTTATTCCAGCACCAGACCTCACTGAGCAGCCACTATCACTCCATGTCCATGGTCTTGTACAAGTGCCGCCCCCCCCCCCCCCCCCCCCCCCCCATAAAAGGCAATGACCACCTAAAGCCATCTAGCGTCAAGAACTGCAGTTATACAATGTGCAAGTATCTGTCCAGCAAAGTCATAAACCAGAGTCTGAATGCACATCCGAAAGATGATACAGAAGTGGAGTGAAGGGAAATGATGGAAAGGAAATCACGGTATGAAAGTCAGCACCCCAGTATTCACCTAAGGAAAAAGCTAACTCGGGGTGCATGGTCAAGGGGGATTGAACCTGTGACCTCCCGAATGCGAGAAGCACACATTACCGTGGTGCCACCTCTATCTACTAATAGTAAGTAGAGGAACTGTTGCAATCCACCCAAAAAGTCACCATCAAGATTTCAGTGGAAATACAAGTTTTGAGGACCTGCATATAATCAATAAAAAAAAAGGTCTGTGTGTGTCTGTTGGTGAACAGCATAACTAAAAAATATCTGTTCACTCACTTGACTTTCTCTACTCACGCTTATTCAAAACATTCTTTAAAACACTTATCCTATGTATTTCATATTAATCCAGATAAACATCTGTAGAAATGGTTTTATTACATATTTCCTTATAGGTACAATGGAAATGTAGCAGGCTTAAGGGATAGTCAAACTTTTTAAGAGCTGATCACTATGTGGCGGCTTTGACATGAAATCTCTTTGCACAGCCAGGACATAATAAATGAATAACGACTTCTGAGAAAAATATATTTGAAAATTCAAGCCAATAACAATTATATATATATATTTCTTAGTTCTACAAAAAATGTATTTAACAAATTTTGTGTTTCAATGACATCTACACTTTTTTGTGCAGTAAGGGTTCATCTATTACTATTTACCAGTTGTGCAAGTCATCCAGAATGAAGGACTTAAGACGCTATACCTAGAAAACTCAAGATATGCATTTCATTTCTCATGAAGATAGGTTGATGTATGATATTTTAATAATAATCATTAGAGCTGTTTTTTGAGAAAATCAAACTTTTTGAAAATTGTTCCACGTAAAGGTAATTTGGTGTGGGGGCATTTTCTTAAAAAGCTGTGTGTCACATCCCCAGAAGATGCTGAACATAAATACCATGTTTGATATCTTACCGACCTTTTGTTTTTGTGTTACGCTATTCACGCACGTGTGCACTAACCTTTTTCTAAAATCGTTTTTTATTCAGGGACCTCAAAATGTGTATTTCTGCTGAAACCTCGATATCAAATTTTTGGGTGGAATTCAATACCTTCTCTACCTCGCGTATGTTGTAGAGGAAGTAAAAATGAGAATTTGGATAAAAATCTAAGTTGGTATTTAACTTCAATATGTTCCAAGGATGCGACACAAAGAGTTTCAACACAAACCTCCACCCCAAATTTCCCTTCATAAGGAAACATTTTTGTTATTTTCTCAAAATGGCTCTAACAATTTTGATTAAAATACCATGTGTTTAAGATCTCCATGACAAATGAAATGTAGGTGTCTTATCGAATATTCTGGGAATCGCGTTTGAATTCCTCTTCATTCTGGATGATTTTTAGTTAACTGGTAAACCGTAAGAGATAGACATCTTATTACACAAAAAGTGTACTTCTCATTAAAACAAACAAATTTCACGTAACAAAATGTTTTGACGCCATTAATCCTGATATTCTTTGTTAGTGGTTTGTTTTCAAATGGTTATCCTTTTTTAAGTGGTGCAGGCTTTGCTCGTTTTCTGTTGTGGTCGTGGAAAGAGCATGCAATTTCAAAGCCATCACATTAGCGGCACGCTGTTTAAAAATCTAGCGCTGTATCTGCTGTTAGCTTCTTATTCCTTCAACGAAATGCAAGAGGTGGAATCAGGACTGAAAAATTCAATGCCATAGCCGGGATTTGAACCACGAATTTTCTGTTTATCGAGCGGTTGCTTTAACCACTAAGCTACCATGGCCAACTTGCCAATACAACATTAAATTCCCGAGCTGATTTGTACTTTTTTCCCGGTTAGACCACAGGGGAATCTCACATCAGAGATAAATACCCCAAGGGTGACTTACAATTGTAAGTACTTTATGTCCCGGGTTTAAGTAACCTTTAGATGGTAATTATTTATTTGTACCAACAAACTTACTGCTGGTGTTTTTAAACATTGCCCACACACGACTTGTGTGTTTAAAAACACCAGCAGTAAGCTTGTTGGTATGAATAAATAATTGCCTAATGCAAGTTTATCTCGGTTAACAAGGGATAGGTAGAATAAATAAGGTTTTTTAAGAATAGTTTGTAGAAGAAAACGAATTTGAATGCAACAATATATGAGGTTTCTGAGTGGGGGTTTGAACCACGTTCAACTTCTTGGCCATTTCGGGTTCGTTGCTGTTGATTCACCCGAGTCAGTGGATGCTGTGCATATAGCGTTAATTGCGTGGGCACCTTTCTGTATGATCTATTTTTAGTTGTCCTCCGTGGTCTAGGGGTAACATGCTGATCTCTGGCTCCCGATGTTGCAGATTCAAACCCAGCAGAGGGTGATGAATTTTTTTCGGACATAAAAATCCTTAGCATGGGTTACTTCGTAACGGAAGTAAAACCGTTGTGTAGTTGTCGTAGATTTATAGCACACAAAAGAACCTCAAGGCTGATAAGGAAATCTCTCAACAAAATTAAGTGGTCTTTAATGCCCAGTAAAGAATGACACACTCAGAACCATTGGAGTTAAAGATCATCCGTAAATAATAATAATAATAATAATAATAATAATAATAATAATAATAATAATAATAATAATAATAATAATAATAATAATAGTAATTGTAATAGTAGTAGTAGTAATAATAATAATAATAATATTAATAGTAATAATAATTGTAATAATAGTAGTAGTAGTAATAATAATAATAATAATAATAATAATAATAATAATAATAATAATAATAATAATAATAATAATAATGATGATGATGATAAAGAAAAACCTTAGGTATTTTTAACAGCAGTTTAAAGGCATTGCCTTGTGCTGATTTGATAAATTCTGGGAGTTTATTAAATAGAACAGCATCTTTGACAAAAGGCTTTTGTTTGTTGCAGCTAGTTATTTATATCCGTTGTTATATGTATAACAATCTTTATTTAGGTTACTTTGTACCATAGTTGCATAATCACTTTTCTGTACTATATACTTTTTATTTTGATTTATTTTGCTCTATTGATTGAAATTAGGGTCGTGATTTTGAATATCCAATCTGAGAGTTAGGGGAAATTGCAAAATCTCCCAGTTAGATTGGTCTATAACACAAGATTTGTGTCCGTGACCTTAGGTAAGGCTTCCCAAGGTCGTTTATTCAATGTCACAGCACCTGTACTCTTCTGTTTGATTTTCTGGCTTTTTGTTAGCATGTGTTATTCATACTTTTAGATGTCATTCACAATTTCAAATTTTCTGTTCCAAATGCTGTTTAATTCTAGTGAGATGTACTGAGTAACATTGCTCACATCCAGTAGTGCAGCATAGACATTTTTGCTTAACACACATGGGTATGAGCGTGATTTACTATGTTAAAATGCATCATTGCGCCTTGGTGCTGCTTTTCAATAAGAGCAAATCAGCTGTTGTTAGTGTAGCCGTGCTTTGATCTGTTATTCTGTATGATAGTCAATCCTACACCACTCCAGTGAACTCTCCAGTGTCTGTCTATTACTTTCTCTACTGGTAAGTAGGGGAAGTATTGTATTCCACCCAAAAATTTTATGTCGATATTTCACCGGAAATGTATGTTTTGAGATCCTCTGAATCAAAAAAAAAAAGAAAGCATTTTTTAGAAAAAGGTCTGTGTATGTGTCTGTGGACAGCATAACTCAAAAACGAAAAATAGGTTAAAAACCAAAGATGGTATTTAAGTTTAATGTCATTCAAGGATGCGACACGAAGATTTTGAAGAAAATAGCCCCACCCTAAACTACCCTTTACATGGAACATTTTTCGAAAATTTTGGTTTTCTTGAAAATGGCTCTAACGATTTTGATTAAAATGCCATATGTTTGAGATATTTTTATGACAAATGAAATGTATATTTTGAATTTTCTGGCTATAGCCCCTGTACTCGTATTACTCTGGACGACTTTTGCATAACTGGTAAACCATTAAAGATAGACCCAATCATACTATACAAAAAATGTAGATCTTGCTAAAATACACAATTTGAATAAATTTTCTTGTAGGGTGAACCATTTCGGAGATATTCCTTGTTATGTGTGTGAGTTTCGGAGAACTTAAAACTTTCGTGAAACAGAACATCGTTGTTCATTTTTTTATATGTTAAGTGTGCAAAGAGAACGGAATCTCAAAGCTTTAAAAGATTTGATTATCGCTCAAAACCTACTATATTCTAATATTCTCCTTGCACCTACAAGGAAATGAGCAATAAGATAATTTGTACAAATGTTTATCTTAACTAATAGGAAGTTAATAGAGGAATAAGAGTTTCTAAGGATGGTTAGTACAAGAGTAGAGAAAGTCATGTGAGTGCAACACATCAGACTTTTTTTAGAATTGTTACCACTGAAATGCATTGTTGAAATGCAGAATTGCATTTTTGTAGTTGTAGTGGCAAAGTTCTTAATACTGCCATGATTGGACAAATCTATTTACCATTATATTCTGAATTATTTTGTTTCAGAATGATGCTATGGAGCCATCTGGTGAGCAGACGTAGAACACCATTCACTTGAAAATTACTTCAGTGTGCGGAACTCATGTCACAAATTGTTTCTACTTCTGGAACCTGATACTTGAGTGGTCAACATGTCTGCAGGACACATTCATGGAATTCCAACTGTAAAACTGAGAAAGAAGTTTGCCAATCCAACTCTGACCGAAAAAGAGGTCTTTGGTGTCATGAAATCTTTTGCTAAGTAAGTATAATGACTATACCTTGAACTTATAGTTCCTAAAAATCTTAAATTAGTACCTAAAATAGGTTCTGTCACAAATCAAAATGGGTTCTAAAATTACCAAAATAGGTGAACAAAAACGAAAATGATCTCATTCCTTATTACAAATTAGCCGAAACATTTGATAATGTTTGATTGTACATGTCCAATTAGAGTCATAGTAAGCAACTGACACCTTTTCTAAGTTTTCCATTTAGAAATTGCATCGATTGTCCGATAACACCATCTTAAAGGCCAAATGTGAGCATTCCACATCAACTGATGTCACTGGAGCATATTTAAATGTTGGTATTAGATGCAAGGAAACAGAACATTGATAATCAAATGTCTTTCCAGACAAGATGTCAGCAGCTGTGCGGAGAACTGTCAGTCCTGGTTTTCTAAAGCACTAATTTGAGTTTTTCAGAATTGTTTTTGCCAACATAACAAGGAACCAAGTCGATTTGTTCTGTCTCCTCTTCTATTATTCCCAGTTGTGTGTAGACCTGTTTGCCTGAAGGCTCTAGAGTATTAGTAATGGGGACTAGAAATACATACTGTAATTTGATGAATACAATATCATGGACAATAGTTGGGTCCTGCAAAAGTTCTTTAGCTGAGGTAATGCTCACTGCATCCTCCCACAGTTTCAAAACAATGTCCTTAACCTCTTGAGCGATGGCCATTTAAAACGTCCGCGAGCCGAGAACTGCTAGCATTTAAATTGTTAAATGCGCTAAAAGTGCTTCGTATATACACAGCTGTATTTTGTGTAAATATTAAGTTATTTTAATGAAACAAAAACTGGTATAAAACTTGTTATATGCAGTATAAATGTACGTCATCAGCAAAGTTGAGTTGTATTTACAAAACGTTGAAATGGCACAATTTTGTTTCACTGTGGTGAAAAGTCAACTTTGCTCTGTCGAACGCATCTAATATAAGTTCTCGGAAAGAAACAGTAAAGAAACACCCATTGTATGTGTGGCTTATGCGTCAGCATACTGTGTAACAAAGTGCTACTGTATGCGTGGTCTCTTGAGTCATCAGAATAGACGCACATTGCAACTTTTGCTTACGCGAGTTTCGTAACTTAGTAGAGTCCGTGTCTTTCTTTGTTGAAATACATACATATTCTTTCCTGCTTATAGCTGAAGGGAGAAGTGGTATAAAAAGGTATTTTTGCACCAACTGGATATAACCATATACAATTGTTTGGTAATTTGGAGAGCTCTAAGCCCACACAGGACAATGACCGACCTTGACTTCTGACTATAAATAGCTCGCAGCCTAATTGAACAATACCACGTTGGGGGTTGAAAATCCAAAACCCCTGCACCCCTCAGACTTCAAGGAAAACATTATCCTAAAAGGATACCACCAACAGCAAAGAAGTCCCGCCCATCTCCAAAGTGTTTCGTGTGCCGCAAGAAGGGAATTCACGAATGTGGAGATGTACCTACCCTTATGTGTTTATCCCTGTTTTGAGGTAAATCACTGCAGAACGAACATATTAAGGCAAGCCAATAAAGTATATAGACCTTACTAAAATGTTTCATAAAGGGAAAATTATAATAAGTTGAGTTGGATAAGGGTTAAATGCTTAAACGCACAGGACGTGTATACATGCCCATATCGCTCATCTGTCATTTTAAATGGACGTGATTTCACGTCGATATCCCTCAAGAGGTTAATGTCCTCTATATTATGCACTGTTAACTGTGATTGTTGTCAAAGCATGACAGGCATATAGCCTTATGCAGCATTTCCATATTACTAAATGAAGAAATTGAAAAATGTAAAATTTGGTAAAAATGAAATTAGGTATTTTTAGGTTGTATAGGACCACCATTTTTGAACATATATTTACATAATTAGTATTTACACGGCTTTTATTTTGTATGCAGCATGAGGTACAAAATAGGTTTCTACCTAAAATCCGAGGTCTGATAGTGACTGCATTGTGGGGTAGCATATTTGCCTAACAACATATGGGGGCCTATAAAAAGAAAAGCAAGCCAGGCTATTTGGAAACATTAATTGGACTTGCATACAGTGAAGCTTGGAGCTGAAATTAACAAAGTAATTTTGTGTCAAATAAACACTTGAGCTTGTTTTTGGTGCTTAGCTTATGTGTACACCTCTGGAATTTCATCAGAAGATCTTTGTAATGATAAGGACTGCTTTCAATGATTTAATGAACTTGAAGTTAGTATAAATATTTAGAGACTAAGCTTCACTTATCTTTGGTAAATTGTGAATATTTGAAAAGATAGGCCAAGGTTTCCTGAATCACTCACTCACATCTCCAGTTGGGGTTTGTGGGTTTAAGGGCGCTCAACTTCAAGATCATCAGCGCCCTTAAAAATTTATGGCACTAGCCAGATATAAATTTGAATCAAAAATAAAATTACTAGTAACAAAGAAAATATACACATAAATTAAAAAAATGGTGGCAATAGCTAGACATAAAACAAGGTGATAAATAAGTCAGAGAGCATAAAAACAAATATCTAAAATTTTAAATCCTTGTTGATATTACACTCCACTAAAAACTATCAACTGCTGTTTTGTCATCCGCTAAGACCTCTGCGAGTCTGGCAGACAGCTGCAGAGAATCTCGAAGGTGTGCTAGAGAGGAGCACACTATCAGCATGTGACAGACTGACAAAAGGTTGTCACACTGTGGACATAGAGGGGCAAGGTCCCTTTCAAATAGGTAACCATGTGAAAAATTGCAGTGCCCTTTTTGCAACCGAGCCAAACTAACCTCCTCACGGCAAGATATGTGGCAGGAAGTTACCCAGTTTATTGGAAGTTGTTTTCACTTCTCTAAGCCTATTACCGCAGAGAGTTGACTACTCTTCGTGGCAGGACGACAGCACTGCTCTCCACACTTCAAGCATAAAGTCTTCTGAAGTAACACGTGAGATGGTAATACTGGGTTCTGTAGTTGCTGTCTTTGCTGCCAAATCTGCCATTTCATTCCCTGGTAAACCTACGTGACTAGGAATCCATGCACACACCACACTAATGCCAGAAGCGTGTAAAACATGGAGGGCATCCTGGGTGCGCTGTACAATAGGATGGAGGTTGTACAGCTCACGAAGGCTCTGAAGTGCACTAAGGGAATCGCTCAAAATCAGGCAGTCACCTAATTTATGATGGCACACATACAAAACGGCTCAATAAATTGCATACAGCTCTGCAGTAAAAATGGAAGTGCTATTTGGAAAACCAATGTATGTGGTTCGGTTTCATAAACATAAGCAAATTCAACACTGCTGCTGCTCTTTGATCCATCGGTGTAAATACATCGAAGGTCAGTGTAGCCTGACAAAAATTCTAAAAAAACATGTGCGGATACTTGAAATAGGCATCGCGGACTTCCGGTGTACGGTCATCCCAAGATCTACATGGCGCATGCTAGATAGTCAAGGGGGGGCTAAAGCTTCTCGCCCTTGGTGAACATCCTAGGCAGTTCCATTTCAAGCTTCGGTAGAAGTTCCTGGAAACGAAACCCCACAGTCTTAGGGCTAAGGGTGCTTTTCCTATACCGTTCTCTTAGGATGGTGGTGAAAAAAGAAGCGAACTTTGGGTGCTTAGGCATACATCTAAGCGCACGACCATAATTTGCCAAGAGAATCTCACGCTGATATTGCAGAGGAGGTTCTGCAGATTCGACATAAGGCTTGTTGGAAAAGCTCCTATTGCCATGCGGATGCCCCTATTGTAGACTGCGTCTAATCTTCTCAGCACAAATGGTCGTGCTGACGAATAAACAATACACCCATAATCTAGTTTGGATCGGATCCGTGCATTATACATTCACAACAAAATTGTCCGATCCACTCCCCACGATTTGCCATTTAGGGAACTCACATCGTGCTCTTAGCTGTGCAATATGCGGCGACCAACTAAGCTTCCTGTCCAAGATCAAACCCAGGAAGCGCATCTCATCTGTGAAGGGAGGTAAATCTGGACTAAAACAGAACGAAGGTGGTAATCGTCTCCTACAGTGCCACAAATTAACATAGATTGATTTCTCGGTTGAGAAATGGAAGTAGTTTTTTGAGCTGCATTCTCTAAGGTTGTCCAAACATTGCTGCAGGCGCCGTTGTAAGAATGCTGTGCACTGAGAAGTGCAATAGACAGCGAAGTCATCTACGAATAGGCATGACGAAACTCAGGGTGGAACACATTTCCAGATGGAGTGGTCGTCGTCCTGTGAAGAAATTTCCGCAGCCTGGACGAAGCTTTAAATTTGCTGCTAGAGCTACGCAAATGGGAGCAAAACTTCATGAAAAGTGGCCTATTTACTGTACTTACCCACACTGCAGATGATTGTCAAACATAGCTTAGTTAAACGGAGAATTGTTGATGCACTGGAGTAGTTTGTGCTGCTTACACTGTCCACTACTATGGAGATTTTTTTTTAATGGTTTTAAGTTTGTAAACACTGTAGACCGAGATAAAGTATCCATGTCATAAAGAACATACCAATGAATTAACGTTCGGCCATAAATAGTAATGTATATAAAATGTAAACGGACACATGAACACTATGTACACATATACACATCACACACTTCTCATTATGACAGGACAATTACTTTTTATAATTGACAAGCATGTGATAGTGCTCAAAACATTTGCTCATACATGGCCAGTTTATTTGCACACATGATGTAGTAGAAATACATTTCTTTTCTCGCCCCCTTGACTTTTCGATTGCTGCAGACAATATAGTCTTTGTGTTTTTTTTTTCCCCTCAAAGTGGTATATAAAATGTGGTGCATTGTTTAGCCTTTCCTCTCTCTCAACCGTACCGGGGTGTGACCTTGGCCTTGGGTTGTTTATGCCTTTCACCTTTCTGTATTTTACATGGGACAAGGGATGGGTGTTTGCCTAGGAATTTTGAACCTTGTGCAAAATGTACAAGTTTACTGTTGCTACTTCCAGGCACCAGAAAGATAATTTGTGCCGCCACTTCAACGATTTTTGCATAAAAGCATATGTTGCACAATAATGGTCACTGCGATCCACGCCTCCCATGTTTGGTGTAATCAAGCATGCACAGCAGCTTTTGTACATCTTTTCTTGATCCTCCCTTCAAAGTTGTAGTTTTCTGCATAGAGGTATCATGAAATGTAGAAATCATCAAGACTACCCTTTTGTCTTTCCATCCCATAACCAACACGTTGCCATTCCGGTAAGAACTGGTTTCGCCACATTTTAGTTTTTTCAAAACCCCTTGCTTCACAGGTTTTGGGTTGCCTACCTTACCAGCAATTACAGTACCCGTGGTGTGGCATTCACGCCTGTCTAACTCTTGTGCTAAATTTACACTACTATAATAGTGATCTGTAAATAAATTATAGCCACTAACTCCAAAAGCACAAAGTTCAAGGCAATCTATCAGAGATAGAACTTTTCTCGTACTGAATTGCTTTTCAGGATACAATAAATTACAAATTTGCCCTGTGTACTTTCCTTAGTAGGTTAAGACTGTGAACATAGCCAGTATCGCTATCTGCCAAAAGAAAAATTCTGATACCCCATTTTGCGAGTTTTTTAGGGTTGTACATTTTTTATTTTGCCCATGAATCCCACAGTAGATTCATCTACGGCAATATTTTTGCCTGGTAAAAAGTGTTCTTGAAATTTTTTTTCCAGAAATTCAATTATACCATGAACCTTTATGATTCTTCTAAGGATGGATCAGTGATATTCTGTGAATCATCCCCTACATGTAGTATCCAGAAAATCTGCAAAAATCTATCCTGAGGTATAACATCACGGAAAAAGTTTGAGTTGTCCTATCAGTGGACCAGTAATCCTTTAGTTCCGGAAGTGAAACAAGCCTCATGTTCAATATTATCCCCAAAAACTCTTTCATTTCTACTACAGACACATCAGCTCAAGTTTTCCAAATAGAGCGTGGGGACAATTGTAATGCGGCAATTTTTTCTTTCACTTATGTTTCCTTAGTAATTTGAGATATTAGCTCCTCAGTAAAAAATAAACTAAAGTATTCAATTGGCTCAGCATCAAAGGCAAGATACAGTTTTGGGCATACATTCTTGGAAAAGGTATATTCTTTGGGTTTCTGGTCAGTTTTGCCTATCAATTTCCATGTATCAGCACACGCAACTTTCGCAGCACTTGTGTTGCTTTCACTCTCACTTATGGACTCCTCAGTACCAGATAGTTCCACATCATTCTCCTCTTCAAATTCATTGTCCACATCGTCATCACTCACTGCATCCAGCGCAGATTGAATCATTAACCTTAATTCTTCCACATCTTCATCACATAACACATCAAACTTTTGTTTTCTCTTCCCGGAAGGACCTGGTTTATACGCGCTCGAAGCCATTGCAAAATACTGTGCATCCCAGACAGAAACATTTCCTCTGTGTTTTGAAATAGTTAAAATAATTTCCAAACAGATGGCAGTATAGGCTGGGTAAAGCTTCCATGAACACCATGATGCCTGTAACATGCTACCAGAAGCGTTACTTCTCGTAACGAAGACAAGAAAACATGGAGCTTTGCTGTCGATCATATATCGACATACGGCCGTACAGGCATTACTGTCATGTCGATCATATATCGACATACAACTGCAAAGGGTTAATTGCTATAGCAAAGAGTGTGACGCTTCGTACCGAAACCTGAGGTACTCCCTCCTCCTGAACAAAAGAAAGCTCTTCTTTAGAAAAGGTCCCGTAGCACTTGCTGGCCAAATTCTAACTCCGAAGCTACTTTCTGCTCATGCGCCTACAGTGGTACCCAGAATCACCACTAGGTTGCGCTCTGTCACTAGCAGACGATTTTCAAATCTGCCAACATTGCTTTTTCAACTACACTAGTTTTTTTTGCCAACACACTACACACAAATGCACTCGCACGTCGTTGCCGCCACAGACATACTGCCAATATATTGTGACTTTGGTGGGTGTAAAGTAAAGAAGACAGATGTAGTCAAGATAAAGATACACTTTTATTTCCGTAAACAGTAACTTTGTACACTCGTTGCAACAGCAAGAAAATCTTTCCGATTCACCAATAGCACGGCTCCGAATTCGTAACACAAAAACTGTCCCTTGTCACACTTTACCGCTATTTATATCTCCCAGGCACTATTCTGGAAACTTCAGGAAAGTTCAGTTATTATTGCGGTGAAATACAAAGCAGAAAATTCCAGAAGTCTCTATCCCCTTCTCTCTTTCGGCAAGCGCCCCAACAATGCGGCCATTCTCTGTCTCTTCCCTTCGGCTCCTTTGCGGTAGTGCCGACAATAATGCGATGGGCGACAATATATTGCATTATTGTGTACATTACCCTTATTGCCTTGTTACTGGGTCCACGAAATGCTGGCTCGTTTTATTTTATTTTTTTATTTTTGAGTGGAGAAAAAATCCATTTACGGAGCCTTATGCGCTGGGATAGCACAGAGGGGGGACTGTAGGCTTCGCCCTTGGGCACTACCCAAAAAAAAAACTCCACCGGGAGCGCTGAATTAACACTAATTAATTTTTGCTATGGGGTGTAGCACGGCATCACATTCCCTGCATAGCATTCTGGTTCTCAGCAGGCCCTCATCGTAGAGGAATTGTATTACATTCTTCCTCATTATAACACAAAGGCGCTAAATCTACTATGCTAATGAAGCGATTCATTGCACCCTCACAACTTGCTTCTAACAAGTTCACTAGCATTCAAATTTAAGATTGGCAACAAATTAATGGAGAAATAGTGCTGTTGACACTAACAACACTGCAACTTCGTCGACTTTCGTAAGAACTCATCCACACTGCCGAGTGGGACTTAGCCGAAATTCTGACCAAGTGCTCGCGGGATCTTTTCTAAAGAATATCCAGAATTTGGAAAAACCAAACCGGCCCTTACTTGGAAAAAGGGTCTTTCATAAACTCCTGAATGAACAGCGGTAGGCATCCACGTATGTTCCAGATATACAGGGAACGTAGAATCCCTGCTTGCCAGCACGTATCATAAGCCTTGAAAAATGTGCCAACAGTTTGACAGTTCTTCATAAATGCGTCCATTATCTGTGTCAATATTGACACAAGATGGTCTACGGTTGAACGGCGTCATCAAAAACCACACTGGATGTTAGTCAGTGGGTTACGACTTTCTAACCGCCATACCAATCGTCCATTGATCATGTGTTCCATCACTTTGCAAATGCAACTGGTGAGGGAAATAGGACGATAGCTGCAGGGAAGATGACGATCCTTTCCAGCCTTCAAGATGGGAAGAACGCTGGCCTCCTGCCAATTTTCTGGGAGTATACTGTCAATCCAAACACGATTGTACACCTTGAGCAGGAATGGCTTACCTTCAGGAGAGAGCTGTTGTAACATTTGACATGAATACCGTCCGGTCCTGGTGCTGATAATCACGAAGATTTTTAGAGAATGTTCTAGCTCCGCCATGTTGAAAAGACGATTGTAATCTTCTACATTTCTAGAATGAAGCGTGAAGTCTTGAGATTCCACCTGAGTTTTAATTGGAAGGGATTCAGGGGAGTAGTTTTCCGAGCTAGACACTTGAGCGAAAGCACTGCCAAACGTGTTGGCCACTTCAAATGAATCAACAACAGCTCCTGTGGCTGTTTTCAGTCCTGCAATTGGTATATGGGTCGATCGACCTGCAACATGCCTTAACCTATCCCACACAACCGATGAAGGTGTATGTCAGTTAAATGAAGCTGCAAATTTGCTCCATGATGACTTTTTCCTATCCTTAATGAGTTGTCTGGACCTGGCGCGCATTTTCTTGTATTGGATTAGGTTATCCAACGTAGGGTGACGTTGGAAAACCCAATGAGCACGCCTTCGAAAATGATGGCATTCCAACATTCTTCCGTCCTCCAGGGGATGGGAAGTCGACCATGGAATAGATCGTTCAACAGCAGAGAGAATCGTCTCCGTGAGATTCTGCGCCAAATCATTCACTGAGTCGTGCTCGTTGTACATAAAGACAGCCAACTGGGTGTAAAGGTTCCAGTTGGCATGGTTCAAACGCCATCTGGGCATACGTGTGGAACATGTATCTTGTGTTAAGAGACTAATAAGACATCACTAGAGTGTATATCAGAGATGACATTCCATTGTAACTGAGGTGAACAAACTGCAAGAACAAGGTGCGAGAAACTATTGAAAGAGTCAGAAACGAATGTAGGCTCTCCAGTGTTGAGAGCTAGGTTGTAACTGTCCAGGAAATCAGCGAGGAGCTTACCTCCGCACAAGCACGACTTGAGCCCCAAAGTGGGTGATGCGCATTGAAGTCTCCCACCAACAGAAACAGTGTTGGTAACTGGGAAACAAGTTTTCTAAATAAATGTGTGAGAAGTCATGGGACGGAGGCAAATACAAGTTGCAAATGCTGAACTGGATGTTTGGCAGTAGAATCGTTCTGGCAACTGATTGTATATCAGAGCGTCAGGGTACAGATTCCACATATGTCATCTCTGACAAGTATCATAGCGCCGCCATGTGCCAGAACACCCTCTTCTGGTATAACATCACACCGTGCTGGGGTGTATCGTCTTAGATGGAAAGCATCTTGTGGACGTAGCTTAGTCTCTTGCAAACATGTGACCAAAGGTTCATTCTCATTGAGCAAAAGCTCAAGTTCTGGTCATTGTGCTCTTATACCACGTATCTTCCATTGTAGGTTAGCCATATTAATGTGTGTGTGGGACAGGTATTGCAAGGTAACTCTACATTATGTAATTAAGTTTTTTTTCACAAAAGAGCCGTGTGTAGGACATAATTCGAAAGGGTAGAGTGAGACTGAAAAATTGAATGCCATGACCGGGATTTGAACCACGGATTTACGGGTTACCGTACGGCTGCTCTAACCACTAAGCTATCGTGGCCAACGTGCTGATATAACATTAAATTCTCCAACTCACTCGCATTATTCCCGGTAAACCACGCAAGGTAACATACCTTAATGGCGACTTACAACGTGTAAGTACTTAAGTCCCGGGCTTCTAGTTTAACCAATTATGAGGCCAGTTAATGTAATTAATGTTTTTCCATTTTTTCCATCCACTCTGCATTACTTTGATGTAGGTGGTTGTCAAATTAATTTAGCCCATTTTTTCTGTCTTGGGCTGACATTTTTTTCTGATGGTCTTTCACGCCTCTTTTCCACTGGGGTTCTCCCAGTGTGGGCAGATTCGTCTAGCTCCATGTCCTCTGTCGAGGGCGTCCGTATTCTCATAACAAACGGGGACTGGTGAAGCCAAGACGCCGGTCTGAGTCCACACCAGAAGATTCCCCAGAAGAGGATCTTCGAGGAGATGTTTGTGGACTCTTACATCCCTTCGATGTACTGGGATCAGACTTATTTTCTTTAAGGAAGTTATTCCTATGTAGCTCTTTTTAAAGTTTATCGGTGAGGCATTATACATTATAGGCTTGCTAGTCTTTTGTGTTGAGTTTGAGTTTGACATTTTTGTTGGTGACCTAAAGGATCTATTTTTTTCACCAACAGATTTGTACATGTTGATACAGATGTGCGCGCTGTTGTTGAAGGCTTTGGAATAGAGCTACAAGCTACAAGAGTCTTTTCGGACCTTGGAGCAGAGGGTTGGCGCATTCAAAAGAGCTTCTGGGCTTCTGAGAAGGGCACCTTCTCTCTAACCTGTATCTCTTGGATAGCTCTTTCCTCTACATAAGGGGGTCAATCTCAGGAACTAGATGGATGTTCACCTCTGCATTTCATGCATGACTGAGCTGCAGTACATGCACTATCGTGGAATTCATCTCCACAGTTAGGGCATGTAGCTAGTCCCTTACAAAATTCGCTTGTATGTCCAAAGCACTGTCTGAGGGGGTTTGGGATGAACGGCCTAACTTCAATGGATTCATACCCTGCCTTAATCCTTTGTGGGAGATCTACCCAATCAAAGGTCAGGAACAGGGTATTTGTTGGCTTTAGCTCACCACCTTCTTTACGTTGAACTCGATAAACCTGAATGACGCCTTGTTCTAACAGATTTTCTTGAATCTCATTGGATAATCCCTCCAATGCACGGGTGTTTATCACACCACATGAGTTCAACGTTCTGTGCATCTCAACACATACAGGATAACTTGCTAGTGTATTCGCTTTCATTATCTTCGCAGCCTGGGTAGCTGAATGTGCTTCAACCAGGAGCGTGCCATTGCGAGATTTAGTGCATGACTTTAGTGATCCAGCAATGTTATCCAAACTCTTTTGAATTGTAAATGGGCTCACCGAAATAAAATTTTTTCGTTCCTCAGTTCTATCACTAAGTAGCGAGGACCACAAGACTTGACTACTTCTTTTCCACTTGCTTTGCTGTTTTTGTTTCGTGTTTTTGTATTCACCATGGTGAGTTAATCCTGCACCATTGCAAATGTCTCTGATGGCATGCTCACTTCCTGGGTGCCACCCCAGCTTAGGTGAGAGTCCTGGCCTGGACTTTGCTCACCCAAGGGTCTCACCTCCCAGTGTATAGACAGAGGGACCCAATTGCCTTCAGGATTGCACCAGCTTATGCAATGGCCCCTCCCTGGGACTGATCTTTATCAGCAGATACGAACACAGATCCTACATGATAACCAGGGGCTGGGAATTATGCGGTTACCCAGTCACCCCTTGCGTCTCCCCATCCACCTGCAACCCGCGCGTAGGTTATCCGTCAGACTGTACAGGGAGGTATTAGGTGGGAGGTCAAAGACAAACATGGACCAAAGATGATTGGGCGTTTGGCATGTGCCCTCTCACCCCTTAGAGGAACCCAATCGAGAGTATGGCTCGGGGCCCCAGATACGCCAAACCCATACCTACCATAGTAGGACCGCCTGGGGGGACATCTCCAGTGTTACTTTGTTTAAGGTGACCATTGTTACGGATGCTAGGTGATGTATTTTTTCCTATCATATTACCAACTACTGAAAGCAAAACAAATTTGTTGATAGAATCAATCAGCGGTATTTCAAAAGTATTAAGTGGTCCTTATTCTTCAAAACCATTATCTTTCTCCAAATCATTAAATCTATGGGTATATTTAAACATTTAAATAATATAATAATTGTCTTTTTTGTGGCTTGCTTTCATATAATCTAATCAGCTCACATACGACACCCCTTGCCAGGTAGCTATTGTTGCTTACTTTTCAGTTTGAGCCATTGTGCAGATTTTGTGGTGCACGCTTCTCAGATTTCGGTGGCCACAGCCATCAAGTCATTGTCAAATCTTTGACCATTTAGGAATTTGTGACCCATGTAGTCATTCACCTACTTTTCCCCTTCACTACCATGTACTGCAGGTTTTCATACTTTACAGCAACACAGTGCTAATGGGATAGAATCCCTTCTTTGGATAGAAGACAAACTGAAGAACAAAACAAAACCTTGTGTGTACTCCATTAGCACCACTAATTTAAGGCATATCCTTGTGTGCTTTCAAGACTTTCAAAGTACGGAAAGCAATTTGAGAAGAAAAGTTGTGAAGTTGTGTGACAACACTTCGAAAGTCTTGTGAAGCATCGAATTTGAAAAAAATTTGATTGTGTACAAGAAGTTTTAGACAAACATTAAAAGTTTCTCAAAGGAAAACACGGGGAGCCAAGTTTCAATAGTTGTATTTTCCCTGGTTAAGTTCTGCCATGTATTTTGTCACTGAGGAATTTTCTATTAGGAGCTTCATGGGCTACACAATTTAATTCAGTTAGCTCCATAGTGCATAAACATTAGTTTTATAATCAAATCTTAAACTTGTTTTGTGATACTAATTCATCTTGCTCATTTCTCATGTCTCTTATCCATTTACCACTTCGCTTCCTTAAAATGCCTCTATTGCATTCATTTTCTCTTATATTTTTTCTGTCTATAGTGCTGCTGAAATAAGAAAGCCACTTGAAGTACACAAAATGCTCATAGCTGCTGTAAACACATGACCGCAGAGAACGCTCTGATTGGTTCCTGACCGAAGCCCTCTGAGGAAGAAAACTAAATAGATCCATGTTTTAATGTTAGTGCTATTTTACTGCTGTTTTTTTTCATTAGCAGTGTTAATGTGAAGTAGCTTTCTTAGACCTGATTTACTCTAGTATTTCACTTACCACTACATCATCCTATAAATCATTCCAATTTTCATTCTAAATATTCCTCATCTTTTAATATTTCATTCTCCATGGATATGGCATGTGAAATATTCTATTTAGATATTGGAACATGTTCAATTTTTCACATACAATGCAACTTTAGCAGTGATTTCTTACTCCTTTGAGATATAACACTCTAGGGGACATCCAGCGAAGAATTTATCAAGTTCACTCACTATACGTATCTTAAAATTCATGTTTTTTTAAGGGTCTTTTTCTTTTAATATAATAAAAGATTTTTCCAGATGGAAAATTCTGCTTTGTTTTGTAGGGGTTTCAATGATTTTGCCTCCTTTTGTCCAAAAATGTGTAGTAACAGCCAGTTTTTCCAACTGTGTGTACTTTAAGCTCTGAAAATGCTCTTTACCTCTAACATGCAAATTCCTTTTGGTTTTTTCAATATAAACTCTGTCACAATCTAGACAGTCTGATAAATTTCAGATTTTTTGGGTTGTGGCAGAAAGTTGTAATGTTGTTTTATTTTCAGGTGCAAATGCCCCCTGCACCTAGCATTACTGCCCTCTAATGTGGAAAAGCCTAAAGGCTGCTATGTATGGTGCAACAAGGAAATTGCGGATTGGGTAAATGGACCTACACCAGGGCCTTACTAGAACCATGTCAGCTGACTACTTTATGGGACCAAGTCACAAATAAGCACACTTTTCTTTCTCCGGTAGTGTTATAGCTGAATATTATTTAATGTATACATTATGTTGTGTATCAAAATACATTAAGTTACCTTTAGATGTAGCAAGTATTCTTTGTTGTGTACCCAGACAGCAAATCTTTTAACACTCTCCCCTTTTTCCAGTCTCTCTAATGCATCACTTGAATTTTCATTGCAACGTATTGTTTTCACATCAAGAATGACAAAAGTACTCGTGAATTCCTCTTACAGCTGCAACACACAACTGTGTGCCACTCATACTTCAGTTCTTTTCTCAGCAGAAAGTTCTATAATAAGAGGTATAAATGGGAAACATCACTGCTAGAAATAATGCCATGCTGGGGTGACAGGGAAACTGTTTGCGTGGATGTTGGCCATACTGCTTCTTTCTTTCCCCCCCTCCACTCTCTACAGACACCACTGCACATCCGCTGGGGCTCTGTCTTGGCTTGGCAGCCAGTTGTAATGGAGCTCCCATTAGCGAACTACCGCCAGGTGCAAAGTTCGCGCAGTTATTCAGTTTTTGTGTGCAAAAGGGGTTAAACTAATTGAAATTCGACAGTTGGTAAAAGTGTATGGAGAGTCTTGTATGGATGTCAAAAATGTCCGCAAGTCATGTAGAGAGTTTGCAGATGGCCAGAAGGAAATTTACGATAAGGAAAGAAGCGGGAGACTGTCAATTCCCGACGAAACAATCGCAAAGGTTGAACAAATTGTGCTTCAAGATCGGCGCATCACTCTCGACTGCACACTCGGGTGCAGGCCGTGCAGAACAGGGCGCTTCACTCTCGACTGCACACTCGGGTGCAGGCCGTGCAGAACAGGGCGCTTAGGATGATCTACGATACCGACCGTAGATTTCCATCTCACATCCTCCACACTCATTCCGGCATACCTTATATTGCGGACATCGTGCGGGACAGGACTCGCACAATGTATGCCAAACTCACACCTCACCCAAACCAGTTGGTCAACACTCTGGGGCAGTATGATCATCGCCTACCTAGACGGCGACAGAGCTACCACTTGCCCAAGGCCGCCCTTGGCTGGTAACTACCACTATCCCTTCAAACACCAAACCGCCAAATGTATTTCACACTTGGCACTACACCCTTCACCTATTCCTCTCGGTTTCCTGTCACTGGCACTGCATTGCTCGACAGTTCCACAAGTGGCTGACGAAGTAAGCAGTATAGTAATAGTCGCTCGGATGGCTAGACATCCAAGATCTGACACATCCCACTGCCAGTGATAACATAGGAAACTAACATGCACCATTAAAGACATTACACTAAAGCTTGTAAAATTAGACATAGCCTATACTACCTCACGGGTAAATCCGTAACTAAACGGATAGGTACCGTGGCCACCTTACCATCCGCCTGGGCTAACCCAGGTGACTCGTACTCACTCCTGGACTACTGGAAGAGAGCATGAAACATCTGCACTAATAAGGTGGTCTGTAAAGTGACCAACAAAAGAAGTTATGTATATGGACTGCGGTGAACAAGAGCTAGCTGTCTAGTTAAACATTAAAAAATCACAAAAGCATCAGCTACAATCACAATTTGTTTTGCTGTGACGTAAATATTCCAATTAGCAAGTCCTTATTTGGCAACAGAAAATCTGACGTGAGAAGGAGAATGATGATATAGGCAGAAACTTGAAAGCTTGGACCTTACGAGCTTCTGTTCATGTTTAAGTGAGTAATTGTGAATGTTACATTGCGATACATATTTGATTTTTAATTTTACTTTATTCACTTGCTTTATTTTCATTGTGAATGATGCCTTAATGCCTAAACATGCAGATGTTTTAACAAAATATAGTGTCCAAACTACCATTTTCTTGTGACCACTCTTCCTCCTCGTAACTGTTATTTACTGTCTTTGCTCATACAAGAGACTACTACAGGTGACGCAGATATTTTTTGCCCTACAATAAACCTAATTAGCAATATGAATACAAACAATAAATAGCGTTAAAAGAATTTGGAAGTGTAGCTCAAAGGAACCCGTTATTGCCCATGATTTCATAACACCAGGTAGCTGACAAATTCCAGCAGCACAAAGCACAAATGATGACATATTTCATTAGCTGAATAAGGAATGAGAACTCTGATAGATAATATAATTTTTACATTATAAGGTGAACTGAAAGGCGATCTTTGGTGCCTATGCCACTAATGGGGCACCTCCCCGGAGAATGCATGAGGTGAATGGGCCCAAAGGTAGGCTGAAACATTGCCACAGTAGAGTGGAGGGCAGGGTCCCTCTATTTTCCCACTTAGAAGCATCCTGGCAGAGGTTGGCTCATCTCAGTTCCTCTTCCACTCCTTTGGGTTCATACTCTCAAGGGGAGTGTGAGGCTTGTAAACCAGCTCCCTTGGCTCCTCAGGCTTGTACCATCCCATGGAGAGCCCAGAAACCAATAGACTCACCTACCAATCTGGGGGACGAGATGTCCAGAGCACATTTATTTCCCCTCCTGTGCTGCTGCCACGACATTGGCTGGCGCTTCTAAACCTGAAAGAAACCTAACGGGATAAAGGTGAAATGAAATGATTTATGTAATGAAATGGAGGGACAGGAAACTCTGAGGATATGGAAATCCTTGCCAGCACCTGGTGACCCGGGGAAACCTCTGAAAAACCCATGGAACAGGAAGGTTGACCATGGGGATCGAACCTGTGGCCTCCTGAATGCGGGCCACATACATTACCATCTGAGCCATCCCGCTCGGCCAGGTAAACTGAAACACAAATGCCTGAACAGTATTCTTAGGATGAATATTTTCCCATAAATATCTCATTTCTATATCAAAGTAATTTTGTATAGATCTGTCTACCAACTCACATCCTATGTCAGGAATGCTATCAGTTAGGAGTTCTGTAAATCTGCACCTTGTTATTTGACACTAGACTTGCTACTCTAGCTATGCTTATAACAGCAATACTAACCTTGGAACATGGTTATACTAGATTAAAGCCGCAGAGTCATTAAACGACTGCAACTCTTTGTGCTAAGAGTTTTTCATTAGATGCACTATATTTAGCTTATAAACATCTCAATCAAGTTTTGTGGCCAGATCTTCTGAAGCTACTCATTTTTACTGGAGGAGGAAGAAGAAAATAATTTGCTGCTGTCATCCGATAAGCTGATTTACTTGTTCCGCTGGTTAGTTTGTACTTCCATCATTGGAAGGCAATTTATGCCTCTCATAGTTCATGAAATTTAGAACTGAAGAGTCACCAACATTTGAGCGAAAAAACAGCACCAGATTGAAATAAGAAATGAGTATGAGGTGTGCTGTAGTAAAAGGACAGGGTCCTGGGAGTTTAAAATTTAGCCTGAGGCTAAGCTCAACATCTGGATTAGTGTGTGATTATGACTATGGTTCAAATAAGTGTTTCTCACAGGTTATACTCATACTGATGGGCTGGCAGTTTATTCTGCACATACACAGTAGAAGATGGAATTCTTTGTTGACATATCCCAATGATTTTGCGGGGCTCTAATGACCTAGCTGTCGACAGGCTCTTAAACCCTAATCACTCTCACCCAATGATTTTGCTATAAAACAAACCCTTACATAGGAAGGGTGGGAGAGTTACAGGGTGCTCAAGTGCTGACATCTTCTCTTAAAGCTTATTTTTATATGCATTTTAATCATTGTGTAACATTTTCTCAGGTGACAAGTACTGCATCTTTGTCCTCTTATCCCCCAGCAAAACAACACTGAATGTTTCCCAATATGCCACCAGCACCGCCTCCCCCCCCTTCCGCCCATTACTTCCCACCCTCTCTACATGTTTATAAAAGCCCTGCCAGTTTCAGACACAAGTGATATCCTTACACCCACAATATAACACTCAGTGTTGTGGTCAGACTTTCTGACGAGGGGGGAGCTTAAGTTTATTTTATATTTATAGCAATAGTAGTAGTAATATCAATAATAGTAGCATTGGCATGTTATATATGAGGATGAGTCAAATGAAAACTGGGAAACTGCTATAGAAAATTTAAAACTTATTACGATCAGACCCGTATGCATGCAAGTAGACTCTCCCGCCTTTCATTAGCATTGGTCTCATGATCTCATGTGACTCAGCAGCATGATACAGGAATTTCCAATATGACGGCCTCTCTGTTGGAATACACCAAAGAAGAGTAGTGCATTTCCTACACAGCGAAGGCATGAAACCAATAGAAATCCAACACGTCGGCATGGTATGGGGTTGCATATTTATTGCAGGCTCAGGTGTACGAATGGTGTTAAAAAATCAGCAGTGGCACAACAAGTTTGGCAGATGCGCTGAGGCCAGGCCAGGTACATTGCGTTCTAACAGCAGAGGAGATGTTATGCAGGATAGACAGGTCACCATTGAAAGTGGCCACAAGATGGGTACCTCATCGCCTAGCTCCTAAAATGGAGAAGTGAATCGTTGCCTGCCAGGAGCTGCTGCGGCACTACAAACTTGAAGGTGACACATTTCTGAAGCGGATTGTGACTGAAGACGAGTTCTGGGTCCATCACTACCAACCAGAGACCAAGTGTTCCAGTATGGAATGGCGGCATCGCCAGGGCTAAAAAAGTTCTGCCAGCCATCAACACAAAAGGTGGTGCTAACCTTTTTCCAGGACCACAAGGGTCTCATAGTAGAGCAGTACATGGAAAAGGGCAAGACGGTAACCAGTGCCACCTACAGTGAATTGATGCATGACATTCTGAAACCTGCCACATGTACCAAGTGCCATGGACTCCTCACAACAGGTGTTCTCATCCAGCATGACAACGCATGATCTCATGCAACCTCGGCTACTATCAAGGACTTGCGTCTGGAGTGCCTCCCCCATTCTCCTTACTTCCCCAATCTTGCGCTGCCCGACTTCCACATCTTTGAACCACTAAGGGACTCCTTGGGTGGCAACAAGTTTGCAACCGACACAGAGGTGAAACAGGCAGTACATGAGTGACTACATACACAGCCAAAAGATTTTTTCTCGAGGTATCATGCCAGCCCAACTCGGTGGCAGAAATGTATCGAAAAGCAGGGGGACTACATTGAAAAATAATGTACTTGTTTCAATTCTGCTCTAATAAAGGAGCTGTAAAAGAATATTTTCGGTTTTCATTTGACTCACCCTCATACATAAAACATTGTAGTACTGATAGCAGGAGCGGCAGTGGCGATGGTGGTAGTGGTGATATTAGTAGTAGTGTTGCAGTTTTTAACTGAGGAGCTGTAATATTAATATTACTTGAAGTTCAAGCCTGAGATTTGAACTGGAATACATCACTAATTACTTTCTGTAACCTTTCACTTCCTTCTCACAAATTTATCCATACTGACCAATAATAGAGCAGTGAAATAAGATCTGAAGCTTTCCTGGCAACGAACATATTGAAGACTTTCTCAGGCTTTGAGCCAGGTGTAGTGATGAAGAGCCATCAACGTGTCGGGAGTGTGCATCTCTCCCATCATCAGGATGATGAATGACTGACAAGAATGTAAGGACCAATATATATACTCTGCTAGTATGGACCTTGCAGTCAGAGCGTTGAACCTCCAGAATAGACTTGGTTTCTGTAAGGTACGTACTAGTGTATAGTATATATACTGATCCTTTCACTCTTGTCAGTCATTCATCATCCTGATGATGGGAGAGATGCACACTCCCGAAGCGTCGATTGCTCTTCATCACTACACCTGGCTCAAAGCCCGAGAACGTCTTGAATAATAGAATAGTGAGTTGCAAGAAGCTGGACTGTATACTGCAAACTGCAATTGTCATTGGTTGCACAGAATTACTGCAATTGTGACCCTGATACCAACCCAACTAATGAACGGGAATTGCTTACTTGCGATATGATACTAGTATTCATAGCTCACACCTGTACCGTGTTCCGTCTACATCGAAAGTGTTTCATATCTTCTTGTATTTTCAAAGAGTAATAGCATGTAAATGTCCTGTGGCACTACAGCCTTTGAGTGTAGCCTTGGCCTACCGCCCGACCGCTGGATCCCCTACTTCTACCCATTACAGGTGTCATGAGTGGGGTCCAATGGTGGAGAGTGGGACATGGTCAGTGCCCTGGGTCCTTCCAGCCAGTATATGCATCTTCATAACCAGCATTGATTATACAGAGGAATCAGGATGGGTGATCGGCCCGAAGCCTGGTGTGAGAGCAAGGAAGTAGATGATATAAAATAATGGTCAAAGTTGATAGGGGAAGGTGATAATGGAGCAATTGGTGGAATGACGGCGGGAAAACTGTTGTGTCCACCACACATGCGACATGCGGATGCTTGGAATTGTGCCCGGGTCACTTTGGTGAGAGTCAAGCGGTCTAACCACTCGGCCACGGTGCAGCCACAATAGCATCTAAGTACTTTAAATAAAAAATATTTCCTTGGCAGGAAAGGAAATTTTCTTTGACAAGCCTTGAAAATTAATGAGAAAGGGAAATCCCCCCCCCCCCCCCCCTATCTCCCCATCCATTAATTCAAACCTTGGTTATATTGCAGCAATAATTCACTTTATTTTCCTTTCCCTAACTACTTGTTTTACCTTGGTCCAAGTTACTGCTCTGGGATTCAGATTACACATGTATGGAGGGTTTAGCAAACTGTGCGTGGCCCAAACAATGCTAAATTCTGTGGGCATTCAACACCTCTTTAGATTTAATTATTTGAATCAGTTGGTACACATAAAAAGGTCCTGAACCTCTTGTTTTGCAACCATGGATCTGCAGATTTCACAGGACTACTAGAAGAGGATTTGTACAGATTTACAATGTGATATGGGGCATTCAGACTATACTGTCAGATATAGCGTAGGTCATTACCCAAACTCATGAATGGGATCACAATTCAAATTCCTGTAACGACCATCCTTCCAGGTGATGCAGGTCTGCCAGCATAATATAAACTAATTGTAGTCTAGTGAGATGGTCCTAGGCTGCAAAGCATAGCTAAGGGGTGTTTTTGATAGAAGAGAATTTCAGTAACTGGTCATAACTGCAGAGCAATGACAAAGCATAGCTGAGGGACACATGAAGCTAACCCCAACATGAGTGTAGGCAGAATTTTTCTTCAGCGGGGGTTTCGTATGTTGGAAGTTTGCAATTAAACAATATTAATTGATTATTCTGTTACCATAAACTGTGAAAGATGAGCTATAGTATTTGTTGTGGATAAGCATATTAATTTATGCTAAATCAAAACTGTTCTTTACATCAACATTAAAGCAATAGTCTTATAGTAATTGATTGCATGTTGCATTTATTATTTTCTAAGGGGGGCCCTTCACGATGTCCACGAACCCCAATGATCCAGGACTGCAGGGAAATACTTTTGAATATGGGTATTACATATATCACACATAGTGGAAATGACAATTACGCTTCTTATAAGCAGGAAGCAGTCAACAGGAAATAGAATAAAAAAGGTTAAAATTCATCAATCTAGAGAATTTTGCTTATTCCTTAGGTTGACAATCCCCATCACATATGCACAGTTTGTGATTGCCCTGTTTTTTTTTTTTTTTTTTTTTTTTTTTTTTTTTTTCATTTTGTATTGCTCTCCCATAAATTAAAACCATCTCTAAAGGGAGGGTGACCACGATGACTCCTCCACACTACACTACTTATAACATCTTATTTCACTTCACCCATTATCGCTAAATGTGAACAAAGTACTCCAGTTTATTAATACCATGCATGTGCAGAAAAAGGTACCAACCCAAGTGTGCTAATGGAATCTGCAATTGAAACAATTCACCCACACCTACTGACACTAATCTTAAAAGTCATACTGTATGGTCTAGGGATAACATGCTTACCTCTGGTTCCCAAGCTCGCAGGTTCAAACCCAGTAGAGAACAATGGATTTTTTCAAGTGTAGAAGTCCATAGCATGGTTTCCTTCAGAAGGAAAGTAAAGCCAGTGGTCCAGTGTCAGATCTGTAGCAATAAAAGAACCTCAACCTGATAAAGAAACCTCTGAGCAAAATTAAGTGGTCCTTTACACCCAATATGGAACGGGACACAGAAAAGCACGGCAGTTAAACAGTGTCCATTAAAAAAAAAAAAACAACAACAAAACTAACCTTAACCTAGCCAGAGGACTGTTGTTTTACTATTGCTCGCTATGGCCTTAATAACCTCTACTTGCCTAATACTCAGTTTTCTTTTTTTTCTCAGTGTTTTTCACTCAGATGTTGGCTGGTCTTTTCTATGAATTACAAAGTGTGTGTTACCAGCCAAAGTATCAATTAATTTGGAAAGGTAGACATGGAACTAACCCTGCATTTTCTGCATTAACATGTTTAATGATAAACAAATACATATGCAGTTGCACTAAAATTAGTAAAAGCTTAAGTCACAGCAAAATTGTGGGGAAAAGTTCTCAGAAATCAATGTTAACACTTAAAACAAGGCTTCAAACCAGTTACATTAATTTTAAGTTGGTTTGAAATGAACTTTGAAACTAACCGAATAGTGTGTCACAATTATTTGCACCTTTCAAAGGCTAGTACACAAAAGTGACAATACATTACTTTATAAGTAAGTTCTTCAATATGAATTCTTAAATATATGTCCCAACAACTACTGTCCTACTCAGAACTGGAGCTACTGTCCGGAGTTTTCATAGGACACCACATAGGCCACACGCGTGCTTCGTGCACGGAACCGCTGGGGCTTGAAGAAGTTGACCCTGTGAATGAAGATATGTGTTCGTGTTCCCATTGCTGGAGTAAGCACGCCCGGATTCTTTCGCTGTCACCTTCTTCATATGCGTCCACATCAACTTCAACATTGTCATCTGGAGTCCCATCAGAATGTGAGTTTATAGATGCCATATCCGTTCGGGAAGTGCTCGAATTTTCCTGTTCCAAGTTCTCGACGCCTGGCTTTCTCATCATTTGACCAAGACCTTCATTTGCTCCCACATCAATCTTATTGGCGTTTCCTACAACTTCATAAGATGGCTGTTTGGCGAGAACATCAGTACGTACAGCAAATCGCTGCTCATCAGAATGTTGATGGCAATTTTTAGTTCTTTTACATGGTCTCCCAGTGTGCTCTGATAGCACTCCACATATATTTTTCAATAAATTTTTTCTTTCTTCGTAGGACATAATCTCGTAGTTTATATCTTCATATTCTTTGGTTTTGCGAGTTCCATACGCGCGTTCAGCCATAGTTACATTGGATACTACTTCCTTATTGTTGTTTGCTTTTCCCCTCGTGCCCATCCTTGAATTAGTATGACCTACTCCCATGCACTTTGCCAGATGTGGCGCAAAACGAGTGGCTGCCACGTTGGAATTGCATTCGGGACAGGTGACTATACGTTTTTGTACTTCCTTATCCGGCTGCAGACCGAATATATCAGTATCTGGACGTTCATCTATCGGATCAGATTGTGCTGCTTCTTCTAATTGGAGTTGCCCGGTCTTCGCGGCGCAATGGACACTGAACACCTCCCCCAGAATAAGTTCATCTAATAATCTTTCATAGGTGTGATGTGCTGCCTTTTCAACATTCTCTGGGTTACTCATTAGCTTTTTAAAGTCGTCAATTAACTTACGTTCCATTTCTTCGAGAGACTCGGCCATGATTGTAGTTTCCTTATTGCAAATGTTCGCAATCGACAATAATGGCGTCAAGTTAGAACAGCAACACCTGGAAATTGTACATGCCGCCAACCTCGAAGTTAGCTCAGTGTTGCCAGAAGCACTTAACAAAATTTCGCCAGATTCATTAAAAAGAAATCGCTAAATTTAATTTATAGTCCGCCAATGTTTGTTCAGTAATGTCCCGAAAACTCGGCCTAATATGGGCCGAAGGGTGCCGGAGTTTGTGAAAATACCGGGTTATCGGGAATTGGGTTGAAAAAGAAACATGCGGCACTGTACTTGTATGTATTGTTTGAGAATATAACGGCCAATAAACTGCTCAAATACCCCCTAAACAAAGGAAAGGTGCGTACTTTATGAAGGCATATATGGTCTATCACATGAGAATGAAAATTAATGAACACGATACAGAGTGTACAGTAATTTGCCTGTTTAGGTAGACCTCAGAAAATAATTTACGAAGGCATAAAACTGCCGATAGTGAAAATTAACTGCAAAAGCTGCTATAGTTTGTTTTTAAAGGAATGCGCAATGTCCTATTTTCTGCACTGCACTCTGTGTTTTGCTGCTTCATCACGAAGACGACGAAGGAACAGTAGGTCCATTACCGACACACCTTATCCAAAATACTGAAGGGCGGTTCCACAGCATTTAGTCCCTCTATGTGATATTTTAGCAGCTCGTGCGGTGGAGTTCTCAACGCCGTCATCATTTTCCGGCATTTTATCATTAACTGTGACAGAAACAATAATTGCTGCATCGAACAATGTCTAGCTCGGTATCATTCTGGAACCACTGTTTGACGTCATTTTCATCAGCTTCTGTAAACTCAGGAACTCTTTTCAAGTCGAGCAAGTTTGCATTTTCTGCATCATGTTTAGCGAACTCATTTCCCTCGTAGTCAAGGAGTTTTCACCAGGAATGAACTAGTGTTAATGACTCTAACTCGTTCCAGGCATCCCTACTCATCCGGTTAATTTTCTTTAAGTTCTGGATAAGACCGTGACACCATCGTTTGCAGAAAGAAGGGAGGATGATAACCGCTTGCGTCTAATCTTCTCTTGAGAATAATCGAAACTTCTTGGTCCATTGACTGGCATAACGCGGTGATATTGGGTGGTCCCCATTTTTAACTCTTCAATGTCTGGATGCGAAGACACGTTGTCCAGGCTGGCTTTTAGATTTTAAAAACTGCTCAACCGATGGAACAAATACTTAATGGAAACTGTTTTTTTTTTTTTTTTTTTTTTTTTTTTTTTTTTTTTTTTTTTTTTTTTAAAATTGCACAGCTCACGCAGGCATGTGACTGGTTTTGGTACCGAACTGAAAGCATATCCATGTCAATGTGCTTCAACGCACGTGGATTCTTCGATTTTCCTATGAGACTTTCCCCTATAAAGATGCTAGGAAAGTTATCCAAGTACTACGACAGGTTGCTTAAAGAAGCTCTATACATTAAGGCTAATAAAAATAACTTTAATAGGGATGGAGGTCTTCAGATCAGCAAAGCATGGACGCCAGTCATTTAGCAGGTCTCTCCATCACTGCGCAAAGAAGCCTCAGCAGTCACTTGATTGGTTCCACATTTGCCTCCATTGGCTGGAGCTCGACCAATGGGAAGAAACTAGGCAGATCGTAGCTGGCTAGGAATGAATATTGCGACATCAGTAGTCTAGCGTCAGAGCGGAAGTGCAAGACCTTATAAGCTCGCTCTGATCTTACAAATCCCTGGATTTGACAACCTGGCCAATGCGGCTCTAAAGGCATTACCGACTCCTTAGTACAGTCCCTCGAATCTTTTCAACGCCATCTTCCACACGATTACTTCCCTAAGGCTTGGAAGCATGCCAAGGTAATCACTTTATGTAAACCGGAAAAATATGGCACTGCGCCTGAGTGCTACAGGCCCAACAGTTTGCTCTCCATCAGTAAGCTAATGGGGAAGATCGTTCAAATAAGGCTACGAACCATCCTAGAGTAGCACAACGTGGTGAGGCCGGAGCAATTTGGTTTTCGGGCACAGCACTCCACACAGCATCAGCTACTTCGGCGGGTTGATGAAGTATACACAGCTTTCCACAGGAGGCACTTCGTCTCAGCACTCCTGATGGACATCACAAGGGCCTTCGACAGCGTGTATCATGAAGGGTTAAAATCAATAACAACACCAAACCCCTCCGCAATTGATCCGTCTGAGACACTCCTGTGTAATAGAACCTGCTCCGTATTCCACAATGGCATAACTTACAGCCCCATCCTATCAGAGCTGGGGTCCCCCAGGGTAGCGTCCTCGGGTCAGGCTCTTCCTTCTATACATATATACCAGGGTTGCCAACATTTAAAGGTAAAATTATCGTACCAGCCACTCAAAATTATAGATTTGGATTCAAAATTATCGTACATCATAAAGCAAACGCTACAACAATAAAAAAATATCAGTATAATACTTATGAAAATATAAGAGTAATGATGTTTCTTATACCCACTTACAAGATTGATGACCTCAACAAATATTACAACTTTAGCACTTATGTTTCTCGCACTATTTATCTGAAAGTTCATCTTCCTCAACCATTGTAGTATTGTACAAATTTGTTGTTGAGATAAACCTTAACATCTTCTCGGTGACTTGCAGATTTTAAGATCTACCATGTTCTTTCATAAGTTGAGACGGCAAAATGAGTTCTAGTGCCAATCTGTTTCTAACTTTGGTTTTTATTAAACCCAATTTAGGGGAAAAAAAAACCAAACCAACAACAACCTTTCACAAGAAGTGCTGCTGTAGGGCAAGGAAACCTCTGATAATGCAAAGGCCGCTAGTTCTTTGAAATCAGTATTTCCTCCAAGGTGACAGCACTCCAGAAACTGTCAGGTTTAGGCCTGTTCTTTATTTCACACGGAATATCACGTATTCCGAGTTTTCTACATTGATCGTCAATTTTCTGAACAGTGCCTTCTTCATTGAAATTATCAGACCTGGGCACACTGGTAATAAGAGGATAAAGGGTAGCAGGCTTAGTAGCTAAAGGGTGGAGACAGACAATGAGGGCAAAAGTGGTGTTATTTGTAATTAGTTTCAGTTCGCTGGAGTGACAAACCAGTGAAAATATTTCGCCGACATCGAACTATCATACATTCAAATTATCCTACGGGTTGACAACCATCGTACAAACATTAAAATTGTCGTATGCCCCCATAATTATCGTACGAGTTGGCAACCCTGATATATACCCTGACTTCACTGCCACGATGCTCACTGTATTTGTTTGCTGACGATACGGCAGCCACATACCCATCAACTTAACACCGTAAGGCTGCCCGCAGAATCCAGCACTTCGCCGACCTCCTCACTATCTGGTTCCAACGGTGGCGCCTCGGTGTCCATCCGCAAAAGAGCCAGGCCATCACCTTTCCCAGACACCTCTTGGCCGAAGTTCCGTCAATATCCGTCTTGCTGGAGAAGAGGTCGAGTGGAGAACCTGCGTTAACTATCCTGGGGTGCAGCTGGATATGAAAATGACATGGAAGAATCACATCCATTTCGTGGCAAACAAATTCAAGAGGATGGGCATGCTTTATCCTCTACAACAGGCGCTCGGTGATGTCCATACCAACTAAACTCCTCTACAAGCAAGTGCTAGGTCCTGCCATCATACATGCCTGCGAAATATGGGGAGTAGCAGCCAAGACACAGACCGCCTTGAAGTCCTCCGGTCGCGCTACCTCAGCATAGCTACAGACCCAATTATGTAATCCTTCGTGATCTTAACATCCCATGCACGCACCTACCAAAGCTTCAATGCCCTGATATGCGGCCTAGGCGAGTATGACCCAGACTCGTTCTAGACCAATAGGCTAAACCAAACCAAACCCTGACATAACTACATTCAGACATTACGACAAAAAATATCACCCAAAGTTGAGGGCGCCTTCCACTGGGGTAGGATGACCACTCAACGACTACACTCGCCATCAACTCTAGAGCTAAATTCTGACGCAATTGCCGTGCCCAGACAAAACACTTCACGGCCAGTAGAGGGCTTAGCCCTGATCTGGCAACAGGTAGAGGGCGGTAAAAGCTACCCTACCCTGCCTCACGTTCAACGGGTCGCGAGTTCGAATCTCGGTTAGAGTAAGTTATCCGAGGAAGGTTTCTTTCCGAGGTTTCCCTTATCCTGAGAAGACGAATGTCGGGTAACTTAAAGCTCTATGGACCTCGGGCTCATTTGAGCATCATTTCATTCATTCACCGTCTGGTATTACACTACGTTGGAGGACGTTAATTAAAAAAAAAAAAAAAAAAAAAAAACTGATGTCAAGTCGTCGCCTGCTGCTACTCTAGCGTCAGAACCAAGCTGTTCTTCGTAACCCCTGTCCTTGTGTATGTGACTGAACTGTTCCTAAACGGCTAGACCTATTTTTATATATTGTGCGTGTGATAAAGATGATTCGAGAATGGTTAGATTCACAATATGACCCGATAAACATGTTCTTTTTAATTAATTAATATATGCGTTGTTGATATTTGGATGGTTTAGCTTCACAATTGGATCCGTCAAACGGCACTGCGATCGTGTTTTAGAATTTCCATATTTGGTTATGCGATCGGATTCTAGGAAATCTGTCACAGGTGAGCGTTAATATTGCATTAAAAGTGCGCCCTTATTGAGAACAAATATTTCAAAGTGTAATTAACAAATGTACAGTTTGCAAATGTGCAAGGTGCAGTGTTGAAGTGAGTATTTTACATGCTTTTTCACGAGTTTCAATGATGTATCCTCGTGCATCCTATAACAATGAGCTTAACCTACAAATGTAATATATATATATATTTTTTTTTTTATTCAGTGCTGGGGTTCGTCGGCAGTATTGACTTTGGTAAGCAAGTTTAAATTTTATTTCGTAGTTTTACTTTTTACCTTTTATATTTTATCTGCTTACCTTTTTAGATCATTTTACACGTTTTTAACTATTTTGAGCTTACCTTTTATACAAGTTTTAAGTTTTAACTGTTTTAGCTTTTGTCATTTTTTAGCTTGCGTTTTAATATTTAACCTTGAGTTTTAAGTGGTGGTGAGTTTTATCCGTTTTTTATCTTTTGACGTGGGGCTCTAATGACCTAGCTGTCGACGGGCCCTTAAACCCTAATCACTCACTCACTCACTCACTGCAATATATAATATTTATTGAAGTAAGGTGTTAAAGTCTAATTAAAACATATACATTGCGCAAATGTGTAAGGTGCAGTATACAGGTGAGTATTTTACATGATTTTTCATGAATTCCAACTATGTTTACACTGCATTCTATCGCAATCGGCTTAACCTACAAATTTCATATATTATTTATTACGGTATGATTTTAAAGTAATTAAAAATATACATTGTGCAAATTGTGCTAGAGTCTTTGTAGTACATTTTCTTACACAGTAATATTATCATGTAACTACAACAAATATGGCTATCTTCCCGCTACAGTGCATGCGCAACGGCGACTTCTAACCCAAAAGAGAAGAGCAATTCGCGGTATTAGCGATGTTTTGATTTGTTTTCTTCCGTTTAGGCAGTATCACTGCGTTAAACCACAGAAAATAGCTTATAACGGTTCGTGCATCGCCGGAAATATATGAGGCGCTAATAAAGATTGAGGATATTTGTATTTTCATTTCGAATATGACACTTATTCTTTTCGGCATGCCATCGCCTACCGCCCAGCAGCATAAATAATTAAGAGCGATGTTCAGCGCCAAAACACTACGATGCGACATGTTTGGCTACTTTTGTTGTTAATAATGAGCAACTGCTCACTGCTGAACAAAATATATATGATCAAATTAATTTGTCAGTTGCAGCACAATATGATTCTTTCTTTGACACTGGCAAAACATTCCTAATCTCAGTTATATTTGCGCGCATTAGCTCACATAATCATATTGCGTTGGAAATTGCTTCATCAGGCACTAAGCCGATCTTGCTTGATGGTGGGTGGACTGCGCATTCAGCACTCAAGTTGCCATTGAACATTCACACAAATCCAGACGCAATGTGTAATATAAAGCATTCAGGCATGTCTGAAGTTTTGAGAAAATGCAAAATTATCTGGGATGAATGCACTATGGCCCACAAGCACTCACTTGAAGCTCTCCATAGAGCGCTGAAAGATCTCAATAATAATAATAATAATAATAATAATAATAATAATAATAATAATAATAATAATAATAATAATAATAATAATAATAATAATAATAATAATAATAATAATAATAACAACAATAATAACAATAATTATAATGATGATGATAATGATGATAATAGAAATCGACATTTTTCACAGCCTGACCGCATGCATTCCTCTTCATTCTAGTCACAAACCACGAGGTATAAACTCACGAAATACAGTTTTAATGGGCTCCTGATTCCTTTGCAGTGCAACCAAAAGAAACTTAACATTTCCATGTACAGCCGGCTCCAAATGTTTTCCGAGCCACGTGTTCCTAGCCGCGTCGGTAAGGCAGAATAGCTTATCGGCAAGTTATGTCAGATGGTCTCAAAGGTCGACTTACCACCTGTCTGCAAGGGTGCGGATGTAATGCATTTCTAAGTCCAAAGAAAATGTCATTCCAACAGTTCTAAGAGACTTGGACGTAAGAAAGTAATCTCAGTGTAAAGAAAACAACATTGAGGTTTTAAATCTAGAAGGAACTCGCAGCGACATAAGCTAAATATTCGGTGTTAGAGGCATCATATCACTATATAATGAGATTACATTTAAAAATGTTTAAATAATTTTAGTATATAACATTTTTAAAACGGACAAGAAGTATAATTTCTCCGAGCTCCATACATTGTCTTGAAAATGTGATTGTGAATTTTTAATATCCATGAAAATACTTATAAGGTTTAAAACGAAAAACGTGGGGCACCTGTAACATATAATTGATGCGTGAATAGTTAATTTGACCGCCTCCGTAGCGCGCTTGCCTCTGGCGCGGAGGACCCGGGTTTGATACCCGGTATAAGCATAGGGCTTTTATCCCCTCTGGGAGGTCTGGCACGGGGTGCACTCAGCCCCGTTAGTCCCGAGGGGACCAATTGAGGAGCTACTTGACGGAAAAGTAGCGGCCCCAGGTCGTGAAGACGGCCGGGAGGGATCGGGGCGCTGACCACGCACCACCCGCCAGTACTGCACCCCACCAATGACGCCTGTAGTGGGCCGAGGTGGGGGACGCAGCGGTTGGGCGGTAAGGCTTGGCTCTCCATGGGCTGTAGTGTCGGGACTTAGTTTAGTTTTGAATAGTTCATTTAAACCACTAACAATTTTAGTGCACTGCTTATGATATGAACTGTATGAGTTTTCTCAACGACAACTACTTTCTACATTCCTTATGTATTATGTATTGCATCAACCTCGATGAAGATTTAGCTTTCTTGTCTATCACCCTTTAAATCTGAGTCGGTTTATGTCGTGTTACGACAGCAAACAACTTTTGAAATTAAATTAAATAGTATAGAACTTCAGAGCAAAGTAGTTTCAAATGCAGATCAATTTAGCGCATTAACTATTGTAAAGTGATCTAATTTTTGTTTTCGCATTTTCAAACCCTAACTTAAATATTCTTCACGTAACTAAAGAAGCCAGGTGTGTGGAAATTTCATATTTTGCCTAAGTATTGTGTGATCCGTGTCAGTGGACATATAAAATTTACCCAAATTAGGAAGTAAACGTTTTCTTCTGTCCACTTTCGCCGTGAATAGGCATTATGTTGTACTTATCACATGTCTCCTATTTTTTTAATTACAGAAAAGCTAAGAACGATATATTTATTTTTTATATGTATTTCAAAATCTAATTAAATATAACTGTTGGAATTGAAAGTTACAGCCTATGAAAGCTTTATATTCTGCGCTTAACGTTGAACTGTGTTAAATGGCTAACGACTTCACATCCAAAGTTTATATACGCGAAAAAGCCCATGGCGTCCTTATTGTTAAAATTATTATTGTTATTATTATTAGTAGGTATTATTATTGTTATTGTTGTTGTTGTTGTTGTGCAACTGATTTCCCAAGCAGTTTGCTTCAATTTGTCAACACACAGAGCATTAGATCCGTCACACGAAATGTAAACAGCCGTGGCTATGAGTCACAGATATCGAAGGGGGCACGATCACGTGACCGCTACAAACGTATAGTTAGATGAATAAACAACTACAGCAGGGCAATGCTATCGACTGCAGCATGTTGAGACGGAAATGTGCCACCATTCGCCCAAAAACAAGAATAACGTACGGTGTAAACATAAACACCTTAATGTATACACAGATAGCTTCATCAACTCAGGTAATGCACGCATATTAATAGTATTAGGACAATGTAGATTAGTTAGCTATTTAATTTGTAAATACTTTCTTAGAGATTAGAATAAGAATGAATATATCGAAAATATTCTGTATTGTAACATATAACGTTGGAAGCTGCCCTGAAGGAAATGTTTTGAAAGTTTAAATCTGTGTAGTCAGGAGCGAGCAATGAGTTTTTATGATACTTTGTGGTCACTTCTATTCATCTTTAGTATGATAATTTGGTGTGACGAAAAAAGAGGGAGATGGATTCCGTGCGTTATATTCCGGGGAAGTCCCAATTTCGCACTGAAAATTGGAAGTGGGGGTTTGGCTGGCCCAATGAGGACAAATCCGTGAGCTTCAAAATTTCGTTCGCGGCGTGTGCTAGGCAACCAATAATATCACATCAGATCGGGAAGGCATAACCGCTTATATAGAGGAGTAGGAAGAAAATCTAGAAAGTTATTCGAAAATCTCAGACGTGTGTGCACGCTAAAATCGCCGCATATGTACCGCTAAAATTAGATAGCGACCCGAATGCAGTTCCAGTGGCGAATGCCTATATTCACGTTAGGGACAAGTAACCAGTGAAGAATTAACGACTGGAGCTAAGAACGCAAATGCTCGGGCGACATTCCAGCGCTAATGTGTTTTAGTGACGAAGGAGGCGTATGTATCAAAGTGCCTCGAAGAAGTAGATGTACAATTACTTTAAAATCAAGGTGAAGGATATTGTGTCCATCTCCCGCATCCACTCCCTAGATCGGTGATTCAATGATTTTCATCAAAAGATTGGCCGCATGACCTACTGCAGAGTCTTGTTGAAAAAAGGCAAAATCATGCTCCCTGTCTGTTAATTCTCTAAAAAGAGGGTGCAAAATTGTATTCACGTATGTACGGGTGTCAACTGTTGACTCAAAAAAATTGGGTCTATAACTCTTTCTCCACTAATGGTGCACTATACACCAATTTTTTCATTATGAAGGGGTACTTTATGAACAATATGAGGTTTCTCAGAGCTCCAATAATGATGGTAGGTGAAATGTCTCTTGGGGCTCATGGATGCTGTTATAAATTTACCAGGAAATATCTAAAACCACTTGGTGTGCCCATCAGAGAGCTTGAGAATATTTGTGTTAAAATTTTAAAGAATTCTGTGGCAATGTTAAATTATCATTTATACTCTAATTTTAAATGTCAAACTTTGCCATTATTATACCGTTTATTATTATATATGATTAATTTTTATTATTTTTGGATTAAATGTTAGTTATTTGTTGCTGTTTTAAAATTATTTTTGTTGTACTTCTGTTTCTGTATTCTGGATCCATGTGATCAACCTCACTGGAAAACAGATGATTTTAACAAAATATTTATATTGTGTACACACAAATCCATGAACGTGAAACCAAGCTCCGTCCATGAAAAATATTAAATGTGGGTCAATTTTGCCATAGTCATACTCGCAAAATGAGTGCCTAATTATGTCCCGTTCGTAACGGACCAGTCTGCATCAATCTTTAGCCGACCATCTGGGCCTTGCCAGGAACTTCGTATGTGGGGCCCACCGTGCCACCAACTATTCAGTGTGCTGCTCAGAACGTTTGTTTAGTAGAAGAGCAATTTTAAGGAAATGTCATATTAATGGGTAAAATGTTAATTCAATTTAATTTAAAAGGTGAGTCAATAACACTAAACAACACTTACATTTAATTTATTAGTGTTATTAATTGACTCACCTTTTAAATTAAATTGATTATAACAACACTGTTTTCAAACTTCTATGAAAGGAAGATGTTAATTCAATATTTCAATATTGGGTATATGTTTCCCCATGTTCTGAGGTACCCTGTTCAATAAAAAACTCACAAATCACAAAGAATAAAGTAATTCAATGCTTAAGATCTTAGTGAATGCAAAAACAAAATGAAAAACATCATAGTTTTTTTAATCATTCAGTCTTCGTTGAGTCACAGCGATAAGCATTTCTAAACAGGCTTTCTACCTTCTTTTATACAAATTGCAAAGTACTGCAAACTGTTATGCTAAACATGGATAAAATGTCAGACGGTAAAATAAATTAAGGATTAAAATTCCCTTCCAGATCCTGCGTTAGTATCACGTTACCAGCAGAAAGGTATCCTGAGCATTTTCTTCTAAAATCGGTGGATTTCCAGTAATGGTGCCATAACAGACTGACATTCCATACTTTTGTATGCCTCTCAGTTGAGAGACCTTAGCTGATAAGCACTCCAGCATCTTAAGATCATGATTAAAACTCCATCAGAAAGACATTCATTCATTCCTCCATTAATTCATGTATAACCTGCTTAAAAGAATACAAACAATTCATAGCGTATAGGTTAAACAGATGCACACATGCTCAGAGATATATACATAAACAGTACCGCATACATTCATAGAAACATTTTAAAATAACGCATTTATGTTGAATAACTTGTTGCATTCTATTATGACTTATGTTATAAAACAATATTCACCTAAGCAATAATTATCCAAGAATATAGATATGAATACAGATAGCATATAAGACAAAAAGTACGCGAAGAAGAACATGAAAATAAAGAATATGCTTCTAAGAGATATAAGGGCTAAACCCAGCAAGACTAAAAGAGGAAAGGAACTGATTAAGGCAAAGAACAGAACGTACAAACAGATGCAACGAACTAGGGACAAGATGCGTGGAAAGCAAGAAGCAAGATATGTTGCCATTATTACACCTGCAATAGCATTTCATTTTGGAAAGTGCAGAAAGCACTTGTCAAGTCTCCATGCAAGTAGTTATAACTGAATTGCTGACTTAGCAACAACAGAAGGATTAACTCTTAGCAAGTCAGGGAAAACAGCATCAAAGTGTACAGCCAGCTCCAAATGTTTTCCAATGGACGAGACACTGTCTGAATTAGTTGCGCCTGGTATGCCTGGCCCCGGACGGCTTTCATGTGATGAGCAGGTAGCAAACAAGTATCTAAATACCCAACTTTATTCTATCAAAACGAAAGAAATCAGCACATTCTTTGCTGCACGTATTTAAACAATTAATATTGCTCTTTGTGGTAGCCCTAATGGCGTTTAAGAAATATGTTTAAACAATTACTTAAACAAAAGTAATGCATTTCTCGTTGATGACGTTATGATAGCAGTGGCGGCTATTCAAGTGAAACAGGTGAAGAGGTTTTCACCTGAATATAGCAGTATTCCATTTTTGTTACTATTAGCATTATTACTGCCATTCTAACAGTTTAGTCACAAATTTCAACTGCTAGCAGCCGTAGTAGGGTCAGTGACCAACCCTTCTTTTGTTTAGAACTTACAGCCAAGCAGCTGGCAGGAAAAATTGGTGTGAGCTGGTCTTCAGATCAGCTGCAAGGCAAAGTGAAGCAGTCAGAATTATGGAAGAAACTGTTGCACCAACAGCTTGGTTGCCATGACAACATGACGTCACGAAACCATGTAGTATGGGGATGTATGCATATGTTTCAGGCAAACAAGAAATTGGCGCTGATGACCTAGAAGTTGAGCGCCCTTAAACCAAATCAAATCAAATCAAAGCAAACAAGAAATATTTTCACTTGGGTAGGGACACAGAACATAGAGGGGGTGGTTTCTATTTTCGCGTCCTTAGAAGATAGTATCAGTGTTACCAACCCGTGGGATTTGTCCCATATTGTGGGACATTTTGACAAATATTTTTCAGGAGGGGAAAAGGGACTTTTTTGAAAAAACTGACATGTATGTGGGACATTTAATAATTGCTTCCTATAACATAGTGTAGTAAGGGTTATGACACACACAACAGCAAAGATAAACATTTCATGGAAGTTAAATACACAACACATGCAATTGTCATTTGTGCAACCAGCAATCAGCGCTCTCATCAAGGGCACAGTATGTTTGCTTACACAGCAGTAATAGCCAGGCACTATTTCCTATTGGTGAGATTGAGTATGTGTTTGGGGAGTAATGTTTCCATAAAAGGAAACCTGTATCTACTGATAGGAGGAGCAAGCTCTTCAATAATATGAGTCCTGATTTTACATTATTTGTAATTGCAAGGGCGGTAGTAAATATTGTAGTTGTACACATTAAACTCCACTACTAATTTATCGACCTGCATGTGGGGTGTTTTTCTTCATTTTTACTTTCTCTACTGGTAAGTAGGGGAAATATTGTATTCCACTCAAAAATTCAATGTCGAGATTTCACCGGAAATATATGTTTTGAGACCCCCTGAATAAAAAAAAAAAAAAAAAAAAAAAAAAAAAAAAAAAAAAAAAAAAAAAAACATTTTTAGAAAAAGGTCCGTGTGTGTCTGTGGACAGCATAACTCAAAAACGAAAAGTCGGTTAAAAACCAAAGTTGGTATTTAAGTTTAATGTCTTTCAAGGATGCGACACGAACATTTTGAAGAAAATAGCCCCACCGTGGCCCCACCCTAAACTACCCTTTACATGGAAAAGTTTCTGAAAATTTTGATTTTCTTGAAAATGGCTCTAACGATTTTGATTAAAATGTCATATGTTTGAGATATTTTTATGACAAATGAAATGTATATCTTGAATTTTCTGGCTATAGCTCCTGTAGTCGTATGTACTCTGGACGGCTTTTGCGTAATTGGTAAACCGTTAGAGATACACCAAATCATACCATACAAAAGATGTAGATCTTACTAAAACACAATTTATGCCCAAATAAGTTTTCCTGTAGGTTGAAACATTTCGGAGATATTCCTTGTTATGTGTTTATACAGAAAATGTACGTTCTGAGTACTCGTTTGGGACTTTTGAGCTTCAGAGGTTGGCACCATTGGATAGTTGTTTACCTCAGAGGAAGAACTGGTGGTAAACTTAAACATGGTGTTTTACATAACTGTAAACGGTATAATTTAGCTAGCCTCCAGTGTTTATAATATTTGAATTACGGAATATAAGTGTTTTCTTATGAATCCAGTGAACGATATAGTTTGCAATTTGTTAGAAACCATTTTCCAGGCGGAAAGATGAAAGCTGTGGATGAAAGCGAGAAAGTTGTTTTAAACTTCGGGCGGCCCACTGATGTCATCGACATACCCATTAAAAGAGAGGATAATAAAATAGGTAGCTCTTATAACATTAAATTCAAAAGCTCTTGGTTCGGTAACCATTCTTGGTTATGCAGTAGCCATAGTTTGCAATCGCTGTTCTGCTGGCCTTATTTAATTTTAAGTAACAAAAATAACGTGTGGAACAAAGAGGGATTCACAGATTTCATTAATGTAACCCATTCCCTTTACAGGCACAATGATTCGGCGGAATATTTAAAATGTAAATTACAATTAAACACTTTTGAAACAAACAGAAACACATAGCTGACGCTCTTCAAGAAAATAGCAGACTTTTTCATGTGCATTTGTGAACCATTACCACGATTGTTTATTTCTTTTCTGCTTCTCATATTTGTGTCTTGACGCGTAATTTTGCTTTCTACATGGTGTAGAAGGTTGAGAAATAAATCTTTGCAAATTCGTAGAAAATTGCGATAGTTTTCCGGGTCCTCTAACCTCAATTCGTTTTGAGTAGACCCAATACTGCTCGGCCCGTGCCCTGTTCTCTTCTTTGAACAAAGACCGTGTCCGCCAACATCTTTTACTTCTAATACATTTTATTCCTACTGAGACTTGTGGAAATATATCCCTAACCCATACTGAAATCCCCTAATCTATAACTTAATATAGCACTCGCTAAATTAATATTTGCGTCCGCCATGTTTATTTCTCTCGCTTGCTACGTGAACTGTCATTTGTATTGGGCCAAAATGGTATAGTGTGACAGACACTGTTTCTCTTGTGTGCAGTTCCATTGGTTACAAAAAGTTTGGTAAAAAATGTTGGACCATGGGACACCAGCTTTGCATTGTATTTTCAGCACGCTTAAGTGAACTTCTTCACCTAGTTTGTAAGGTTTGTTTGATCAACCAAAACAATGTTCCCTCAAGCTACTATTGCAGTAAATAGCATTGTAAAAAGGGTTGACTTGCCAAAATGGTACATAACTAGTGTAAATAATAACATAAGATGGGCTTGTAATGCGTTAAAACGGTGTTTGTTAATGTAGACCACCAGCTGGACGATTCTTGTTTAGGTACCTAAAGATGGCTTGCATCTAAATTATAAAGGTTCCTACTTGCTAGGTAAAGCTATTGACAAGGCTGTAGATATAATATATAAAAGTCAGTTAAACTAATCTCTTTGCAAGAAGGTGCCATTCATGCTTTTCAAAGTAAAAATGTAAGTAGTGACAACAAAACAAAAACCACTGTGCATGAATGCTGTAAACATAAAAGAGAGAAATTGCAAGGTATTGAAACAAATTGGCTCATACGTTTAAATATACAAAGTATTAAGTCAAAATTAGATGCTCTTGAAATATTTTTAGATGAAATCAAAGATCTGAATGTAGGCATTGTCTGTCTAAACGAACATTGGTTGCCCAAGGAACAGATAAATATCTTAAACAGATTGAATAAATTTATCTTAGTCGACTATTACGCACGGGAATCAGCAGCCCATGGGGGATCATGCATCCTGATTAACAAAAACTTAAATACTGGAATTAAAATAAGAGACGATCTCAAAACTTTTAAAGAAGAATATTTTTTTGAAGAATCTGCCATAGAGCTAACTGATTTCAATATTCTAGTGATTTCTCTCTACAGGGTACCATATCAGTATACATTGGAAACATTTCTACACAAACTAGAGGGTCTAATGAATAAACTAAATAAGGAAAGAAATAAAAAAATTATAATAGCTACTGACTGGAATATAAACATACTCGGGGAAAATAACTGTGAAACAAAAGATGCACTTTCGATACTTAAGCAACATGGTTTTATCTGTCACATAAGAGAACCTACACGAGAAACCAGTACATCTTCCACCTGTATAGATAATTTAATCACAAATATACTCTTTAGTAACATTGATTGTTTTACCGTAGACACAGGTTTATCTGACCATAAAGCCTTACTTGTAAATCTTACAGGAATCAAGCACACTAGGAGCAAAAACAAGTATAAAACTATACGAATTTACAGCGAGCAAAACATCTCTGACTTCAAGGGAAAGTTAGCCACTATAAATTGGCCCCTAAGTAATGCAAAAACTATAGATGATAAATATAATGATTTCCTTAGAGAATTTCTTTTGGTATATAACGAATCTTTTCCAAAAGTCACGTGTAAGCAAATATTACAAACCTTTAACTTAAGTTGGTGTACACGTGGAATCCGAATTTCAAGTAAACGAAAGAGAATGTTACACAGAAAACTGAAATCCTCAAACAGTGCAGAATTGCGTCAATATTATAAGTACAGTAAAATATACAAAAGCATAATACGGAAAGCCAAATACATGGCAATAGAAAGTTATATTAAAAATTCTGACAACAAAACAAAAGCAACCTGGAAAGTAATAAAAAACGAACTAGGTACAGGAAAAAACCAAATAAGTTCAAGTAAACACTTAACAAATATAAATAGTAAGAATAGATTAGAGGAATTAAATAACTATTTTGCGGAAGTAGCAGATATGATTCTGGATACTCCCCCCTCAATCCCCAAAGCATTACAAAAAATGGGCATAAGTAACCAGCATGCATCACCTGAATTCAGCTTAGGGACAGTCTCGCCGTCTGAAGTTAAAAAAACAATATCTGGATCCAAACCAAAAACGTCAAAAGGATGGGATGAAATCCCACCCATACTAATAAAAAAAGTGCAAGAAGAATTGTGTGTACCTCTTGCTTACATATACAACCAGTCATGAACGTCGGCAGACTTTTTTCCAGGGGGGGGGGGGGGGGGGGCAAATGTTAGAATTTTGCAAACAGATAATATTAATTCATTATTTTTCTGTCAAAAGTTATAGTATTTGTTGCGGATAACCATATAAATTTGCGCTAAATAAAAATTGTTCTTTACCTAAAAATTAAAATAATAGTTTAATAGTCAGCACATTAAGTTCATTAATTTCCAAGTGGGGACCGCGGCCCTCCCTTGCTCCCCCTTCGCGACGCCCATGAAACCAGTCACTTACAATGGGAGTTTTTCCGGAAAGAATGAAATATGCAATAATCCATCCAATTCACAAAGGAGGTGGTGATGAATTAAAAAATTACCGGCCAATCTCGGTGCTCCCATATTTCTCTATAATTCTAGAAAAAATAGTGCATTCCAGATTAATAGCTTACCTAGAAAAAGCAAACGTTCTCAATAGTTCTCAGCATGGATTTAGGAAAAATCTTTCCACTAGCACAGCACTCATGGATTTTGTAAACACAATTGCAAAAAATCTGGATGAAAAAAGACAAACTGCTGCCCTAATTTGCGATATATCCAAAGCGTTTGACTGCGTAAACCACAACATACTAATAAGTAAATTACAACAGTATGGCATAAGACACGCGAACTTAGAATGGTTCAAATCCTATCTAATAGATCGTAAACAAAAAATTATATTAGAGGGAAATGCTAGCCCTATACATACAAAATGGAAGCCCGTCAAAAATGGAGTCCCACAGGGTGCAGTTCTGGGTCCACTCCTTTACATAGTATATACGAACGATCTTCCAGTCACTGTTAGCGGACAACAGATACTTTATGCTGATGACACCTCCATTATTTTGAATGGTACAGATATTCAAAATTTAAAGACTAACCTTAACCAGGCTGTAAAACAATTGGAAGCATGGTTTACTTGCAACGGATTAAAACTCAATAAAACAAAAACAGAAATCCTGCAATTCAAAACCACAGCAGTGAATAATACACAAACAAATTCGTTAACTTCAGCCTCCTCAAAAGAAGTAAAACTATTAGGATTATTTATAGACGAGCGGCTCAAATGGACCAATCACTTAAACTATGTAGAAAAAAAGTTGAATATTGCCTGTTTCCACATGTCCTGCTTGGCCCAAGTTACAAACCTAAATACTAGAAAAACCATATATTTCAGTTTCTTTCACTCAATTCTCTCATATGGAATAACTATATGGGGTAATGCTACAGGTTGGGAGAGAAACTTTAAAATAAAAAAAAAAAGTCATACGCATACTGACCCACTCAAGTTATAGAGTTTCTTGCAGGCCACTATTCAAAACATTAGAAATCCTGACACAACCCAGCCTATATATGTACAATCTAATTATACACGTGCACAATAACCATGACAGATTTATAGCAAATCAGCACCAGCATGAACACAACACAAGGCGTAAAGGAGAAATGAAATACCCAGCGCATAGGCTTGCACTCTATGAAAAAAGTCCACAATATATGGGGTGTAAACTATACAATAAATTGCCACAAAGGATTAGGAAAATCCCAAATCCAAACCTCTTTAAAAAAACAGTCAAGAGTTTGTTTGCCAGCAAGGCATACTACTCTGTTACAGAATACATGGAAGATGTACTGTGACCTCAATTTTAGGTGTCTTAACAAATCATTACTGTACATTTTTTCTCTTTTACCTTTCTTTTATATTTCTATACTCGTGTTTGTAAATATTGTAGACTTATTTTAATCCTTAAAGTTGTAATTATAGTGTATTGACGAGTCACCAATTTACGAGCACCTGCTCACCCATGTAAGTGTAATGTGACGAATAAAGTATAAGTATAGGTATAAGGCACGAGTCGCCACTGCTATTGGTGGAATGTGGCCAGACCCACTGAGTACTTTTGCTTGCCATTGGATTAGAATGGGCTGGGCCCAGGTTAAATAATTGGTGGTATGACGTGAAAAACTACTGGTTCTAGGACTCTGATTTTTTTACAGGACATGTATTATGTACTTGGCAATACTTTAACACAACAATTTTTTTGTTTTTAACCTTTTTACTGAAATATAATATTTTTAATAAGATTTAATTTTTTCAGCTAAAATATTGCAATATTTTAGTCACAAGTTTCTTAAAAATTAAAGATTACAAAAAAGCCCCCATTAAAATAATCAGATCTATAGAAGCAATAATTGGTAAAAGTTTCATGTCTATATCTTTGATAGTTTCTAAGAAAAGGTACATTGATACAGGAAAAATGAAACTTCTGGAAAACTTAGCAGACAGAAAATTTTATCTTTTTAGTGCATTCCTGGTGCATATGATGGCTTATCTGCATCCTCCTGCATCTCATCAGACAGTTTCCTCTTCACAGTCTTCCTCTTGTGCCTTGCTATCTTCTCCATGTCTTGCACAGTCGTTTCATTGCCACGAAGTCGCTCCTTATCAGTATGCTGCAGTATTTCTCCCAGGTTCAATACCAAGGTTTTCAGTGTTTTGCATTTCACTATATTCTCATTATTATATGTTGCTATAGCTTCATGGTTGCCAACCCATATGATAATTATAGGGGCATACGATAATTTGAATGCTTGTATTCATGGTTGCCAACATGTACAATAATTATGGGGTGTACAATGATTTGAATGTATGATAGTTTGATACCAAAGAAATATCATGTTTCATACCAGCAAAATGAAATTAATTATAAATAGCGACACTACTTCTGCCCTCATGGCCTGTCTCCACCCTTCTAAGGCAACCATTTCATATCCTACTAATCCTACCCTTTATCCTCTTATTGCCAGTATGCCCCATACTGGGAATCCCAATGAAGAAAGCACTGTTAAGAAAATTGATGATCAATGGAGAAAACTCGGAATAAGTGATATTCCGTGTGAAATAAAGAACATGCCTGAACCTGGCTGTTTCTGGAGTGCTGTTAAACACATATTACTTCGGTGGAAATACTGATTTCAAAGAACTGGTGGAGTTTGCATTATCAGTGATTTCGTTGTCCCACAGAAACACTTCTTGTGAAAGTTTTTTTTTCTAAACTGGGTCTAATAAAAACCAAAATTAGAAACAGATTGGTGCTAGACACGGTAAATAGACTTATTTGGCCGTCTCAGCTTATGAAAGAATGTGGTGGGTCCGACAGTCACCGAGAAGATGTTAAAGTTTATCTCAACAACAAATTTGTATAATGCTGCAATAGTTGAGGAAGATGAACTTTCAGATGAATAATGCAAGAAACATAAGTACTAAAGTTGTAATACTGATTAGGGTCATCAATCTTGTAAGTGGATACCATAAACATTAATCCTATTACATTTTGACAAGTGTTATGCTGATATCATATGTGTCAGCAGACTTTTTATCAGGGGAGGGCCGCATGTTGGAAGTATGCAATCAAACAATATTAATTTAATATTCTGTTGTCAAAAGTGATAATATTTGTTGTGGATAACTGTATTAATTTGTGCTAAATAAACATTGTTCTTTACATTAAAACTAAAACAATAGCCTTATAGTCAGTAAACGATTGCACATAAAATTTATTAATTTCCAGGGGATGCCGCAGTCCCCCCTTTGTGATGCCCATGGCTGATATAACATTTGGTTTATGATGTATGATAATTTTGAGTGACCTGTATGATAATTTTACTTGTAAAGATTGACAACCGTGTATAGCATTATAAATGCTTAAATGAAGAGTACTAATACCCACGAAGGCATTTTTGGGGACACAAGTCCAAATCATATTGTTGATACTCTCGTTAGGGTTTTGTATCTTACCATGCATACATTTTTGTAGTAAAGCAGGTCTCTGAATATTGGTTTCACAGTTTCCATTACAGCATCTGACAATGCATGAACGTGATAAATGTGGTAACGACTGTACTTACACCATGTGTCAGGAGTGGATGGGCAGAGGCTATGTGATAAAGCTTTTCTGTCAAACCTTCCATGTGGAGTGACCACGCCAACATGGTGTGGAACAGTGTCGACTGTTTCTTCCAATATTTCAGGGTATTCATAAGATATTCCTTACAAATTACATATCAAAATAATCAGGAAAATCTGCAATATTTTTTAAGGATATTTCAGGGCCAGCTCCCCTTAAACATGTGTAATTTTTCCCATTTTCCTTTTAAATGCACATCCTACTGTTAATTAGTTGCAAGTTCACACAACAACTTTGAGTAGTTCATTCAAGTAAAATGATATTTTCTGTGTGCAATGCAGAATAATTATTGCAAGCCTCAGAATTGGAGATTAAATGTGATGGAATTATATACAGAGTGGAAGGTACTGCTTCAGCCACACGTTAACCAGGGATTCTACATGATGAGTGTAACAAATATGTCCAATACAATTTTTGTCAACAAAGAACCGTTTTGCCAAAAAAAATAATTTGTGTCAAACATTTGGAGCCGTCTGGCTTCTTGACAAATGGATATAAATGGTTTATTATTTCACTAACTGTCATGCAAACATTGTGTGAACAACACAGTAATGCATTTTTATCTAAATTCAAGTGAATTTAGCTACATTTAATGTTAAAGTGTCGTGCAAACTTTAATGTTTATGCGAAATATGGCAACGTCATGGGCCATGGGTGTTCTCACTACAAGTTCAGGTGCCTGGGGGTGGGGGAGGTACTGCTTGGCATTTGGTGTGAAGGTCGGAGAAGAAGGGAAGGTTAAGGTACAGTTGTCTGCAATACGAAGCAATTTACAGTGTGATCATGAATCCGTACACATCAAGGGAGTCCTTAGACATGGTGGTACTAATTTAAGGGGGAAAATCCCCTTAAGAATGAAAAATAAATAAAACAGAAATAAACAGATGAAATAAAATAAAAAACATAACATTGAGATCATGTAAATAAAGGCAGATGTTCCCATTCCCGTCATCTCTTATCTAGCAATGTTGTTGTTGTTGTTTTCTAGTGCCTTGCATCTGGCAATGAAGCCATTAGCATTCGTGCTTTCCAATACTTTTGAACTGTAGTTTCTTCTGATCTTAATGCTTCACAGGTCTTCAAGTGTTCTTCATTCATTTCTGCTGGATCGTTACACAGGACACATATTGGTGAGGCTGAGATACCTATTCTGTAGAGATGACTTGCCAAGCAGTCATGATTTGTCAATAGTCGGAAGGCTGCAACAGCTGTTTTCCTTGGTCTCTGGGGGATTATATCTGGATTGGAAAGTAGTGTAATCCATTTTTTATCTTTGGCATTTGTTTCTATTTCTTGTAGGTATGAATGACAAAAATTTTTAATGATCAAGCGTTTTATTGAGGAATATGAGAAATTGAATTTAGACTTTTGTTTTATTGTTGTGCCTTTCTTTGCAAGTGAGTCTGCAGCTTCATTCCCCATGACTCCACAGTGTGCTGGAATCCATTGGAGATGAACAGTCTTATTAACTTTTTGGAGTTGTGTTAACATTTTGTAGCATTCTCTAATTTTTGTTGACTTCTTTGTAGTATTTGAACATATTCCCTGAATTGCAGCTTTAGAATCCGAAAGAATTACTGCCTTGTTAAATTTATTTAAGGGAAGATTTAATAATTGTCGGAGAGCAATGTATATAGCCTCTATTTCTCCATCATAATTTGTTGTGTCTCTGCCAACAGAATGATAAAAGGAAAAATGTGAACATGTAACTCCAGCTCCAGTAAGGTTTTCCTTCGAGGATCCATCAGTATATATGTGCAGCCATTCTTCTGTGGGATACCTAGTATTGATTGTTTCCAGAGCTAGAAGTTTTTGTATTTCTTTTGGTGTGTCTGATTTACTTATTTCCTCTATTAATTCCAAATTGAAGGTAGGTTGCAATAATTCCAATGGATTTTCTCTAATAAGTAGATTTTCTCTGGTGTTAGGAATGTTCAATTTGGATTTAATCTGTGTTACCTTTTCAAGGAAACTACTATGAGTTTTAAGGATTGAAGGGGAGAGGTTCTCTTCTGTCCATTTAGAGTTTGGCAGTCGTAACATTTTCTCGTGTTGGAGCAATGCTTGTTCTTCTATTTTTGTTGTTATTGATGGGGTCCGTGTTAAGGCAAGCATGGCATCAATAGGTGTGGATTTAACTGCTCCAGTGATTAGGCGAAGAGCCTGATTTTGTATTTGTTCAAGTTTATTGATGTTAGCATTTGCTGCTGTTATTAAAGCTTCAGAACAGTACAAGAGGTTTGGTTTAATATACATTTTGTATGTTGTGTTAAGGACTCTCCTTGAGCAGCCCCATTTAGCACCAGCTAACCTTTTCAGGATTTGTAATTTCTTTTCAACCTTTTCTGAGATGTTTGTTATATGTTTTTTCCAACTTAGCTTTCTGTCGAAAGTGATGCCTAAGTATTTGGCATCATCAACTGCTTTGAGTGGTTTACCATTATAATTTATGCTAATATTAACTGGTTTGTATTTTAGTGTAAATAATTCATAATTTGTTTTTTCCACATTGATAGTCATGAGGTTTTTGGAGCTCCATTCATGTACTTTGTTTAGGGCTGTTTCTATTCTGTCTTTAATTAATTCAGGTTTTTTTGAAGAGCCTGAAGTCCAAATGACTACATCGTCAGCAAATAAAGCAATTTTGGTTTCTAAAGTTTTTATTATTGATGGAAGGTCATTCATATATATGTTAAAGAGTGTTGTGCTCAGAACAGCACCTTGTGGAAGTCCTCGGTGTGTTTGTTTATATTTGGAAATGTATGTATTATATTTTGTGGCACAAAATCTTTGTGAAATAAACTGAGTTATCCACTTAAGCATGTTACTTTTCACACCTATTGATTGCAACTTCTCAACTAATTTATTTCTCCAGACTGAGTCATATGCTGATTTAAAATCAATGAATACTGCCAAGGTATCCTCCTTTCTATTGAAAGCTTCCTTGATGTCTTGGCTTAGTAGGAGTAAATTTTCACTTGTACTATGATTCTGTCTGAAGCTGGTCTGTGAACTATTAATTAAGTTGTAATATTCTAGGAACCAGTTAAGTCTAGATGCCACCATTCTTTTCATCACTTTTGCAATAACAGTGGTCAAAGATATTGGTCTGAAACTATTAATATTGTTTGAGGGTTTGTTTTTCTTTAAAATCGGGATGATAATGGCTTTTTTCCAGTCGGAAGGTACAGTCATTCTCCAACACGTGTTATACAGTTTAAGTAGGATTTCTTTTCCTTTCCTGCCAAGGTGTTTAATAAACTCTGGATGGATCTTGTCAGGTCCAGGAGGTTTTTTGTTCTGTAATTGTTCTATTGCTAAATCCAGTTCTGTTTCATTAAAATCCTGAATAAAAATATCATTTCGTATACCTTTTGGCTTACTAGTTTCTCTGATAGTTTTTTGGATAGCCTTATCTTGTTTTTTATACGCTTGGGGTATTCTTTGTGACTGAGCATAAAACTTGTTAAGGGATTCTGCTATTTCCCTATCTGTAGTTAAGCTTTTGTTATTATATTTTAATGGTTCAGTTGTATTTTTTGATAATTTTGTTTTATTAAGGAATTTGTATATTTTATTTCCATCTTTCCTATAGTCCATATGTTCTACAAAATTTGTGAAACTGGCCCTTTTTGCTGTAATTAATTCTTTCTTAAAAATGGCTGCTTTTCTTCTCCAGTTTTGTACATCTTCTGGACACTTGGTTCTTTCGGCTTTGACTCTTGCTATATTTCTTTCGTGTTTTAACTTAGATAAAGATGGAGACCAAAAGTAGCTATATTTCTTTAACTTTCCTTTGGGGATATGTGTTTTGGCTGCTGTCAATAATATTTCACAAATTTTTTTATTCATTTCATCTGTTGACTTGAACTCTGATTCTAACAGTATATTACACTTCCCTTCTATCTCATTTTGGGAACTGGACCAATCTGCTTTTTTAAAATTCCAAGAAGTTTTAACTTTTGGTTTGTTACTTTTATTTATTAGACCTCTTATGGAGTTTATGGTGATTCTGTGGCCTGAACCTGGGTCTTCTATTATTTCTCTTTTTGTATTGTCAATTATGTCAGATGACACCATCAGAAGGTCAGGATTTGTACCCGAACCATTATAATGAAGGTAAGTGGGTGGATCATTTGGATTAAATATTAATTCCATTGTTGACGAGTTTAATAGGTGTTCTATGACTCTTCCTGCTGAATTTATATCTCTGTAGCCCCACCTAGGGGAGTGTGCATTAAAATCACCTATTAAAATACTTTTGGGTTCTATGGGAATAGAATTTAGATCTAGTGTATTGTCTGGAGGATTGTAGATACTGTATATTCTATAGTGGTAGTTACTTTTCCATACTTCAATTTTAACTATTTCTGATTTATCTTGTTCTTCCATTGTTTTTTGGATTTGGATAGTAGCTTTCATATTTCTTTTAATTCCTGTAAGAATACCACTTGCTATTTGACGAGCCTTTGGAAGTATATGTGTAGTGTACTGATCCATTTCAAAGTATATTTCCTGTTCTTGTGATATATTGGCTTCTTGTACTGTGAAGACATCTATATCTTGGTCTTTTAATATTTTCATTAGCTTTATCTAGCAATGTAAGCCACTCTTTACCTCCAAATCTCCATCTGTTTTTCCTCTTAAAAAAAGAACAAGAACAGCCTAAAAATAATGTCTCTTGTGAACTTAAATGCCACTCATTAAGGACTTTAATTAAATAATGATAATAAAACCTAAATAAACACCACATAATCAGCATAAACGACATACATTTTCAGTATTTTTAGCTTAAAACCTTGGGAGTGTTGAAATAAAAAAATCAATGTATTTAATCACATGCATTCAGCACTCCAAAGTACTCAGCTATGAAGCTATGCTTCAGTAAACATTCACATTATATGCAATTTTAGCATTAGCAACGTTGAAATTACATTATGCAAATCTGCAGCGCTTTAGACATTGACTTGAAAATAGAGCTCATCTTTCCCGGTTATCAGTACCGTGTATCTTCTCTTCTATTTTTTTCAGATATAAACTTCTTCTGATTCTTCATCAGAGTCATCCCATTCTTTCATGAGATCTACCATCATAATAGCAGATATTTCTGTTGAAGTTTCTCTTGCGTTGAGAGGTGTTTTTTCACTCATGTTTTCACTTGCCTCTGCAACCTGTGAAGGTGTCTTCTGTATTACCTGAAAATGTTCTGTACCCGCTGCAATATTTGCTGCAGTAGTAGGAGGAAGTATGTTACTATAACCATCTTCAGCGACAATCACATGAGATGGCTCAGCTATAAGCTGCAGTGGAGCTACCTCTTTTTCTAAAAGCAGTATTGCCTGATTTTCCTGTATCTCAAATACTGTGCACTGTTCATTGTTTTCTTCTGGACAAGGATGTGCTATGAAAATCAGTTCTTCACCACTGATGTCTTTGAGAGGAGCAGATGGAACAGCAGACACTGTAGTGCTTCCTTCCCCTCCTGGGTAGTGCTCTAAATCAGTAAGCATGTATGTCTCACATTGCTCTTGTGAATTTTCCTGTATCTTAGACATCACTTAAGGAATTATATATTTTTGCATTTCAGTCCTAATAGTTATTGTTTCTTCAAAGTTTATTTTACCATTGGTGTTTGCTATTTCTTTACAGGATCAACTTTGGACTTGGATCAGATACAATCACAGCTTGCTCCCCACTGAGTGTGCCAGCCAGTCCAAGAGATGCTGCAATGCCACTTGCCACATTGCTTAGGACTTCTGCCTCTGATGATGCAACTGCAGTTTGTGTAGCTGCTGGTGCCCATGAGCGTCGGCAGACTTTTTTTCAGGGAGGGGCCGCATGTTGGAAGTTTGCAATTAATTCATTTTTCTGTAGTCAAAAACTGTAAAAGTTGAGTTATAGTATTTGTTACGGATAAGCATGTTAATTTATGCTAAATAAGAAGTGTACTTTACCTCAAAATTAAAGCAATAGTCTGACAGTAATTGATTGCACATTACATTTGTTATTTTCCAAGGGGGGGCCGCAGCCCCCCCTTGCACCCCCTTCGCGATGCCCATGCTGGTGCCTCTGCTAGTACTCCCATTCCTGGCTGGAGAATCACTTGCTTTTCTGTTTGCTTCTGAACTACAGCATTACCTATCACACGAACTTCACCAATGACATCTGAAGAATGAGCCTCATCTCCATCTTCAAAATTCTGAAGATCACCTAAATGTTTGTTTTGCACCTGCATGCGACTCTTTTCCTTTTCATTCATATTACGGCTAACAACCTTATGGCTTGTGTGGATATGTTCTGTTAGAGTTCTGTTATACAAAAATTGCCTCTGGCAAAAGGGACATTCAAAAAACCATTCCAGAATAACAGAATGCGGATTTGACTGCATATGATCCTGAAGGGCACCATCACTTTTAAAGGTTGCATTGCATACCTCATAGACGAATTCCCCGCAATCATATTTATGATGTCTGTTGAGCACGGTCTTATTAAGTGCCACATATTCACACTCATTGCATACTGGAAACTGATACTTAGGAGGTGGTAGCACACCATGCTCTGTGTATAGGTGATACAGGAGATGACTACGTTTGCTGGCATTATATTCACAAAGTTGACAAATTGTAGTATCTAGTTTTCTTTTATGCACATACTGTAAGTGATGACTAGGGTTAGAATGTTTATGACATGTCATATCTTTGTCCTAACACCCATTCTCACCACAAACACAAATTAAGCACAAATTTCGCTTTTTTAATCCTAATTAGACAGTTTTTATTTTACATATGAAGTCATATTTTTGTCATTTTTATGGTTTTGGTCATATTTTGATCATATCTGTCATATTTTGCTTATGAATTCGATCATTTTTTATCATTTTTGTCATATTTTTATTATATCTGTCATATTTCGTCATATCTCGCTTATGAATTCGAAAATAATACAATTATGCAATAAATACACTGAATGGTCAAGTTAACATTTTTCGGGAAAAGAGTCACTAATAATTTGGTTTGACTGTAACTGGAATTTCATGAAGGGTCAACAACAGTGCAGGTACCATGCAGGTACTAGGATCACAATGCCAGCTTATCCTTTCCTGTCTCTTTTTGTTGCTTTTAAAACATTTTCATTCCAGTTCACATTTGAAGTCGTAACATGCCGAAAGTTAAATTTTACGATAGTGTAAAACTAAAAAGTTTTGTTATAGAGTTTGGAGAAAAACATTTCAGCACTTATTGGAAAATTCTTTGCTGCAAAGCGTGTGAAGTGAAAGTGACGTCTGCAAATCGATTAAATATTCAGCAGCATTGTGACACAGTCAAACATGCGAACAGCATAAACAGACAATCAGTTCAAGAAATGAGAGAGACATTAGTACGATGCAACAGCTCCTTCGACATCAAAGAAAGTGCCAGATTTCTCGAAGGACCTGTGTGGGTGTCTGCCAACATCCCTCTAAATAAGGTTAACAACAGGCAGTGGACAAAATTTATGGAAAAATAAACAAGTCATACAGTTCCAAACAAATCTACACAGAAAAATTTGTGTACCTGCGTGTTACCACAGTGCGGTGCAAAAAATCAGAAACATTGTAGGCAACAATAGGATTTGGGTTTCAATCTATTTATCCCCTAATTAATAGATAACTTAATTTGTTAATTAATGCAAATGTTTATATTGCATAAGGTAGTGCATAGTCCACAAAATATTGTTTGGAACCGGTCAAACAAGCAAACAGAAGCAAACTCTTTAAAATTAGAAGTATGCGTGTTACAGATAAAACTGTAAATCACCTTTAATATTATTAAAATGTGATTGGCTGATTGAATTCATGTGCCAAATGTAATAATTTGGGGTCATTAAAAGTTTTGAATCAAAAATATTTTAAGAAAATACGTTCTTTTTAGGTCCTATTTTAGGATTTTTTCGTCATATTTAGTCATATTTAAGGGCATATTTGCAGTCATATTTTCCATTTTTTAGGTCATAAACATCCTAACCCTAGTGATGACAATATGCATAATGTGTCTCAAAGCATTTTGGTTCCTCATTTGTCCCACAAGAATGGTACAGCCAAGGACCTCCCTTATTCCCAGCAGCAGATACAGCTTTGCCTTTCCTTGCTACTTCAGATTTTTGGACTACATGAGACACCTTTGATTTCACTACCTGAAAGTACAAAACACAAAGAAGGAAAAGAATTTAGCTTAATTACTGAAAAGCACAACTACCATGCGTTCTCCGTCAGACCAGACCACCCCGCAGCGGCACTGCACCAGGCGAGGCTCTCTGCAGAGTTATGTGTAAAGCACCAGCAAGTCCCGGGTACAGAACACTAACTACCGTACTAACTTACATTAGACTTACCTGAATCACAACAGATGTTGAAATTGATGACTTCAACATTAACACGTTCCCTGTATCTCCAAAAACAATTCTGGTTTACTTGCAAAAGCTCATGTTGACTGATTGTCTGTATTTCTCTTGTGATTGTGATATTGTCCTTCAATTCTTGTAATGTGTGTGGATTTGATGCTTGCACTTTGTTCTTTAAGGTTTCCCATAAATAAAAATCACTAAGATGTTTAGTACAAGTGATTAACATTTCCAAGACATTAGTATTTGTGGCAGCGACACTTCTGAAACTTAAAAGTTCCTGCTTTACAACTACGAGATTCTGTAAGCAGGGTTAATTCTTGTGATTGGTTTTAGGAGTCCGTTCATAATGACGATGTGGACCCACCTTTAATGTTCTTCACTGATGAAGCATGGTTTTATCTTCAAGGTCACATTTCTACTCAGAACAATTGATACTGGGCTACTGAAAATCACCATATTACTCATAAAGTTCCTCACTACGCATAGAATTATCAATAGCATATTTACGACACAACCATTGATTCACACATTTATTTTAATTCTATTTTAAATATTTTTCCCCAACTAACAAGAAATAAAAGATTATGTAACTGGTTTCAAATGGATACAGCTATAGTACACACTGCTGGTAATTCTATACATGAATTGCAAAGTGCCTATGGGGACAGAATAATGAGTCAAGGATTGTGGCCATCTCGTTCCCCTGACCTACCTCCATGTGGGTTTTATTTGAGAAATGCTAAATAATAAAGTGTATGCATCAAATGCGTTCACGTTATAAGAACCGAAGGACAATATCATGAGAGAGATACAGGCAATCAGTCAACATGAACTTTTGCAAGGAAACCAGAATTGTTTTTGGAGATACAGGTAATGTGCTCACGTTGAAAGTCATCAATTTCAACATCTGTTGTGATGCAGGTAAGCCTAATGTAAGTTAGTACAGTAGATAGTGTTCCGTACCCATGACTTGCCAGTCCTTTACGCGTAACTCTGGCAGAGAGCCTGCAGGTCCTCGCCCAGTCTGGTGCCGCTGCAAAGGTGTCCAGTCGGTCTGAGAACACACGGTAGAATAAAAGCTTCAGAGGAGTAAAGTTCATGCATCTGAACATGACATGATTTGTGTTTTCACAAATATAATCTGTATGATTTTTAACTGAACATCAGAAACCAAAGAAAAAAAAATGAGTGATGGATTTTAATATAAGTTCAATACTGGTGAAGCTCAGATTTAGTCTAGGCAGAAGAATACAATTTGATTTTGCAACGATTAATATAATATGTATGCTAAAGCCTTTGTAATTAAATTCAGTCACGCAAAATTATAGAAACAGGAGAGGAATTGTTATTTTTTTATACCAACTAACTTACTGCTGGTGTTTTTAAACACACAAGCCATGTATGGGCAATGCTTGAGAGGTAGAATCTGGACTGAAAAATTCAATGCCATAGCCAGGATTTGAACCACAGATCTTCCGCTTCACATGTGGCTGCTGTAACCACTGAGTGATCATGGCCAACATGCCAGTTGGCAGTTCAAATCCCGGCTATGGCATTGAATTTTTCAGTTGTTATTTTACCTCTCAAACAGAAGAGATAATTTTGTAATAGTGTTGGCATTACTACCACTGTCATAAGTCATTGTCAAGAAACATGCTAATTGAGACAGACCTGGGACTGTTATTGTAATTACTGTTATTGCTATAGCTCAGACAGAAAAGAGCACACACATTCTTTTTTCAAAGCTAATTGATGACAACAATTGAAGTGTTGAACTAAGAAAGATGTTAACTGCCATTTTCTCATAAACTCTTTTAGCAGCATATAAAGGTGCTATGTTGTAATGGGTTTGCACCCATAAAAGGGCTATTGTATAATTCTAGCAGGAAGTAGCAGAGAAATGTTCTAAAAGATGTCACTGGGGCTATGTTCAAAGGCTGCTTACCTAAAAAAAGGCACAATCAGCGCAGCATTGCGCATCGTTTATTGCAGAACACGTAACAGAGTGTTTGTTGATTGAACATGGAGGGGAATGGTTGTCTCATCTCAGCTAAAACTAAGAGGAGATGCGGGAAAACATTGTGAAACATTGAGGCTGTAATCCATGTTGACCAACCCGATTGTTTACTTTATACTAAGAGATTAAGTTATAGTATCCAATGTATGTTTATATGCAAATGTTTTATTTTTATCTTGTATAATTTAAAAAAAGGATTATTTGAAAATGTTCAATGTTTATATGTAAAGTAAGAATTGTTGATTTAGGGAATTAATTTGCATCTATGTAATTTAAGTCAACATTAAGAAACTGTCCAAAGCTGAGAGTTTGGAAGGCTAAAAACTACTAACAGAGATAAAAAAATGAACTTTATGACACTATCGAGGTAGGTTCAATATTTCCCATGCACGGGAACTGACACTAATGGCTGCACTTGTGATAGCAAGCCGTTGTAATAGGTTGGAAGTTTGTTGAGTTTGGTTGGAATCATTCAGTTAACGTGTCTGTAATTTTTGCTTTTTTTTTTTTTTTTTGTAATCTGTAAAATATGTCTTGAAGAGACAAAGGAGGTTAAGCGTCACATTTAGGTAAAGTCTTGACTCCATGTTGAACAAATATAGATGGGGGACATCTAAGAATCAATAAGGTGTAATACTGTAGATACATGGCATTAAGATGATGTATTGGTGCAAAAAATTAAGCCAATAGGAAATTATCGAGTTGTAGAATTGTGCCACTATAAATACAGGGACAATGCCAAAATCCGACAGTTAATCCAAAATGTTAGAGAAGTGAACCTGCTACTGGGCAGAATAATTACCACAAAAAAGTTTAAGTGTTGCATGAAGTGAGTTACTCCAAAATGTTCACGAGGTGAACTTGCTACTGGGCAGAGTAATAATTGTTGCCAAAAAGTTTGTGAAGTGTGCCTCACGATAAATATATAAATTATGTGACCTGACTTATTTGCATAAGATTGCGTCTCGCGTCAGAACCGCTCTCAGATGATCACAGTTTCTTAACAAAAAAAGGTATAGTGTTGTGAACTAACAGGAATGCAAATAAATACAGTGTGTTCATCTGGAAACTGTACAGTAGTGTTTTAATTCTTGTCTGACCTTTTACCACACCCTGGATTGATAACTCCTTTACAAGGAGAAAAGTCTCTTCCTAAAAATAGGTAGCCGAGGGCAGATATAGAGAAGGCTACAGCAGCAGATTGGAGCCCAGCCGAATACGCAAACTCACCAGAGAACTTCTCCATCGAGGACTGTAGATAAGGTGAGCAATCAGCAGTGGGAATATTAAATACCAAGGAAGTTCCTGCTTCAACCTAATATATTAAAACAAAATGGAAAAGCCTACAAAACCTCCAGTGGAAAACACAGACATATCAAAGAGGTTGATTTGAAGCTTCTGGTTAGCAGCCACAGTTTTCTTGTATGTGACTGTGCATTTGCACAAATTGAGAAAAGAAAAAAGGTAATGATAGCATTTGTTCTTGATGAACTTGGACATGTCATTAAATCTGCAAGAGTTGACATCCCTACCAGGTGTTAAAAATGTATGAAAATAATTGTCTGAACATTCAAGAAAATGCAGACAAATTTATTTGAATAGCTAAATTAAAGATAATTCAAGTTGTTTGTTTAGGGATAAATTTTAGATTATCCAGATAGTGTAAAATGAAATACAACCAAAGTTGTTAGCTAATGCTGGATTTCTGACAATGAAGTCATTAATCCTCTTGCTCTCCAATATTTTTCACTGATGGATGGGGCACTAGAAGTGGCCGGGCATATTTGAAGGTGGTCTCGGTCCATTTCCTCTTGCAGATCACATAGAGCACAGAGTGGTGAAGAATATATCCCAATTCTGTTTAAATGTTTTGCCAGACAATCATGTCCTGTAATCAACCTGAAGGTTGCAACTGCCGTTTTCAAGGATATTCAGGAATTACTGTTTGAATGTTTGGTAGTTCCCATCTTTTATTTTTTGATTTTTCATAGTAATATTTTGTAATAATTTTTTTGAATTCAGAGTTGACTAATCTTTTAGCTGCATAAAATGGTAGATTAACTATAGATTTCTGCACATTGCCGGTACTCTTTTTAGTAAGAAAATCAGCTTTCTCATTACCACTCAGTCCACAGTGAGCTGGTATCCATTGGAAGACTAGGTGTTTTTGAAGTGCTGTTAGATGGGTAAGGATTTTCCAACATACTATAATTGTTTGGTTTTTTGGTGACAACTATAATAGACATTTATTAATCACGGAAACAGACAAAAATAGACAAATACTTAATAAACTATCTCATATGTAATCACTTTTCTTGGTTACATGCCACAACACGATGCTTTTTTAAGTTGTCAACTGACATACTGAGCCGCCTGTCAGAGAGAAGTTTTTTCATGCTGGAAAAAGATCTTTCTACTTCTACTGAAGTGATTGGAGCAAACTTAAAACAACTTATTTCAGGACTCGTATTGACAACAGAACTTTTACCTTGTAGAATGTCACGAGTGTTTTTAAGTTTCTCTATGTCCTCATCAGCACTCATGATATGTTTACACTTTTCACTAACAGCTACCCCTTTGTCTCCTTTAGCTTATTGCAGTTTATTACAGTTTATTACATCTTCCACAATAGCCATATATGACACCAGCATATCACCTCATTTCTCCAGCTTAGTAATTGCTCTTGGTATCACACAATAGTTTGCTGCTATAAATGCCCGGTCATTTCTGAGTTCTTCAAGCACGTGAGATGAAGCATTTTTGGAAAGAGAACTTGTATTCCATGTGGCCAGAGAAGCATCAAGGCATTTGTGAACAACTGTGCGACTGTGGAACCATTTGCTCTCTCCATCTCTTCCGTGGGCAAAAGAAACACTGAGGGATCATCTTGCATTGGTTCCATAGTTCTGATGATTACACTGCCAATGTAACGTCCCATTGCATCCATTGTCTCGTCAGTAGAGATCCATATTTTCTTTCCTGCAACTCCGGTATGAATCCTCTGAAGAGTCTCTTCATAGCAGACACTCAAATAATTTTTTTTTTTAATTTTTATTGTGAACTCTGATGGAACCTTTTCATTTGTGTATTTCTCCAGGAACATTCTGAGGGACTGGTTTTCTAGCTTCCAAAAAGGAATTCCTGAGTCTACGAAAGTCTTCCACAGAGCCAGAGAAAACTGAGATTGTTTACTGCAATCACTGTTGATATTAAACAGAGCTTCTTCTGTCCGGCCATTTTAGTAATTCCAGCCTTATGCTTCGTTGTTGCAAAATGTTGAAGTATAAAATAGCTTTTCTCATGGTTGTTTTTTCACAAACTTTGAACATCAAAACTACCATTGGTAGATAGCGTATCTGAACTGCGGACATAACCATGCAGTTTACTACTTAACTATGCACTCACTTTCGGCATGATAAATATTGCAATAATCACGAAAACTGCAGATGTAGTTGATTAATACAAGTTGAGTCTCAAACTAACAGATTCTACTTGCTGAGGCCTGAGTGTGTATACTTTGTTTCAGAGATCAGGAAAACCCAACTGTGTATTGTCTCAAAAAGAGGAGTGTGAGAAGAGATTAGAGGGTTTGAAGTACGCAATAACGGGACTTGGAGAAAAAGGTAACTTTCCAGAGCTACCTGAAAAGGGCGAGTTGACCATTGGGCGAGGGAGGCGAATAATACAAATCTTACAAAAGACGCTTGCAAACATGCATTCCTTTCTACACCCTCCACGTAATACTTTCTTTCGCTGGCAAACTCCAAAGTAACCTAAGAGGTAGAACTGGAACTTAAAAATTCAATGCCACAACTGGGATTTGAACCACAGACCTTCCGCTTGCCGGGCGGACGCTCTACCACTGAGCTATTGTGACAAACTGCCAGAATGGCATTAAATTCTCAAGCCAGTTTGTATTTTTCCTGGTAAACCACAAAGGCAGTCTCACATCAGAGACAATTACCCCAATGGTGACTTACTATTGCAAGTACTTTATATCCCAGGATTAGATAACCTTCACACTGTGGTTCAAATCCCAGTTGTGGCATTGAATTTTTAAGTTCCAGTTCTACCTCTTAAACTTTGCCCACACACGGCTTGTGTGTTTAAAAACACCAACAGTAAGTTTGTTGGCATAAATAAATAATAATTTCCAAAGTAACCTGTTATACTGTTCAAACACTTATTGAAAATATATGTGTTGCTGGAGAATAAGATTCTCAGCAAATATCTGTGCGAGGTGAATACATATTTTTAATTTGTACAAACATTATTTTTTGTTTTATTGATATAGTGCATGCAAGCTTTTTTAAAATGTATTAAAAATAAAGGAAATACACAATAACAAGTTAAAAAGGCCAAAAAAGGTGGTTAACTTTAAAAGGCAACGGGAGCTAAAATAGGCAAAAAAGGCAAACTAAAAATTGTGTCTATCATCCCCAAATGTGTGGAAACATGTTTATCCCTAATAGATCTTTCATATATACTCTGCGGTTAAAAGATGCGTTTTGCCTAACATCCATGCTCTACTAATAAGACAGCTATTTTCTATTACCTTGCTCTGAACTTTTGGTCAGCCCCTCTTTTGTTTCAGTACTTCAATTATTAGTATATGACCAACTGCCTCATAATTATCTTATTGCTTTCTGTTTTCCTTCTAAAGTTACTTTTACTTTACTGCTTTCTTTCTCTACAGTTCTTAAAATTAGTGGCCATTATTTTGTGAACCCAACAGCAATATTGCATAAGTCTGGATTCTGAAGTACCTTTCAAATCAATAAATAAATAAAAATGGATTCTAAAATCAATATATTATCCAAGTTCATAAAAATACCATTAAAAGTTTTGATTTCAGAAGTTTGCATTCTAAATCAATTATTTATTTATATGTTATTCCAGAAAAAGGATCTTATGTGTTAGCATTCACAAAAGAAGTCTTTATGACTTTCAGTATATGGGAATTATGCCTTATAGCCAGCTTCCTATAGATTTGAAAAATATAAAAAATATTCCAAAAAGAAATCATTACTTTCTAATCCATTAGTTTATTTAATAAATGAATTCAGCGATCACTGCACAGGAAAGACTTGAATTATGATGTGAATATGGTCATCTCTTCCATATACAGAGTCCCAAAAAACACTGACGATACTTAGTATGTTGTATGGGATGGCAAACTGATTGGTTTTCAAGAAAGAACCTCTCTCTGGGAATGCATGGTTTGGGTGCTGGAGAGCATCAAATTTTGAGAACGAACAGTTGTGACAATGGTTAACATTCAGTGAGTGAGTGATTAGGGTTTAAGGGCCCGTCGACAGGTCATTAGAGCCCAGTTAACATTCATTTTGGTAATTATTATTTATTTATGCCAACAAACTTACAGTTGGTGTTTTTAAACACACAAGCCGTGTGTGGGCAAAGTTTGAGAGGTAGAACTGGTATCTTAATATGATAGGTATGTAAGCCTTCAGTCATCTGTGTACTGCGAATGAGTGACCTGAGCCAATATCATTGCTGCGATGCAGTATATTCCATCATAGGGTCCTTGGTGCATGTCCTACTGCATTACTTATGTAGTTTCCAGGACAGTAACATTTTAAGAGCAGTGCGATAAGCACCGGTGCATAGCTGTGAAATTGGCTGACATGAGCTCCGGCACACTTTGATGTAAATGTGCAGATTCACCTCCACATCGCACATCCAAATCGATGGCCAGTACGGTCACCAGGTCTAACACCTCTTGGCTATTTTCTGTGGAGTTGTATGACGGGTATGGTGTATTGCACTCCTGTAATGCCAATGGAGGACCTTATTGCTCGAGTCCATGGAGGGGTTAAAAATCTTCAAAGATAACTGCACACATTGAGTCATGTACATGAGGCTCAGTACCACTGATATAGGCTCTGCAATGACATAGGAGGCACATAATTTGAAGCCTGTTTGTGATGTAGGAAGCACAATGTGCTACTCATGTTAGGTTTATTGACGAAATGTGAATGCACTATAGCAGCGGTCACCAAGTGGATGGATTTTGTGCTAGAGCAAATAACGTAGCACTATGCACTGCCACGAGTGCCGTGCGATTTCAGTTTGAGGCATGACGTGGAAATGGACAGCAGTGTTGTCTCGTGTCTTGTGGTTTGTTTTCGTAAACATCCCAACTTGCAATATGTATAAGGGGTGTAGATTCAGAGCTTCAGATTAAACAAGAAGTGTTAGATCTTGTTGCATTGAAGGATACTACAAAAGGATCAGATTTTTTTTTTTGTGTCTTGAAAAGGTTATTGAAAATTTTGGTATGCCTTGGGATAAATTGGCATTTCTGTCTACTGACAGTGCTCCTTGTATGGTTGGGAGTCGAGTTGGTGTGGTTGAACTTTTGAAAGAAAATATAAAGAGTCTGAACATAATGAGGTTATACCTGTACATTATATTGTACATCAACAGTCTCTGCGCCAAAAGCATTAAAATGAACAATGTGATGAACGTTGTGACCAAAACAACTAATGCAATTAGGTCTAAAGGGCTTAGTCATCGTCAGTTTCAAAGCTTCCTAGAAGAGTGCAATAGCGAGTATGGTACTTTACCATAATATCGTGTTTTATGGAGCAAAAAGGAACACCTGTACAAGAATTAAATGACGAGAAATGGGTTTCCAACTTGGCGTTCCTGGCAGATGTGACAGAACATATCAATATACTGAATAAATCACTGCAAGGAAAGCATTCACTCATCACAGACTTGTGTGATAGTATCAGAGCATTTAAAATGAAACTATCCTTATGGGAAAGGCAGTTAACTTCAAAGAACTTGATACATTTCCTAAAGCTCTCAACAGTGCAGCAGTTTGTTCAGGTCATAGACTTGCAAGAATATGTTCAAATATTAACAGAGTTGAACCAAGAATTTCAGAAAAGGTAACGTGGTGCAATTGGAGCCAATTTTCCAAATATTTGCTGAGCTTTACTCTACAGTTGATAATGTTCCATCTGAATTGCAACTTGAACTTATCGATTTGCAATGCAATCGTCAACTGAAAAATAAATTCCAAAATAGAATTAGTTTGAGTGATTTATATTCACATTTTCCAAGAAATACATTTCCTCTTTCTACTAGAAATGCCGCTCGTGCTCTATGTATGTTCGATCCACATATATGCGAACAATTTTTTTCGCTAATGAAATTAAACAAAAACCGCTGCAGAAGTCAACTGCTGGATCAGAACTTAAAATGTCAACTTAGACTAGCTGCTGCACAAACATTGATACCTAATTTTGAAAAACTAGTGTGTCAAAAGAGACAACAAAAGTCTAGAAAACTAGGTTCCACTTCTGAGTAATATGTTGTGTTTATTTCTTTTCTCCGAGCTGTTATTTAATACTGCTGTATTATAAGTAGATTGTAGATTATTTTCATTTTGGTTAAACTATCAATTAATTGTTCATTTGTTTTTTCATTAAAAGAAAATTTGAATGATAATGAAAGAAACGGTATATTAAAACAATTGATATAACAATTATATCCTTCATATTACAATTCGATTATTATTGTTGCACAGTCAATTGTGCATTTAAATTGCAAGATCGCCATTCTGCCACTGCTCTGAAGGCTACGGAGTGCACGGTAGACTATTCCAGCGTGCAACGGGTAAACTTGCATGACCTGCTGTGCACACTGTGCATTGAGATGGTGGGCGCTGCACTATAGCATCCAAACTGCATTTCTGAACAAGGGTTCCTCCTTGAAAACTGACTAGTTTACCATCCTGCACTACATCCTAAGTGTTGTCTGTATTTTTTGGGACACCTATATATAACTACTGAATTGTCTATCCAAATAACAACCAATGCCAATTTTATATTTTCTGTTCCATATGACCAAGAACTGCCGCCATGAGTTAGTGAACAGATCACCAATAGAAGGGAAAGCTGAAAAATTGTTATTCTCCATTCCAAGAATGTGTACACTTCCTACTAAGTTATAAAATGTTACCTGTATTTCTAAGTACAGCTTGATTAATTAGACCTGACCCTGCAGAAATGCAGAGGAGGAGAAGGCAGTCTAGGGTGAGGGACAAGGGCTGGCAGTATTCTCCTTACCTGCGTTTGTTACCCATATTGTTCACACAGTTGCTATTCGGCTACTACCAACCCAAAACCCCTCCCAGAAGATATTGGACTAATCCAACTACTGCGCATACAGCTAAGCAGTTCAGGTATAAATAATCAAGCTGTAATGCTTTGTAAAACCATTGACATTTGTATATAACTACTGTAAATAGTGTTTTAACATTTTCTATGAATGTTTACACATTCCATGTATAATGTGATTTGATGCAATAAATTACAATTGCAATTTACTATAGGCAAACAATCGCAATAGTAAAAGTAAAGCTACAACCTTTGCAAACAAGTGTTTTCTCAATGATAAATAACATATGGACGCCATAAAAATCTTCAATGAATTTGTGTTTACTTATGTCACTGATTTTAAAATTTACTGCAAAAAATTAACAATTCTGATATAAAGAGAAAAGTAATTCACTAGCAATACATGCAGTATGATGAGCAAGAATTTTCTCTCTGATATAGAACTTTCTAAAAAGTTGAAGTGTCCCATTTTAGGCAATGAGTAATATGGTTTGTGGCACAGTGGCCAAGCGGTTAGAGCGTTCACTTATCCCTAGGCAGCCCAGGTTCAATCCCAGGAACCCACATGTGGTATTCATGGTGGACGAAGTGGCACCAGGGCAGGTTTTCTCTGGGTTCTCCAGTTTCCCCCACCACTCATTCCACCAACTGCTCATTATCACCTTTCCAATCATCGATTTCACCTGCATTTCATATCATCCTCTTCCTCACTATCATACCTGGTGATTGGCTGACCACACGCTTCCAGGTCTTCACTCTGTCTGGTCCATAGGTTCCTGTGCCCCCTGACAAGTGTCTGACTCTAGGCACTGGTTCATAAGTCCTACATAAGGGGAGGGTAATCAGGTGGAAAAAAAGAAGTAATGTGGTCATCCTCATTGTGCTGCTATTTTCAACTCCTACAAGAATGAGTACACTGTTGGCTAGAATCTATACCCTAATAGCCTCTGCTGTTTGAAAATCCACCTTAAAAGCAACAGCTGCATCTCCATTATGATATGCAAATAAGCTCTATTTATCATTAACGCAAAGCAAGAGCACTTATTTAAATGTCATATTTTGTAATATAATATAGGTATTCCTCAGATTCTTAAAAATGTTGCATATTAATATAAAATGGAATAAGTACCTTACTTGCACCTGGATCCACTGGAGAAATCATGTGAGTTACTTGCCCTCCTCTCTGTATAACTTTAAGTGAATGTTTTTATTATTTTTCACCAAATGAGGATAGTTCTTCACAACCTGTGTAATTATTTTGGTGACAGTAGCTGTACTAACTACATTCGAATTTTCTCTACGTATTGATGCAGTGCTTTTCTCAGTGCAACAAATTACAGAAATAGGAGTATTAGCAGCTCCACTTTCATTTCCCTCACACAGCTCAGCATTCAATGAGAAGAGCACCTATAATAAATGGTATTTTTATCATCAGTTTAACTTGATTTGTTGAAATAGCAAATAAATGATAGTAATATCTTAAAGTCAACCAGGAAGAATGTGCATAGCATTTATTTCTCAACTGAATACCCAAATTTTCAGTAGTTATAAACTGTTGATATTCTTTTGTACTATTATCAAGTTTCACTTACAACTTCAAACTCAGTGATTGGCAATGAAAATACAAAATACTTGTCATTTTTACTTTCTCTCTGCTTTACCTAAACTAGGGACATTGTTGCACACAATCCAAAACTTTAATATTGCAATTTCACCAGTAGTACAGACATATTTTTAGACATGATGAATGGCCAATAGTTGCGTGGTGGTTTACGGTTGAGTTTACTTTTGTATTTATAAGATCATAGGGGTGTCAGGTTAGTAACTCTTCGACTTCCATGCAGACATCAGGAACAGTACATGCTCACATTATCAGCAGTGTTTGTTTATTTCAAGGAATGAAACAGGGGCATTACCCCACCATCAATTTGCATGGCATCACTCGTACAGATCCTAGTAAGGTGGCTCACCACGTCTAAAAAATACCTCTGTACGTACATATTTTTGAAAGTCCCCTAAAGCCAAAAGAACATATTAAGAAACAATCTGATGTTACAACCACAGGACTTTTTCCATCCATTCTTCCACTTAATATTCTTATAAAAATACATTTTTGTACCTATCTCATGCTAATTGAGATAAACATTCACAGGGATAGTTAAATTTTTATAAAGTGGGCTACTGTATACTGGCTTTAAAATTTCACTTCTGGCATGACCACTGAACACTTCAAAAATTCAAACCCATAACAAATATCTCTTGATCACCTCCCTAGCCCAGTGGTAGCACACCTACCTCTGGTGCAGAGGACCTGGGTTCAATCCCCGGTAATGGCATGAGGATTTTTCCTCCACTGGGAGGTCTAGCCGCAGGGTGAAATCAGCCTCCTTAGATCCTGGAGGGGCCAACTGGGGAGCTACTTGATAAAGAAGTAGCAACCCCAGGTTGCGAAGGCTCCATAACCAGTTGGGAGGACTTGAGTTGCTGACTACGTCCCACCCTCCAGTTCTGCACCCTACTCATGATGCCTATAGTGGCCAGAGGTGGGGGACGCAGCAGCTGCGAGGTAAGCCTTCACCTGCGAAGGACTGTTGTGCTAGGGGTTTCTTTCTTTTCTTTTTTGCTTTAAACAATATCTCATAATGGGTTGTTAACACAGTAAATTTTATTTGCCATGTATCACGGTTTTAATGTGATCTACATTTAGTGAATCCATGCTATTTTTTCTTTCATGACGCCAAAGTGTTCAACCATTTGTGTTGCCTTATTTCAAATCATTTGGTCGAATGTGGTCCTTGAAAACATTGCCAAGCCTATACTCCATCCAGCCTTAGATCCCTCCTTGTATCCCTCCGCCATACTATATCAACTGCAACTAATATAAATGCCACGTGGACTCATGCCTCGTGTGTATGATGCAACAGAATGATATTTATTCTGCAGTTTCAGGAATAGTGCTGCTATTGCATTACATTCAAGTAGTCTTCACCAGAGTTATCATACACCTTGAAAACTTCCAGATAATCACCGATATTTAAGGTACTCTATTTTGTGGTGTGCTTTGGTTTCGGTGTATGGGTTAGTTGTTGACAACTTACGTTTACATCAAGTGCGGATCTAAGGGTAGAGCAATTATAGTAGTTCGTACCAGGACTTGAATTGTTGAAAGAGTATACTAGCTAATAGTTAGAACTTGCTAACAAAGAAAGCACAAAAATTTGGGGAAAAATCATCTTTATTTCTCTACATTATCTCCTTTCAACTCAATAGTTTTCTCAGCGATGCTAAACAGCTTTGATATCCTGTTTATAGTGAGAACCATTAAGCTTTGTAAAATAGCCATCAACTGCAGACTCCACCTCTTCACTGTTGGCAAATCTTTTACCACCAAGCCATTTCTTCAAGTCTGGAAACAAAAAATCAGAGGGGGTTGCATTTGGTGAACAGGGTGCATGAGAAAGCAACTCAAACTTTAATTCATTGAATTTGGCCATGGCAACAATGGCTGTGTGAACTGGTGCATTGTCTTGATGAAACAACTTTCTTTTTCGCTAAATGCCGCCTTTTTGCTTGGTTTCATCACTCAAATGCTGCAACATGTTTGCACAATACTCGTCATTGATTGCTTTTTTTTTTGGAGCTGATTCTTCCCTTTCAATCCACTGTTTCGACTGTTCCTTCATCTCAGGTGTGAAGCGATGGACCCATGTTTTATCCATGGTTATGAGTGGATGCAAAAACTCAGCTTTATTGCAGCAAAACATTGTCATAAACTCGACTGAAACAACTTCATGACACTTTATTCCATTGTGAGCAAATGTGACATCCATCTTGCACACAGCTATCTCATGTCCAAATTTTAGTCAGTATGCAATGTACAGCACTTTTTAAAATGCCTGCAATGTCTGCTAGCTTGCCTACGTTCAGTCGATGGTCATCCAATACCAGTTTGTGGATTTTCTTTACAATTTCTGGTGTGATCACATCATTTGGTTGACCATTACAGTGTTTGTCTTGGCAACTCATACGATCTTACTTAAACTCTGCCACCCAATATTTTACTGTTGTAAACGAAGGAGCAGATTCCCCCAGAGTAGAATCTAGTTCAGCTTTAATATTAGCACGACTAAAACCTTTCACATGAAAGTATTGTATCACATAACGATGACTGGTTTTGTCCATGTTTACAAATTTGCTAAGAGCATTCACTATGGATGCCTGCCAAACAAATACTAAGTAATGTAGCATTCTATCTTCTTTCTTGTTTGTTTGAAAACAGTGTTGCAATAATCAATTTAAACTATAAAGGTGAGTCGATCAATAACACTACACAACACTTACTTATAATTACCGATGTGTGGATGGTGATGTTTCCTCTGAGATCTCCTCCGGTGGTGGTTCTAGGAACTTGCTGAAGATTATTTATAATTCAAAAGGCTAACCTAAAGCATGATCAACTAGTATTCTTTACAACCCTAACTACTCACTTTAAATTTTGGACAAAGAAAGACAAATTGTCAGTGGAATTCTCACCAGCACACAGAACAACATTGTATCAAAATTCCATGTTCTGAAAGCAATGGATGCTGATGATCAACTAGAACTCGTTAAAATTGATATATGGAAGAATGAACAACATTTCAAAGTATATGGGTGCTATAACCCGCTAAATAATGTACCTGATCTGCACCAAATACTCATAACTCCGAAGATCATTGTGGTGGGACACTTTAATGCTCATTCCCCAAACTGGAACTTTAACACCACTAATACCACAGGGAAAGTAGTGGAAGACTTCTATCAACTCATACCCCATTGAAGTGGTGTATAATAACATGCACCACTCAGAATCAACAACAAATCCCGACCTACAATTGGTTTCGTCAGATATAAAACAGAAAGTCAAAGAAAGGTCATAAATGACCCAGGATCCTATGACCCATCATAGCATCAGTTGAGCTCAGTACCACCTCTTCGAATAATACTACAAGAAATGCATCCTAGAGCTTTAAGAAAGTAAACTGGACTCTGTTCGCACAAAATTTAGAACAATCTGCAGATAAAATAGTATCAGAAGTGACAAATTAAATCCATTGACAAACTCCAGAATCTTTGGTGAAAGCATAATAAAATTAGCTAAGTCAACAGCATCAAGAGGAAGAGTTAGAAAATACAAACCTGTTCGGAACAAAGAATTAAAAAACATAAAACAAGAAAGAAATAAAGCTAGAAGAAAATCAGAGCAATCTAATGAATATGAAGATGCCCAAAACTGGTGTAAACCAGCAGCTAAGTAAAAGGGAAGTACTTTTAGTAAAAAGCAACACTTTCCATAACTTTGTTGAAAATATGGATTATAGAAGATATGGAAGCAAAATCTTTAAGTACATAAGTAACAAAAACAAATGAAATCCACATATCTGAACCCATTATTCAATAAATTTTACAGCAACAGACATAAAATACCCAAAGAAGCTAAGAAACAGCATAAAATAATTCAATCTAACATTAAAAAAACAAACATTCCAGGAACAGGAGACTCAAAACTTTTTCGGAATGCTTCACAATAAGAGAACGTGAAACGGCATTAAACCATCTGAATCACAAAAAATCACCTGGACCTGATAAAATTCACCCAGAATTTCTGATGAGGCTTGGTCAAAAAGGCAAAACTCTTCTACTACACTTGTATAATATGACTTGGGAACATGCAGTGCCCTCAGATTGGAAAAAAGCAATTATAATCCTGCATACCGAAGAAAGAGAAACCAGCCACAGAAACAAGTACAGTTTGTCCAGATCGTGGTGACATGAGCATGAGATGAGAAGCAACTGGAGTAGTGGGGAGTAAGCGAGTGATATCAGAACACAGGCAGTCACATACACAAGCGGTGTATGTTTACATATTATAAACAATTATTGTGTAGTTATCACAGTACGAGCAAGCGATACACTGATCCCCACCTTTCCTATGTAAGCGTGCCTCTTCTATTGCACATCTGTCTCAGGAGTGGGGGACTGTCACGACAATCTGGACAAACTGTAGCTTTTGCCCCATCTCACTCATAAGTGTGGTAGCTAATGCCATGAAAAGGATGATAGCCAGAAGACTAACACTACGTGTGAACTAATGGCATTATAATTTGAGAACAAACTGGCTTCAGAGAAAATCATAGCACAAATGAACAAGTAATCACAGTAAGACAAGACATCAAGGACGCTTTCAATAGAAAGGAAGATACAGCAGCAGTATTTGTGGACTTCTAGACAGCCTACAATTCAGTTTGGTGCTACAAATTAATACAGAAGTTGCATGAAGTTGAAATCCAACACAACATGCTTTGGTGGTTGTCAGACTTCATTATACAAAGATTCTGTGCCACCAAGTACTACAATGAAATATCAAAATACAAACAGTCATGTCGGCCTCACTGAAGGATCAGTCCTGAGCACTACACTCTTTAATGTGCACATAAACGACTTATCTGCTGCAATAAATTCTCCACAAGTAAAGTCAGCCCTCTTCACAGATGACTTCACACTGTGGTCCTCAGAACCAATCAAAAAACTGAAAGCATTGGAAAACTATATGCAAAATACACTAAATAACCTGTAAAGCTGGTACAAAAATAAGAAAAACAAGTTACAAACTCTTCACACTAGGGTGGAAAGAGAGATCACTATCTCTAACCTGCAATGACCAAAAAATTAATAAATCAGATGAAATAAAATACCTAGGTGTTATTTTCGACAAAAAATTATCATGGATACAACACAGGATCAAGTCTGCAAAAAATCTACAAACCGCCTCAGTATACTGAAAAGATTATGCTGCACTAAATGGGGTTGCTCCCTAAACACACTCAATATCACATATTGCATGTATATCAAGCCTGTCTTATAACACTGCAATGAAGTCCTGATCACATCACCTACAAATATGGAAAAATTTGACAAGATCCAAACCCAAGCAATGAGAATCATCACAGGAGGTTCAAAATCAACACCAACAGAAGCAATGCATATCATCACTAACAATTGCCCACTAACCTTGAAAATACAAGAACAAGCATTGCACCAGCATGAAAATCTTTTCCAACTCCCAAAAAGCAAATGGACACAAAGAAATCTCCCAGGAAGAAAGCTAGTCACTCAGACAACATTCATAGAGAAAATCCAAGAACTGCAACAGAATTACACCATCTCGACAAACAGAGAACCTCTCCCTTTGAAAGAAAACCCACTCAAACAATACATGCAATCTAATGTCAGAGTAATACTAACTGAAGATATTGGCAAGAAAGCTGATAACAATACCAACCCAAAATAAATGAGCCTGGAAACCATACATAGTAATTATCCCCCTGAATCATGGCTGCACATATACACCAATGGATCTATGACAAGTTTTGAAAGTGGTGGAACATGCACATTATTCTCATTCTACAACCATGTTGGAACATTTGCTACTACAAATTTCCATGATGAAATAGATGCAATAAGATGTGCTCTTGAAAACCTAACATTCAGAACTAGCAACTTTGACAGAGCAGTAATACTTGCTGATTCCAAAGCAACTATCCAAACAATTCTCAATTCAAACACAGTGAACACAAAAGAATGTCACAGGTTTACCTCCCAGTTACAGAACTCTGGCAAAGAATTAGCTCCATTACATTGTGGGATAACAGCAAATGAGGCAGCTGACCAACTAGCAAAGAAAGGATCCCAAATTCTACAAGCCAAAGTGAAGAACATCACACTAAAAACAAGATTAGAAACTCAGACATATAAAGAAAAGAAATTGCTGTAATCAATAACAAGTGGAAGTCCCTGAACGATGAATCAACACGCATCATTTGTGTTCCAAGAAGATCAGTGGTAGCCCTCTTCAGAATGACTACTGGCCACAACTGTCTGGCACAACATCTCCAGAGAATAAACATCTTACATTCTCCACTTTGCACCCAGTGTGACTCCAACGAAATCATGCACAGTGTACATCTTAGGTCCTGCCCTGCTGTTTCTCTGAAGATATCTCAAAATACTGGAAGGCCAGACCACTAATGATTTTATGGCCATACGCAGTGCATTAGATACCAACCAACCATATTAACTGTTAGACACTGTGAAATAGCCAAGACATAGCTTAATTGTTGATGCAAGCTTGTTTGCTTTAAATGTGCTATTTTTATTGCTATTTTAATCTACTGTAGTTACATTGCATTTGTAGGTACTTACTCCTGTAAATTCGCAGTTTCGGCTCTTTGGAAAACCTTTATGTGCTCCTTTATGGTGCGCAAGCAAAAATCTTTTCCTGTTGCAGTCACCACTTCTTTCCACAGAGTAATATTATTATATGGATCTGGTGCAATTACTTCTGGCATCACTATTAGATCATCAGTGTTACTAAAAGGCGATCTCTCTGCCATTTTGCTACAATCTCATTCACCGTAAAACCTCACGTTAAATGAAGTTTATACCTTGGGAGAACTAAACCGGCACTGCAGAACACCCCCTGGCATCTGACGTTCCAGCTGCCTGTCGGTGCCGGCGCTCTGTCGCAACATTGCTGCTTTTTCATGACAGCCTGTGGCCAGTGGTTCCACCACAATAAGAGGTGCACCATTTTCCTTTTCTTTTTCAAAGTATTCTCTTACGGCACAAACCATCTCCCGGGCCTGACTTTTTAGGATTATTCCTGCACCCAATACACACTTTTTGGCTTTACCAGGATTATAAGCCATTTTTGAACAAAACGCAGTGTAACTAAGTCCGCTAAAATCTGTTATATGAATGCAACAAAACACTGAAACATGCAGTGGTAAACTGTATAAAGTACAGGAAACTAAAATTACAATCCATCCAGACACACCGTGAGCAACGTGGCTGTCAAGTGCCAGGTTATACTCGGCGCCAAACAAGAAGGTGATTGACAGTTTGAGAGGTAGAATTGGAACTGAAATATTCACTGCCACAGCTGGGATTTAAACCACAGACCTCCACTTACCAGGTGGGTGCACCAGCAGTAGGTTTGTTGGCATAAATAAATGGTGACTGACATTGCTCACCACGTGGCGGAAAGTTTAAATGAACAGGAAGGGACGGATGCGTCATATCGGTCGTCATAGCAATGAAAAGAACCAATTAGAGCTAAGACATTTCCATAGCAACGGTACACGTGAAACCAGTGTTACCGACATTTAACACATGATAAGCATGAGGCTGACCTACAATCCAGCCACTAGGTGTTCTATACTCGGCGCCAAACAAGAAGGTGAACGACAGTTGTTCACCATGAGGTGGTAAGGTCAAAATGAACAGGAGGGGATGGATGCGTCAACTTCTCCGGAAGAAATCATGACAAAAATGGAAAATCTGGTGAAAACAGCAAAAGTACAATTTCCAAGGGCAGAACTGTGTGTTAGTGAAGTCTTGTATCGTAGGGATGAGGACTATAGGTATATAGATGCTGTAAGTTCTACACTTGACTGGGTGTGTAAACAATATTCTTGTACATTTGTAGATGGGAATCAATGGTCAAATGAGTGGGACAGGGGTCGAGATGGTCTGCACATGAATAGAAAAGGAGCTAAAAATTTTGGTAATCTGTTGCAAAGAGTGATATCCTATCTTGTAACAAAAAACGATCATTGCAAATGAGCGGTGCCAACTTACTCAGTGACTCAACAGATGAGAACCAACACAAACTTTTTTTCAGCCTGCAAGAAGATGATGTGACTGTAAGCTCCACAGTGGGAAGTGCAACTGGGGAAAAAGTCTCTGCAGGGAATCAAAAACTGAAAGTAAGTGTTCATGGTGATAGTCTTGCAAAGGGGATAGCATTGAAAATGTGTAATAAGAGTAATTATGATGTTATTGGGTATGTCATTTTTTGTGCAAAGATTAGGGATGTTATAGCAAATGTCAAAACAAATACAAACTTTAGAGTTATAATAACTGGTACAAATGACGTATGTTGTAATGAAGCATGAAAAGTTCTAAGTGTCCTCAGCGAAATAATTAGTAAATTTTTAAATCAGCAGTTTATCATTGTAAACATTCCACATAGATATGATATAGATTATAATTTTTTCATAAATAGGGAAATTAGGAAAACAAATAGGAAAATGAAACACTTATGTTCAGGAAATCAGAATGTAGTACAAATAGATATAGGTAAGTTAAGTAGAGAATTCTACACAAAACATGGATCACAAATGAACAAAAAAGGTAAGATGTATCTAGCAACTAAACTAATAATAGAAATAGATTCACTAGAAAAGAAGAGGAAAAATCCTGTAATTCTAGACTGTATGGGCAAAATTCCTATAGACATAACTGCTTATTCACAAGAGACACATAATTCTCCCTATGGTGTTGATAAAATAAATTCCTCAGTACTTAGAATATTACACCAAAATACACAATATATCAGTAATAAAGTAGACTTAATAGAAAGTATTTTGCAGCAACTAAATGCCCATATTATGGTTTTCTCAGAACATGGGCTAAAGATAGATGAACTAAAAATACATAGTTTTAGTAATTATAAACTAGCTTCCTCTTACTGTAGAGATTTGCATAAAAGTGGAGGAGTTGCAATTTATGCTAAGAGAGAGATTCAATGCAATCCAATAAGTCTATCAAATTTCTGCATAGAAATGGACTTTGAAGTAGCAGGTATGAAATTAATCACTGAAATTGGGAATATAACAGTAGTGGGAATTTATAGATCACCCAAATCAAATGTAGAAAAATTCCTAATACAACTAGAATTATTGTAGAAACTGATTATCCGGGCTTGTGGGCCGTGGTCTAGTCAGGAAACTCCTTCCAGATGTTTCGTCCGAAGCTGCGTCGAACATCCTCAGTGGCGTTGCCATAACACTCTCTTAGTCTCGGCGATGACTGACACGGAGCCTTTTGGCTTCACGGGCTTTATACGTTTGGCGCGGGTGGGCGGAGCTAGTTCCTGGTTGCTCCGATCTTGACTTATTGGTACGGCTGCTGCGGGGGTGGGGTTGCTGCTTCTATAATCTATGCTTATGTTGAGGCTGTTGGCGGCGTATGGTCCTGGATTTGTTTACGGTCATGTTTCCTGCGTGCTTTCTGTAATGCTGGATGTCAGGCTTTATTTAGGCGCTTGGTTTCTTCCTTTCTATTGAAGTTGTTGTTATGTTTGTGGATTTCTATAGCTTCTCGACTTAAACGGGTGTAATAATGTACTGTGGAAGATAGGACTGCTGTGTCTGAATACTGTATAATGTGTTCCCCTGGCGCTAGTAATACAGAACACGTATTACTCCCTGAAGAAGGCCAAGTCTGACTGTCTTCAAAATGAAGAAATGGACGTCACTGCCTTTGACTATATGCAGAATTTGCCCTTGCCGAAAATAAATGTGCAGGAAATCTTGAAATCTTTTACATGCGGCAACTGTGGGTAAATGTATTTAGCATTCACAATTTAAAGGATGACTACTCTGTTATGTATCTTTATGATGAGGGTAATGGGAGAACAGGTGCAAATGAAGTGTGCACCTTTTTATACCATTACATTAAAAGTTATATTACAGCCACCATTAAAGATGTCAGCTTGTTCTCAGACGGATGTACTGGACAAAACAGAAACCACACAAAGGTGAGAATGTGCATGGGATTGACTGCAACTGATAGATATGAGTCGATTACCCACATGTTTCCTAAACTGGGTCATTCATACCTACCATGTGACAGAGATTTTGGGTTATTCAAAAAGAAAATTAAAAATTGTGATAGAGTTTATACTCCAAGAGAATATGTTGAAATAATAGCAAACAGCAGAAAGAATGTGGAAATTCATTTACAGAATTTGATGAAATTATTAATTTTGATAAGTGGTGGCCATCATACTTTAAGAATTCTATAATGGAATGCAGACAGCGGTTGCAGCCTTCCGACTATTGACAAATCACGACTGCTTAGCAAGTCATCTCTACAGAATAGGTATCTCAGCCTCACCAATATGTGTCCTGTGTAACGATCCAGCAGAAATGAACGAAGACCACTTGAAGACCTGTGAAGCATTAAGATCAGAAGAAACTACAATTCAAAAGTATTGGAAAGCACGAATGCTAATGGCTTCATTTCCAGATGCAAGGCACTAGAAAACAACAACAACATAAATGGTGGCCATCATACTTTAAGAAGAGCATAATATCCAGAGAAAGTGAAAGACTCCCAAGAGATAAGAAGCAAGTGTTTTCCCCCTTAAAGTTCAAGCAATTCAAATACCGCAGTAACAAGATTTAAAGAGGTTGAAGCATCATTTTACATCAACTTGCCTGTCAAACATACATTCTTTCTGGGAAAATCTCACTCACTACAGCATCTTACTATGCCCTCTGAAAAGGCATACAAGGACAAAGTACCCATAAACTTTAAAAAGATTCAGGACATTGGCAAGTTAGTAAAATATGTTCCTCAAGATGCTATACAGTTTTACAAGAGTATTCTGAAATGGCCAACAAATGTGGTTCAAAGTGATTCTGTGTAAAGCAGCTCTCAAAGTCACATGTTTGTATGTTTGTTTTTCCAAATTAAATGGTATTTAGGGAAAGTGATAGTCATTTTATAATTTATTTTACTCTGTTCATTTGTTTTCATTTATAAACATGTGTATGAGCAATAAAAGCACCATAAATTTAAATATCAATGCAAATCTGCAGTTCAGTAGTGACCGCTGAGCTGAAAGCATTAAGTCCGTTTTTGAAAAATGATAACGAAATGTAGATGAAACATTTAAATTGTTTTTCCCCTCGGATAAATGCATTAGTAGACATTACTTTATGTAAAAATACATTAATAATTTACATTTATTTGCTTTTGTTATACAGTTTTTTCCTCCTCCTGAAAAGTTGTAAAAATTGACTTAATGCCTTTCAACTCCTATCGATTCATATACTTATCTGTACTATCCTTTGCATGTAGATTCACTATTTTACTATTGTCTTCGAATACGAATATAAATTATACCTGCTCTACATTCTAATTGCAGTGCAACCGTCTTCTTACAAATAATGCTAACGCGCTCTCCAGGTGGTCGCGATAAGCGGCGTCGTCGCTTATCTTTCACCGTGAAATGTCAATCCCTTTCTTGTTTGGCGCTGATAATGAGTAACATACACTGGATACACTGTGCGTGTTATCTTGTTTTCCCTGCAATATACTATGTTTCCCTACAGCCAGGGTTTACAGATTGAGCGAAAAGTAGCGAATTGGGCTACTTTTATTTTGATTGGGCTACTGAAACTTCAATTGGGTTACTTTTGGGCTATGGTTTCATCAGGTTATAGAATAACGCTTGCGTTGATTTTTGTTTGTGGAATATTTAATGGCATGATAATGTCTGTCTCCTATATTCATGGTTTAACGCTCCGGCGAGAACAGAGAGTCCCTAATTTGTTGATCAGGATTTCGGGCTATGCAGCCAAGCGATAGGCAAACATAAATAAACATAAATATTTCATTAGTAATGGAATTCTCATCTAACTGAGAATTACTTCATATCTCCATCGTATTACACATCATTTAGTGCGTGTCTTGCTAGCCTATCCATTTCATACATTTGAAGACACATTGCAATCATTCAAAGTAAATTCATTTCATACCAAATGTTTTGAAACAAACTAGAAATCTAAAAAGTGACACTTCTTATTTTATGTTGCATAATAACATACAAGCAAATCTGGTTACTGGTAATCATGAAATCGCAATATTCTCATAGTGTAGGTAGGTACATCAAGAGTGTGTATTCCATACAAGCAAGAAACAAACATTTATTTGCTCTACGAGGGCCTTCTTGGGAATAAAGACGCAGCTGTACTATAGGAATTAACTCCTGATTCCTTTGGTCAGTTTCATATTTTGAGGGGTGCAACTGGAAATAAAAATACATTAATTGCTGAAAATTGTGTTATTTTGGCGTAGCGACGGTTTAAAAGCCATTGTCGTTGAGTTGTTTCTTGCAAGGAGTCTTCAACCTCAGGGTCCACATTAATATATATAGTAATCGGTGGGGTCACAGGTTTAAATGAGCACATAAATGAATTATATAAGTACATCTTGAACTGTAAACACAAGTTATGAATAACTCTGCAAGTGACATGCACACGTCCATCACCACTGTTCTTGTGGCCGTGCCGTAGCCGAGTGGTTAGACCATTTGCTTCTCACCAAAGCGGCCCGGGTTCGATCCCAGGCAACTGCATGCGGGATTCGTGGTGGACGAAGCAGTGCTGGGGCAGGATTCCTCTGGGTTCTCCGGTTTCCCCCGCCATCTCATTCCACCGGTGCTCCATTTTCATTCCATGTATCATCAATGTCACTGCCTGCAGTGCCGTAGTAGTAAAAACCTGTGTTAAACACTACAAAAAAGCACTGTTCTAGTCCAACATTTCTAACGGACTGGCTCTACACACAGGCTTCGTCTTCCCTCACCAACCTGACTTCCATGTTTTCTCATTCGTCCTTTCCTAAAACATTGTGATTTCGTTGGCTATTGGTTTGAATTTTTATTATAAATATTATCTGTTGGGTTGGCATACCCACGCTGAATGGGGTCATTTTTAACGGTCCAAATTTATAATTTTTATAAATCTTGCAAAATCTTTACATAACCATGCCGTCATTTATTAACATTTTTTAAATTGAAAATAATGCTAGAAAATGCCCCTTATGTGAAAATTAAGTATATCATGTGAATGGTTATTAAATTTCACATAACATGACCTGTAAATTCGTTCTTACTTACTAGTGATACATCATTAATATGGATATACGTTGAAATAATTCCTGAATATAACAATGAACAATGTAAATTATTTAAGCTTCATACAATATGCATATGTATTTTTCGAAGTTATTTTACACACTATTCGGGGATTTTGGACACCCCTGTAAGATTATATGTGTTTCCTTTTCTTTATCAACAATCACAAAAACACTTCAGTTAAGAAACACTATATAGAACACTCAATTATCACTCATCACTGGACATAAAAGTTAAGTGTTATAGTCTTCCTTGAAATGTTCACATCTTATTTAACCATTAACAACTAAATATACAAATATTTCACAGATAAATAAATTGTTAAAAGACTGGGCTTTCTTTGAGTAATTTATTTCAACTCCTGGCAAAGGAATGATCATGGGAATCATTTCACAGGAAATCTTCAGGGTTAGGAGTTTTGTATGGTTTTAGAACTTTTATGTCTATATCTTTTATGGATAATGTCCAAAGCTTTTGTTTTTCTTTAAATGCTTTAGCTCAAAAGAATGTTAGCCAAATTTCACGGTGATCTTGTATGGTCCAGAATAAAGTACTCGTAGTTCCATTCAGAAATAACTATGGTTAATCTGGCTAGACAACTTGCGATTCCTCACTAAGACCTCATATTTCCGGACTCCATTTCCTTTCATGGCACTTGGTCCATGACTTCCTTAGTCCTAGTCACTGTTTTCTCACATTTTTGTAGTAGCGTTTCGTCCATACTCTCCGCTATTGTTCTAGGAAGTCCAGGTATTAATTCCTTTGGAGATTCTCCGGTCATTAAGAAATGAGGACTGCTTCGTGTAATGGGATGTATTGAATTATTCATCACATTCTCAATCATTTTGCAATAATACACCCATGAAGTGTGCTGATCGTGGCAAATCACTCTTAGATAGGTAGTTATGTCACATAAAGTTCGTTCAGCCCTATTTCCTGCAGCATTATAACTGTTACTGTGGTAAATTTTGATATTGTTGTCAGTTAAGGTTTATTGAATATTTTACACTAGCATTGTCAGACAGCAATGTCTTTATATGTCCATAGTTAGGTATATAATCGTGTATTACTTTTCTTAAACATGTTCTAGACGTGACACTTTTCATAGGATACAACTTAAAAAATTGACTAAATTCGTCTACCAATACGAGAAGATATCTGTAACCAAATCTTCCCTGTGGTAGCTCTCCATAGACATCTAAACAAATTAAATCATTAGGACCCTTCGTTTCCATAAGTTGTGGCTCGACGTCAAACTTTGTATTTAATGGTTTTGCTTTCTGGCATAAATCACAAGTGGACACAAATGTGCAGACTTTCTTATATAAGTGCTTCACATAAAAAACTTGGGAAATGTTTAAAGCTGTTCTCTCAGTACCTGCGTGAATCAAAGATAAATGGAATGATTCTACAACACAGAATACCAAAGATTTTAGGATAATTGGTTTTCATACTTTGTATTCTCGACCAGTTAGCTTATATAAAATTCTATCCTTTTTTCCAAACTTTCCTGGTGTGTGGCTCTCTTCTTGTAGTTTTCCCAACCTACGTATTTGTTTGATTAAAGTTTTATTGATGGTAGAGATCTATTTTCATTAGCAGAACTTCGTGAAAGTCTTTGGCATGGCTTTCAGGAATCGAACTGGGTAGTCTGGATAGGATGTCACTAAAAATGTTGTTTTTCCCAGGAATATGTCTGACTTCTAAATCATGTGCTGTGATCTCTTGTGTGTAGCGGGATATTTTGCTACTCATAAGTTTGCACTGTTGTATGAAAGACAAGCTCAGATGGTCTGTGTAAACAATTACTTTCCTGTTTAGGACATAATGTCGAAATTTCTTCAGTGCCAAGAATAACGCAGAGATTTCCAAAAGTGCAATACATTGGGTTTGCTCTGAGGGAAGTAATGAAAGACTAGTAGTTGCTATTACATGTGAGTGTCCATCATATTCTTGCATCAATACACACCCTAATCCTTTGGTTCTGTCTGTGTACAGATGAAAGTCCTAGTCATCCCTTGGTCTTTCTAGGAGAACAGTGTGAGCAAAAAGTGCTTTAGCATGCTGCCAAGCATTTTCCTCGCATTCGGTCCATCTCCATTTTATGCCTTTCCGCAATAAATGTCTAAGTGGTGCGGCTTCTTTGGCATAATTGATAAGGAATTTTGACTGATACTGTATTAAGCCAAAGATTCTCCTTAATTGTTTTATATTCTTGGGACTTGAGTAAACTCTCCATTTTCTTGGGATCTGGCTTACATCCATGTTCAGATATCATGTAGCCAAGAAAATTTACTTCTCTAAGAAAATATTTTGGTTTTTGTAGATGCATTGTCATTCCACTTTCAGCGAATTTAGATGAAATGTGATTGAGGTGCTTTAAGTGTTCCTCAAAGGTTTCCCGTATACAAGAAAGTCATCCACATACTAACATGCATATTCTCGTACATTATTTCTGAAAATAGCATCAATTGCTCGCAACAATGCAGCTCCAGAGTTCTTTAACCCAAAGGTGCTCTCGTGAAACGTGTCATTTTCCTTGGAACATAAATGAAGAGTAATCTCTGACTTCTTCAGTTAGAGGAATTTGCCGTTACAAAGATACGAGGTCAATACTTGAAAATATTTACCTTTGTTGACTCGGGATAATAGATCTTCTATAGGTTCTGGTCTGAAATAATCTGGCAATGTATGTTTGTTTAGTCGCCTGGCGTCAATTGTTAGTCTTAATGACTTGTCTGGTTTCATTACCCAACACAGCGGGTTGCAAAAGGTTGCAGAAGAACCTTCAATAATGCGTTATTCTTTCACCCCGTGTGGTCACTGGGGTTAAAGAATAGCCCCAACGTAGTCCATGCGTGTTGTAGAAGGCGACTGAAATGGACACCAGTGATTGGGGGTATAGCCAAGCCACCCTGACTCCGGGGATATAAATAGGAGTCCTGGTCCTCCAGGTTGGGGGTTTGGCATTAGGCTAAAAACCTAACCCCATAAAAAATGGTTGTTAAAGAAATCTCAGCTAAGCTTCCGATTGGAAGGAATATTGGCATCCAACCCAACGCAAAGGAAAAGGTAATTATTCTTGGCTACATGGAATGTAAGGACCCTCCTCAAAGCAGGACCACTTACCACAATACTAGAACAATTAACACAGTATAAAATAGAAATTATAGCACTACAAGAAACCAGATGGCAGGGTAAAGACATATGGATAACATACCAGCTGAGTTATATAAATATGGAGGAGGAAAAATAAAGGAAATACTACAGAAATTAATAAAAATGATATGGGAAGAGGAGATAATGCCAACACAGTGGAAAACTAGTACAATCATCCCAATATACAAGAATAAAGAAGACAAACAAGAATGTCAAAATTACCGGGAATATCGATCTTATGTACAGGGTATAAGATATTTACAACCATTGTCAATGACAAAATTAAACCATATGCAGAAAAGATAATAGGGGAATATCAGACAGGCTTTAGACCAGGAAGATCGACAATGGACCAAATATTCACAATTAAGTAAATCATAGCAAAGACATGGGAACATAATATAGAGATACATGAAATATTTGTGGATTTCCAGAAGGCATATGTTAGCATAAAGAGGGAAAAAATATATAACATGATGGAAAAGTTCCAAATCCCAGAGAAGTTAATAAATTTAGTGAAAGATACAATGGATAATATCATAGCTCAAATTAAAATAGGGAACAACAGAACAGTGTTAACGGAGAAAATGGGCTTAAACAAGGTGATGGGTTAGCACCCACCTTGTTCAACTTAGCACTGGAATTTGTAATCAGGAAATTACTAGTGGATGTAGACTCCGCACTATACCATAAATCTGTTCAAATGTTAGCATACACAGATATAAATATAGTTGGTAGAATCAAAAATGCAGTCTCAGAAATATACACCAAATTGGAGGAGAATGCAAAGGAAATAGGACTCGTTATAAACAAAGACAAAACTAGTCATGATACAAAATAAAAACTGTAAGAACAAAAGAGAAAGTACCAGATCAATGAATGCCACCTGGAAGTAGTTAATAGCTTCAAGTATCTAGGGACAATTATAAATAATAGGAATAATGAAACCAAAGAAATAAAAGCCCGAATAACAGCAGCAAATTGAGCATACAACCCTTTATAGAAAATATTTAGGAATAAAATAATATTCCCTAAAACAAAAATAAGACTATACAAAATGCTTATAAAACCAGTGCTATTATATGGCAGCGAAACCTGGACTTTGACTCAAGTCATGAAGGAGAAACTGTTAATGTTTGAAAGAAAAATACTTTGAAGGGTATTCGGACCAATTAAAGTGAATGATATGTGGCGAAACAGGTATAATAAGGAATTATATGATATATACAAAGACAGTAACATAGTACAAGAAATTAAGATTAGACGGTTAAGATGGGCGGGACATGTTCAAAGAATGGAACAGAAACGGATCCCTAAAAGAATTTTAAATGGGAAATTCTACAATACAAGATTCAAAGGCAGACCAAAGCACCGATGGGAAGATGCAGTAAGAAGAGATGCCTTAAGCATGTTGGGAGTCCGAATGTGGAGACGGAAGGCAGAGGATAGAGACGAATGGAGGCAAAAACTGAGAGAGGCTGAGACCCAAAAGGGGCTGTGAAAGTCATGTAGTAGTGGATGTTTTTCCATTTTCTTTATTATTCGTTCCGCTTCAGCTTGTAGCGAGAGGGGGAGATTCCTGGCTTTATGAGCGTAAGGAGATGTAGGTATACACATTGCATAGTCCAGAATTTTCTGAAAATACATTTTTGTTTCGAAATAACATCTTGAAAAGCATGTCTTTCTTATGTGAAGGTAAGTAAGTTTCCCTAGCTTTCTATAAAATTGCTTCCCGATTATCTCTGTTTTTGTTTTCTTGCTGTCCATTTTCTAGCTCGAACACATGTTCGTTGTTACTTTTCCTACGACGATAATGATCTTGTTCAGCTATTCCATCATAATGACAGATAACTGGCTCGTCCAAGACATTTACCTCGACGTTTCTTTCTTCCTTTTCTTCTTCTTCCAGTATATTTATTTGATCACTTCCTATCCGAATCATTTCCACAAAGAATTGCTCTTCGTCTATTTCAATTTCTTCTGGTAAGTGTTTATACTCTGCTTTAGAGTTGGCGGTCAGGAAAGGAATGTTAATTTGTCTCTTCTCCTATTTTCATTTTAAAACATCTGTTGCCGAAATCTACTTTTGCTTCATGTTGATACATGATATCAGTGCCAATTAAGGAGTCAATGTTTAACTTCGGCACAGTTAAACATAAGATTTCGAGATTTTGTTCCCCCATTTGAACTTTGAATAAAGCCTGTTCTCTGATATTTTGATTTTGTTTTCCCACCGTGAGTGTACAGTAGGTGTTTGTTACAGGTAACCTATTTCCTATATCAAGAATATCTTGGTAGCATAATTTTCTTTGGTTTTTGATGCTTTTTCGATTCCAAAATTCTCTACTATCCCTGAGCTTAAATTTGTTATTTCAAAGCACTTTTTTGACTCTTTTAGGTTAAGTACAACCCCTATTCTATCCTGGGATTTCTGGCGAGTCTCTTCGAAATCTCCACTTAGTTTACTGCCGGCGAGGTCACCGAGTCGGAAATTGTGTTCAATGTCTCTTCTGAATTTGATCGATAACTGCTTGGATTTTCACGAGGGTCATAAGCTTCCTCATTTTGATCAAATTTGCCATTTTCTCTCTGGAATCTGGGTCCCATGCCAAATTGTAATTCCCTCTACGGAAATTATGATGTACAGGGTTTGTATTATAGTTTTCACGGCTATCATTTTGCCGGAAATTAAGATGATGTATCCTTGGTCTGTGTTATCATAAACAGGTTGTCGAAAATGTTGTCTCTCATGCGATGAGATGGGCTTCCCCTTTGTCCTCTGTTTCTCTCATTTTCTTGAAAATGAGGTACAACTTCCTGGTATCTGTTTCTAGCTTGATCACTGTAGGAATTTGATTCTGGTAAATGTGATAAATGTTCTCCCGGTTTTTTATCTCTAAACCCACGATAGTTTCTTTGCTGCTTAGGCGATCCTCTATTTTCATACTCTGGTCTTGGTGTGTAATTTTCAAGTGAAGCAAAGAGTTCAATGGCCTCAGAATAAGAGTTAACTCCTGCAACCCGAATGAAGTTTCTAGTCTGAGGGGGGGGAATGACTAGTGATTAGTTGGATTAAGTTGTGAGGTGTTATTTCTGGTTCTAACAGTCAGGTTTGATTGATAAGGCGAAGGAAATAGTCCTGCATGGACTTTTGAAGGGTCATATCTTCCTGATAAAATTTCTTGGCGAATGGCTGTTTGCCTCTGAATGCCCCAATAGTGAGCTAAAAATGCTTCTTTGAATGTACTATAAGTTACAAGTGCAAATGTATCTCATTAATTATAACTTTTAGGGGTACTGTGCCGGCTTTAAATCGAGTTATTACCGTAAAAGATCTAAAGCAATATTTGGAAACTTGAACATCAGAGATAGTTAAAATTCTGCTTTATGTTTGATTATTAAACCAGGAAGTGAGACAGTAAGAGTCATGAAATGTATGTGGTAAAATCAAAATTCAATTTTAATACCGGCCATCTGGGTGGCTCCTTTGGCTAGGTGCTCGCCTATTGATATCTCCGTATCAGCATATTTACTGGTGTGTAAAAGAACTCTCGCGGAACGAAATTCCTACACACTGGCGGCACTGATAAGATATGCAACAGCGTCGTTAAGTTATAATATTTTGAATGCTAAAGCAAGCAGTTCTTAATGTTAAGCTGCAAGAAAGAAATCCATTATATATAATGTGTGAATGCGCGCATGTGTGTGTGTGTTAAATCTAGACTGGTTCTAAACATTTTATTTTCAATCCCCAGTAAGTAGGCTAATATATGTTTATTCTAATGTTTATTTTATGCTGACCCAAGGTGCAGCGCAAAGTGAGACGGGGAAAGAACTTCTCCCTAGCAGATGAAATAAACAGTTGCAAGTGATAAATCTGCCCTTACATTGGTTCATCACGTGATACTCTAAGGGTAATCAATGCACTGATTCCAATTGCAGGTGTATTTGTACTTGACTGTTTGTTTGTTCCTCCATAGTTAATAATGACCACCCCTATCTCTACGTCTCCTCAAGCGGTTCTTGCGATATGATGTAAGGTTTGGTTTTGTTCCCCTACCATCCCTCTTGACATAACAGAAGCTGAGCTCTTGATGTGACGAGTAAATTTTTCAAGTCATTTCAACGTAGTTTTTCTATCGAGAGTTAAGTGCAGTGTTCAATGCTGTGTTGTTTCTCAGTAAACTTAGCAATTTTTGTTGTACTGAAGCTTTGCAGTATAAATATGGGTAAGTAGAAATAGGACAAAACATTTAACAGAGCTTGGTTAAATGACCTTTTGTTTTTAAAGTGGCTAATGGAAGTGAAAGATGGCAACAAAGCGTATTGCAAATCGTGCAAAGTTACAGTTAGGACTCATAAAGCAGATTGAAAGAAACATGCCGATTCTCAAAAACACAAAAAGAACTGCGCTATCATTACCACAGGACAACCGAAATTGAGCGACTTATCTACCTTTCAACCGATGGAATCAGTGACACATTTTGAGTTACAGTTAGAAGTTTTTGTAGCTTGTCACAATGCCATTCATTGTATTGACCACTTAAATTGATTTTCATCTAAATAAAGAAAAATAAACTTAGTTCACTAGAAGATATTGCAAAGAAAAATTAAAAAGTACACACCTCTTCTTGCAACAAGATTCAACTGGCTTGAACTTCTTGGCTGGTATTTTCTTTCATGTGCGTTCGGATATATACATCTTTCCAGAATTTCGACGTTTCTTAGCAACATTTCGTTTCCACAATTCAGAATTCCGTTGTCTCTTTACCCCAACACAGTTACTTTCATTGCCATCAGTAATAATTTCTTCTTCCGAAGTAACATACTCATCAATTGTGTTCATCTTTACCTTGTCTGCCCGGCCATGTGGTGAGAATGAATGGCTTGACCATGGGTGCAACAAAAGTGTAGCATGTGATCTACTTTCCAAGGAGCTCCAGCCATCAAGTGACGTTGTACCGAACTAATTCTTTTACAGATAGTTGAATGTTTGACGAACATAATGCATGCATTTATGCAATAACAGCGTTAGGCAGCTAACGCTCTTGTTGCACCCAGGTACTCACTTATCACTGAGAACAACTGTTTAGCATACTGACACTGAACAAGAGCTTGCTACGGATAAACATCTTCAATGTGTTCTACGTTTAAGTTAATCTAGTTTGGAGCTGAACATTCAAACGCTAATATTTAAAAAGAAACCAGCAAAGATACCAACCGTGTAAATTAGGGGAGTATCATTATGACAGATGTAACATTTATCTACTAAATAAACTTTTCATAAAATGTTTATTTTTGAGAATACAGTATAGAAACATTTAAATGTCTTTAGTAGTATAATGGAACTGCGTAACTATTGTATAACAAAGCAAAGATAATAAACATGTTAATTCTGTAGAACTGCTTTTGTCAACTTAAGGTTTGCCTAGAGCTACGACATCAGTAATGTGCTGAGAGAGCTGTTTGTCACACAATGCCAATATGAGGTGCCTAGTATTGTGTCTATGTCCTTCACTCATATTCTCTAGTGTCATTAACTCTCTTTTGCTTTCCTAGCCAACTCTTGAGTTCAAAAGTATGCATTTGATAGCGTCACAAAATACGTTTAACCACTGCAGGAAATGCCCCCTTTCTGTTTACCTGCCACATAGAAGGAAACAGGGAGAGGTGATCGAAGGGGTTAAGCATTTCACACTTCCAGTTCCTGTCTTGCCAGCCCTGATCTAGAGCTTCGTCGCAGCAAAGAAGCTGCCGCCGTTGGATTACATTTCGAGCATTGCCGTGGTGTAAACCAAAGAACTGCTAAAGCGCTTGCGCTAAGGCACACACTACAATGTAGACGAGTATGGAAGTAAGGCCACAGCAATCGAAAGATTAGTTTAAGTGCATTTTTGAGGTTGGGCTCTACTTCTCCCCGTGTTTCTCAGCGCTCGCTAGCTCCAATTTCTTCTTCTACTCTTCTCTCTTCCTCTATTCTATATAGGTTTAAAGGTCATTCTAGACACTTATCCTTTTTTCTTACTGTTACACTTTTTACTTAAAACTTAACCAAACAACTTCACTATGGCTAGAACAAAGACTGCGTCGACTGCCAAAACTTCTATCTCTCCCCCTCAGGCGAAAACGAGGAGCAAAACCCAACCTAAAACCAAATCACCTTCTCCTTCCCCCTCCAAGGCCCCTCCGCCTGCTCAACCTGCACCTCAGTCTCCCTCAAGTCCTTTACCTGTGGCCACTTCGCTACCTTCTTCCTGGCCCACTTCACCCAAACCAAGCACCTTGGCCAACACAACTGACTCTAGACTTGACACACACACTCCCTCTGAGCATGTGAAGAGACAATGTAGGTCCTCTAACCCCATATGTGCTAAATGCATAGGCCCCAATTACTCCCGCACATGCGCTGTTCCACCTCCGAAACGTGTTTATGTGCTATGTGGCCCTGAGAGCCACGGTGCGACCTGGAGAGGGTGCACTGCATGGTACACAGAATGTAATCAAATGGTGAAAAGACAATACTGCCAGTGCACAGCCTCACAAGCCCAATAACGAGAGAACGCAAAAGCAATACTCAAAGGCTGTTGAACACACGGAGTGGTTCACCCATAATAGTAAATAGGGCAAAATTAGTGAAAATAAAGATTCCTCTCTCCCAGGCCAAGATTTAAACATTTTGGAAATGACAGTCTGTAACCACTGTTATCTGATGCTTTTATCTTATTTTATTACCACACATTTTCTAGGGAGTATCTGATTGAAAAGTAAAGTCACTTTGCAAGTATGTTCCTCTGTGACTTGTATGTTCATATTCTGTTATAAAACCCTTCTGAGCATTTAGTTCATTTAGGAACTGAAATGAAAGACTGTCTTATAGTCTGTATCTGTCACCTTCTTCATCACGTATAAGGGCTAGATAAAGTTAAAAGAAAGGAAAGGAAATAGAGGATGAATGAATACTCCTTTGTTTTCATTAACATTGTTTATTAAGAATAAATAATTATAGCATACGTAGCACCTACATAATAGGCTCATATAAACCAAAAATACAGCAACAATAATTTTTTTAAAATTCTTAGATGATCTTACTCTGAAGTTGATTTACTGTTTTCTGCAGTCACAAAGAGTACTAAATAGATAATATTTACAAGCTGTTCAGTCAAAATGGAATCTGAATGTTAATTTACATTCAGGAACTAAATTATATATTAATTTTATTATAGCTTGCTCTGCATTATACGTAAGTATGCAACATATATCAAACTCTTATATCAGGCATATAAAATTAAAAAAAAAACATAGCTTTGCATCTAAAAATGCCAGAAGAGTAGTTGCAATAACTAAACACATTAGTCTTTATAATCACAATAAAAATCTAAACAAATATTTCGCTTCAAAGAGCATTGCAACAGATTAATATATATACACATACAACAAATATATCTTTGAAATTATCTTTAGTGCAACATGTTCTTTATGAGGCTACAGAAATAATCTTCCCATTTCTCTTCTTTCAAATTAGTCATGGGAAATATTGTTGATAGAAAGAAAATACAATTAACACATGGCTACCTTACTGCATTATTTACAAACCTGTAATACATCTCCAAAAATTAGTCACTGACCTCAGAGAGTGAAATTTAAATTTGACATTTTATTCTTACATCTCGATTTCAAGTTGGCACAATCAAAATTGTTATAAATATCTACATAATGTGATTGTGGTAGTAACTAACACATTTCTGCATTGAACATATTACATAATTGATACAATTAAACATCAACTTATCACATTTTACACAAATCAGAAGATGGGTCATTATAATGTAAGTAATATCCTAACACTGTTGGAAGTTTCCCTTACACAAGCTGTTTGATGAATATCTTATGCTGCATTTAGAAAGTCAAATAATAGCTACTATTACACCATAAAGTATCTTCAATAAGTAGTTTTAAACTTCAAGGCAACTTATACTTACTTGTATAGAGGAAGAGGGATATACAGAGTTCTTGGAACTGGTCAAAACAACACTTATTACATCAACATGGTTCCAGATACATTAAGATTTTAGTAGAAGTGGTGGAAAAACATGATTTTTGCTTAAGAGGTGTAAAACATTGAGCAATACATTTTATTTTATATTTTAGAAAGAATAAATGCATTTTTATGGAACATATGGAAAAAAGAAAATAAATGAACAAAAAAGTGTATGACACAAAATAGCCAAAGTACAATCTGGAACGGCTATAATGTCGAAATGATTCTGTTTCTTTCTCCAAGCCCAAAATTGCTAAGTACAACATGCTGTTGCTTTAAAATGCAGGCTTGCCATATAGTTTCATCAAAATCTAAGGCTAGTCCATTATAAGTAGAAATGGAAACCAGAACATTCACAATTAATGGGAATGCTTACCACAGACCGTGAACAGAAATGGGTGACCTGGTTCAAGGAGTGAGCCAAAACTGTAGATAGAAACCTCTATAATTACAAGCTAGAAACGGCACAGAACAACAAACTCTAATGTATATACTTTGCAAGAGGAATTAGAAATATCAATGGATTGGCTTTTACCAATATATTCATTGGGTCAAATTTCTAAGTTATTAACCGGCATTATGTTGACTGAATTACAAAAATGTCACTTCAGTAATTGATTTTAGTGTCATCTACAAGTATTTCCATTTCAATTCCCTTCTGTTCTCATTCTGGTTTCCATTCTTAGTTTATTGTGTACAAGCTTTAAAGAAAATACACCACAAGTTGAAACTTTGCTGCAGCCATTCCACTTACAAATAGTTTCCCCAGGAGATACATATCTCTACTAAACATATTCAGACATTTGAATAAAATATGAAATTAATAAAGAGTCTGATGTGGTGGCCTCACATGACTCTGTCTACCCATGACATATTTACATATGTACATTCAAGGTATTATTTTGTAAAGTTAATATTTCAAATATATTATATTTTAATCAAAATCATTAGAGCCATTTACGAGAAAACAAGAAGTAACAAAAATTTATCCAGGTAAGGTTAGTTTGGTGTGCAGGAACTTTCTTTAAAGTTTTCAACAGACAGGCTTAAACATACTCTGATTCCATTACAACATTTTGTATGAAATTTGGTAGTTATCCAAATTTGTATTTTTGAGTTATGCTATAAAAATGCATTTTTGGATTCAGTGGATGTCAAAGTGTGTATTTTCTGTGAAATATTGATGTTGAACTGTTGGGTGGACACAAGGCTACATAGCTAAATGGTGGAGAATAAAATAGGCATTAGAATTTGGAACTCAAAATTGCTACTCTCAGCACCACATTATTGTTTTATAAATTATTGTGAAAGACAATCTTACTACACAAAATTTTGATATTTTGCGCAGAAAATGCACTTTAGTTATTATTGTTAACATTCATTTTTTGTAAGTTTTGTACTCCCAAGATTTAATTACTATTCAGTCAAAATACTGTTACATAGTTTTTACGAAAAGCAGAATAAAATGTCAGACTGTGCATTCTATTTTGATTAAAAGCACGCCATGCCACCTATAAGAAAGTTTCCATGTCACAAGAGGTTTGCAATTTTAACATAATTATATGAAAACCCCAAATAAAAGCTCAGCTAGGAAACTGGAATTTGAATATGGACCCACAGTATGGGAGATAATGCAACCCACATTTGAAAACCCTGCTGCATCACCTGTATTTTTCTCAATCTAACTCATATGTAGGTGATTTATTAGTGCAGTCTGACTATATAATTTCTTTAGAACAAAAATCAGCTGAAAGGAATGTAGATATAATATTAATGTATAGTGATTCTTCTATAATAATGCAATGCAAGGAGTGATATTTTCTCTATGGTCCATGGCAACACTGCATAATACTCCAGAAACTCAAATGATATTACTTTATTCTTAGGAATGTTGAAGGAAAGACAAATGCTGTGTACAATACTTATGAGTCCAGTTTGCATTATTTATCTGTTTTATTGTGAAAGAAACAGCACTGTGGAGCTATAAAGCAAAATATCTGGTATATCCATCGCAATGTGAACAGTAACTCTTCAACTGTGTCAAAGTGCCACTAAATGGACAATCCCTCAACAGTCATGTAGCCATCTGCAAAGCAACAGATAACCAACCAAATACACCACTTAATCATATGCCATCATGGAAATAAATACAGAAAATACACTTGCGCCACCTTCCAACTTAAAACAATCGCCGGGGGGGGACACATCTGAAATGTGGCACAAACGTTGCCTTTTTGTTGCACATAAATATTGCTGTATGTGCAATACTAGCCTATGCTACCATTATATTAACTCAAAAAACTATGACATAAGTTTAAACCATCGAGCTCTACAATTCAAAACTATTTGTAATATAATCTTCTCTGTAGCTATTGTAAAATTCAAATTTACACTCGTTACCATTTAGGATTAACCAGTCTGTGTAGTTAATATGCTATTAAAAGGATAACTATGATATGTATACATAATATATGTTGCCTCTGGTTGGAAACAAATGTAATGAGTTACAGGTATGAAAATTTAACCAATAACATTTGCTAGCAAATCCAATTTCTGTTGATGTACCTACAACATTGAATTATGTATAGAAACCCTGAAAATTGATGCATACATTCAATAAAAAGTGGTATAATATATTATCTCAGCAAATTGAAAATCATAAACCTTTTCTCTTAGCAGTAAAGAAAAAAAAATGTTAAAACCATTAAAATATACATGGCATAGGTGGCAGCTACTCTACTTCTTTTCTCTACTTCTTTTCAGTTTCTTTCACTTTGACTTTACTGTTGCTTGCCAAGTGAAGATGCCTTGAATCTAGACACACCCTTCCCTATCCTACCAAACATAACTTAACATCGGTCAGATGATCAAAGAAATCTGTCACAGAAGTACACAGTTAAACTTGAATAATGCTACTTGTAGCAGGTATTGGGTTGAATGACTGTGGTAGTCTAACTCAGGCACCCACGGAGGGTAACAGCGTTTGCAGTTCAGTCTTACATTGTCTGGCACTGAGGAATAGTGTCTAGCTATCATGGCTAATACAATATAGCATGTGTTTACTGCGGTAAGAGTTTCTTCAAGTCATATATGTACTTTCAGTTTGAATACACATGGAAATTCCCTGGTGTTACCATCCCAAACAAATCCACAATTTATAGCTTTTTAGAAACGTTTAAACTGTGTCCATAATGACAACCAGGGCCCGAATATTTATGACATGTCATTCTCATGGGTCATATAGTCATATTTTGCTTTTTTTATCGTTTTTTATCATTTTTCATGTTATAGTCATATTTTCTCTCAAATTTTTGTATTTTTGTCATATTTTTATGTTTCTCTTCAAGTTTTGCATATGTGCTTGCAATCGTCCCAAAGAAATGTATGTTTTCTGAATCTGGAGGGTATGCTGCATTGTATAGAAAGAGACAAATGAATAAGAAGTGACAGATACAAAGATAGCACGGACATTTTAGTATAGTTGTCAGATTTTCTGCAAGTTTAATTGCTTCCATAATTAGAATTCTCAGAAATGTGATGTTTCAGTCTCTAAGATACCTGACGGCACGTCCTTTTTGAAAACTTTAAAATATATGCAATTTGCTATTGTAATACTTCTTTCTGATTGCCCTTCAAAATGTGACATGTATTTCATTCTGTGCAGAGCTGAGGGTTAGTTATGGATTGAGCAATTAAATAAATTCAAAATACAGCAATAAAGTTAACATTATATATCTATTATTGAATGTATATGATTTTAAAAGTAGATTTTCAATATAATGTTAATTTAAACAGCATTAAAAATTTGAAGACTTTGAAAATGCACCCCAAAAAATTAGGTCATATTTATTGTCATATTTTCTAATTTTTTCAGTCATAAGTGCTTGCATATTTCTAACATTTGTAGGTCATAAACATCCGTGCCCTGATAAGAGAAAAAGAACATTGTTCAAACTGAGGAAAAATTAAACATAACAGGGGCTGGAGTACAAGGAAATCCAATAAAACTGCTCTCACATAATGTGTTTTTGATGACAGAATAACTCACTGACCTGCTCACCCTTCAGATCTAAATCTATATGATTATTTTATATACTTGAAATTGAGAGTGGAATAGTGACATTGATTATGTTTTGACTTAAGTGTCTCCAACCTACCTGCAATTTCAATTATGTTAAAAGGTTTAATTGTTTATAATAATTTCTGGGAACTTACTGTGTTACTATTATTTGCATGAATATTTAAAGATAAAGCTTATGCAACAAACTCAAAAATTTGCACAATAATGCATGTGTTTTCCGACATTTCAGCTGCAATAGTGTGGAAAGTGCTCAATAATACATTGAATGATTATTATAGATTTTTTTGGGTCAGGAACCCTTGTGGGCATATGCAGAACAATCCACAAAAGTTTCATTACAATTGGATCAATGGTTTAGGAATGCATACAAACATTCATTTTTATTTATATAGATTGTATGAATTGTTTATAGAAGAGGCAGTAGAGAAGGAAGTATGACTGTGTTTCATAAAAGAAAAGTGAGTAGAGAAAACTGTGAAAGTGATGCATTGCATTTCTATTTCAAACATATAACAAGTTGTATGAGTTGTTTGTGGAAGAGGGAGTACAGATGGATATGTAAATGTTTATGTAAAGGAAAAGCAGGTAGAAAAATCTATGTGTTGCACTCACATGACTTTCTCTACTCTTGTACTAACCATTCTTACAAACTCTTATTCCTATATCTCCTTCGTGTTAGTTGAGATAAACATTTGCAGAAATTAACTTATTGCTTATTTTCTTCTAGGTGCAAGGGAAATATTAGAATACAGTAGACTTTGAACTATAGTAAAATCTTTTAAAGCTTTGAGGTCCTGTTCTCTTTCCATGCTTAACATATAAAAAAATGAATGATGTTGCATTTCAAAAAGTTATGTTTTCCGAAACTGACACAAATAACAAGGAATATCTCCGAAATGGTTCACTCCACAAAAAAATTTATTCAGACATAAATTGCATCTTTTAGTGAGATCTACATTTTTTAGTATAGTAAGATTTTATCTATCTCTTACAGTTTACGAGTTATTCAAAAGTCATCCAGAGTAAACAGGGCTACATAGGCTATAGCCAGAAAATTCAAAATATACATTTCATTTGCCATACAAATATTTTAAACATATGGCATTTTAATCAAAATTGTTAGTCATTTTCAAGAAAATAAAAATTTTTGAAAAATTTTCCATGTAAAAGGTAGTTTAGGATGGGGCTATTTTCGTCAAAATCTTTGCATCACATCCTTGAAAGACATTAAACTTAAATACCAACTATGGTTTTTAACTGACTTCGTTTTTGAGTTATGCTGTCCACAGGCTGACACACACACACGCACGCACACACGGACCTTTTTCTAAAAATGCTATTTTTGGATTCAGGGGGTCTCAAAACATATATTTCTGGTGAAGTCTCGAAATTGAATTTTTGGGTGGAATACTTACCAGTAGAGAAAGTAAAAAAACTATGTGAATTTAATATGCTGCATAGCAAAATGGATAGCATTAAAACCTTTCCTGTTAAAAAATACATATACGTGCCAAATGTTGCAGTGATCGGTTAAGCAGTTTTGGAAGTTATATGTATAGCCATGGAAAAATTGATTGAGTACCGTAACATTTGAAAGCACACGTTACAGTGCTCAATAATTTTTTCCATGGCTGTACAACCATTTCTATATATACAGATTGTATGCTGATGAGTGAATAGAGAAAGAGATGTGCAAGTGTTAGGTAAAAGTGAGTAGAGAAGCTCGTGTGAATGTAACACATGGCATTTCTATTTCAATCATACAGAAAATTGTATGAATTATGTGTAGAAGGAGTAGGAAACGAAACGTGATTGCGTTCCATAAAATAAAATTGAGCAGAGAAAACTGTGTAAATGTAATGTGTTCATTTGTATTTCAATCATATAGAGAATTGTATGGTTTGTAGAAGAGAAATATGAAAATAAATTTTAGTGTTTCTAAAAGAAAACTGAGTACAAAAAAAAAAAAAAATGTGAATGTAATAGATTGCACAGTAAAATGGATATCATAAAAACCTCCATGAAAAAACATTAGATGTGCCAAATTTCATGGTGATTGGTGAACTGGTGTTGGAGTTTATAATCATAATATTAACATCCATTATAGGCCATCACAACCCATATATATAGAAGAGCAAGTAGGGAAGGATATGTGAATCTGTTCTATAAAAATGAAGACAGAAAACCATGTGAATGTAATACATTACATTTAATAATCATACAGAAAATCATATGGCTTACGTGTTGAAGGGCGAGTAGAGGATATGTGTGTGTTATGTAAAACAAAAGTGAGTAGAGAAAACCATGTGAATATATACCTTTGCATAGTAAAATGGATAGTATGGAAACTTTCTCCATAAAAAAATACATACATGTGCCGAATTTTGCGGCAATTGGTCAAGCTGTTTAGGGACACACAGAGGACAAATATATAAACATTCATTTTTATATATAAGAAAATAAGATAAGATTACACCCCTTCTCTTATGCTGCAAGACCGACCAAGAGTGGAAACCTTGCTCCCTTAATTCATTCCTTATGTTTCCTAACTGGAGTCTGAACATTGGTGTTTCGAAGACCAGGTTTTGTTAGGCATATGTTTATTTCACCAGGTAAGTTGGTAGATATTACCATAGATGTTTCCTTATCTGAACATTTTTACAAGCATTGCTATACAAGTAGGCTTTCCAGATAGAATTATATTTCTTGTGGCTATGTAGCTTGCTATCTGGTGTATCTGTAGGGAATCCAAAGTACGAGTATTTCCTCCGAGTGCCCTTAATCAATATTTCAGCATTAGAAAGAGATATTACTGATATTTTATTATGAGGTGTTGTCTGGAATGGGTAGATTCAAGTAGGGCAGATGAAATTGCAGAGGACATTAAATTTCTGGTGAGGTTGCACCACCAAAAGCGTAGCTAGTATATTGAGCTTTTCCTTTAATTTTTCTATTGTTCTTGATGCATCAAATATAGAGAAACTATGATAACTGACATCTGTATTTCGTTTCCTCTGGACCTAGTGGTTATATTTCTTGGTATGTGTTCAATCTGAAAGGTTTGCTATTAACAATTCCATTTTTTTTATTGTAAGACATCTGCATTTATTAACATTAATTTCTGAACCTATCTCATATTTATGAAGGGCAAACCCAATCAATATTCATGTTGAATATTGACAGCTGAATTCATTAATGAATTACCTACGTATTTGCATATATTGAAATTGGTATTTTATTTCAATGTTTATATTAGTTCCTTCTGTTTCAATATACCGTATTTTATCAGATAAGGCCCCCCCTTGCATATTTCCCTCCCCTATGATTTTTCATCACTAAAAATTAATTACCTATTAAAGATCGCATAATACCCTCTCCTGGTTCGTTCTTATTGGAGCGGCCTTCAAATGACTTGATAATGGACAACAATTGACGCAGCGATGCCTGTCACGGACTACAATGAACGCAGTGCTTGCCACAAAAATACTCATATTGCCATTGTCACAACATATTGTGAAATTGAAATGTGAAGTTGCAGGTGTGTTTCTAAGTCAGTTTGTTAACTGGTATTTCTTTGCCATTAATGGTTCTGACGACATGTTGTGGAATAGTGAACATGAAGATGTGTTATCTGAAGTCAGATATAAATGAAAATAGTGATGATAGTGACGAAAGTGAGATTCTCTGACAGAATAGTCAGGGAAAAGAAACAATGAAACAATACATTGTAGGCCCAATGAAACTGTGGTATGTATCCAGTTCATTCACAAATTACTGTATACCTATATAACTTTACATAATACTAAATGATTTTCCTTCCTTTCTGAATTCCTAGAAGCACCACTCCCATAATTCCCTCCCCAGTGTTTTCAAGCAAATTTTTCAAGAAAAAAAGGGGGGGGGGAATTACACAATAAAATACGGTAGTTTCGTTCCTCCAAACAATTTTTAATATTTGTTGTACATTTTTACCTCCTTCATCAAAATCTTTGCACACCATTAAATGTAAATTTACAAAAACAACTTAGAGCAATAATACTCCTAACATCTGACCATTTCACACCCATGGGCAAGAGAGCCTTCTCAACCAAATCATTAACGGCAGACATACTAACAGAAAATAAACATTTTACCAAAATTGGTTCCTCATGCTCCTCCTTATTTTGGAATATTTTTAGCTACTTTACAGTAACATTTAGTATTGCTTAAACTGATGATAAATACCAGATGGAAGGGAAGACATTACATTAATTTAAGCCAGTGATAGATCTCAGCATTTGGAACATATTTTGTATCTTACACTTTTGTCTCTGACCGTTTCCTATTAAGATATTTTGGTTTGTGGAAAACAAGAGACAGAGAAGCTGGCTATGCTGCAGATTGTGTGGGTGTCACTTTCACTAGGGCAGTACATACACAAACATGCTTCACTGCTGCTACCGTGCTTCTTGTGAGCGTAAACAAATGCCATGCCATTTTTACTGTGCGAGTGTAGGCCAATCAGAATGCCAGTTGCACTCGTTATCTCCCAAAACATTACATCACCCTGTGTCACGTTTGCGAGCGACTGACATGTTCACATCCAGAAGCCAGTTCAGATCCCTAACTAACCACAACACAACATTGCTGAGCTACTTCACAACTGTAAAAGCTGCTTGGAATATTTCTTTAATTCTTTTAAGTGATTCATTTGTTTCAAAACCCTGTGTCCCATGATTACTACTGAAACTATGTCAGAAATACGCTACTCTACGCATTTAATTTAGAACAAAAACTATTTATTTTTTCAAGATTGATTGAGTAAAGAACAAAATGCCATTAGACTTTTTTGTTTGTAATGCTTCTATGAAGCACATATTAGAAGAATAAGTTCCATTTCAACTAGTATAATTTTACAGCTCTGTAGTCATAAAAGATAATAATGTAACACTGAAGCCCACATTACCTGCAGCCTAAACACCCATTGATCTTGGGGTCAAATCACTTCTTTTTATAACCTAACGTAATTTTTTAAAACTGCACCCGGATGGATTTATCTTTCAGCATATGTCATTAAATTTGACAAATACAAAAGAAAAAAAAAATCTTCAATATATCTGCAACTATATGTACAATATGGGTTATCTTATACACATAATTTACTTTTGATTGCTGAATCTCCAATTTCTTGCTGACTTGACTCAAAACCTGGCTGTGATTTACACCATAACTGCCAACCTGGTCACCCCACCTGGAGTGGTGGAGCTTCAGCCAACAAACTCTCCATGTAATTATCTATGTAGAAATATTGGTTACTTCTTTCAAAGTTCAAGATGTGATGAAATGTGGTATAATTGCCATCCCAGACAGGGAGCATTCAGCATGATTACAGTATTGTCCCATAAAATTCGGAACATCTGGCAACCTTGGTAGCATCATTGGCAGCCTTGCAGTGCTTCATAGTGTGTGAATACAGTGGAATCCTGATAACCGAACCTAATGTGGACTGAAAGGCTGCTGAGTTACCGAAATGTCTAGTTTTACGGAATAAGGGATCTGTTATTCACAACTCATAATATAATACTGCAAATTACATAAATGCATGTTTTACACAATATAGAAAGCAGAAAAGTATAACATATCCTAAAAATGATTACTGTAAAAGTAAATTTAAAAATACAGATTTACTTAGAATAGAAAAAAAATTGCTAGTCCCTTTGCTGCCTAAACCACAAATTAAGCATCTCATTTTCTCATATTCACCAGCTTTTATACTCTTCCTTTCCTTTAAACTATCAGTGCATGCTCTTCACACACCAAGATTCGATTTTCGAACTCTTTCTTTTTCCACCTTACTATTGTACTTCGTCCAACTCCTAAATCCATGGCAATTTCATTAATATATTCTCAATTTCTTTCACACATCCAATTTAATTTCCATTGTCATGTTAACTTGTCTTTTCTTCTTGTTCAACATTTTCATTGGCACAAACCCAACTCAACACAACACTAACAGTAAGCCTGAAATCTTGGAAGCTGCACTATAACCAAAAATATGAACTGAAAGTTTAGTTTACCACATTTTTACACATGGCAAATGACTTTGCTATAATCTGCGGGGGTGACATAATGCAAACTGATGATGGCAGTAGCGTCTCGGTTTTCTTCCTTGAAATAAAGAAGATACTGCTGATAATGCAAGATGGCACTGTACTTAATCACGCATGGTCCGTGATGTTTATGTACTACACAGAGGTCAGAAAGATAACCTGACACCCTTATCCTATTGTAAATACAAAAGTGAATTCGATCATAAACCACTGTGCAATTCATCATGTCTAAAAAATACCTCTGTACTGGGTGAAGTAATAAACCTTCAAACCTTCCAAACAAGTGTTTGTGCTATGTATCCATATTAATGGCAAGCTTCCGATTACAGTCAGGTTTAACAATAAGAAAATAAAAAAGGTTGTCAAGCTATACCTAATTCTACTGTATTACAATTTCCAGATATTGCACTTTTGCTACTTGAGTCAAATATGTACATCAGATTGAAGCTTTTGTTGGCATATCAGTCTAAGAAACATTTCTTCGGTACTGAGAACAGTCAACACATAAACTATGCTGGTTTTGTTCAAATCAGGTAAATGAATAAACAAGTACAAGATATCAACGCAACAAATTTGAGTTCCTTTAGTTGGCCTTTAAAACGTTAGTGTTGACTGTTGACACCACACTCATAAGACACATGAACTGCAGATTTTCCAAAATTTAGTTTATGTTCGTTGATTTTGATTTGATTTATGTACAGATGGAGGCAGATTAAATTTTTCTTTAACACTGAAACCTTTTGACGTTTGCTGTATTCTTCTTCTATCTTATAGTTTAACTTAAATAGCCCAGCTCCTTTAATAAGGAGCACTATATTTCTAACTAAATTCATTGTAGGATCTTCCTCTGGGTTTCCAACACCATGTAGGCTGTATCTTTACCTACTTAAGACTTTACATTTAAAGATTATAGGAGAAGCAATATGATCTTCTTCACTGTGTAACCTGCATACTGGTTCATTTTAACATTCCCATTATGTGTACGTGTTTCCTTAACCCACAATGTCCCATTAATAACCCAATTATCAGGTTTATTTGAAATCTATTGAGTTTTAGTACACCTTCGGTAAGTAAGGAGGATATTTTACTGAACATTCGCTTGCTGTTTGAACCCTTTGCCTTCGGTGGGAATAACTAATCCATGCAGTAATTTTTTTTAAACAGCATTTGAAGGAATATCAGAACCTACTCATAATTCTGGTCCAATAAATGATAGAGTAGATACTTTCCTTTCAAAAGTATCTCCTTTTTATTGCCAAGGTTCCCTTATGTCCAGGCACCCACCCAAAAGTAATTTTGTATTTTGTCCGCTGTGCAGTTTGTTGGGCAATCTCAGACTATGTTACTTCTTTCTTGACTTCTGATATGGGCTGTCTTCTGTTGGCCCACATCGGAAGCCAAGAAACAAGTAATTGACAAAGGCCATGGATGTCTGTGTAATTATTTAACTTGTATGTAATGTAATGTAATGTAATGTAATGTTATACGGCAGTTTGCAATTGCTTTAAGTGCTGCCTGACTTTCATGTTCCTTGCACCTTTTCGTTTCTCCCATTGTTGCAAAAGGAATGTGTATGAATGCACTGCCGGAAGTTTTGTATGATGTCAGTGTGCCTTGCAAAATTTGTCCTTTGGACAATTTGTTTTGGATTTGCAATTCTCCATGCATCTGATGTGATGCCATCAATGTGTGTAATGTAGACATATTTATGATATCAGTAAGCACTCTTAACACTGCACACCATAAATATCAATTATTTTAAGTAAATTGCTTCCTGGTGAAATGCATGCAGAAAGACATTCAACTAGAATTTGTGCAAAATATCATATGAAAATGTTCAGAATTATAAATTCTGCAGAAATAAAAAGAGTTATTCTTCCTTTTTAAAGAAAAATGTGCAAAAATTCATTCACAATGGTCCTTAAAGCACGATGTAATACATTAAATTATAATATCTAAGGGAAAAAATAAAATAGATGGCCAGTCTTTCTCAAAATGCATCATTGGTGATGTAAAAAAAACATTTTTTTCATCCTGTCATTTAGTATATTATTATTATTGCATGTTTGGTTTTTTCCTAAGTCATCACTGGTGATTATTAAACATTACGAAATTTATGTAAGGTATTAATTTTTAAATATACTTTTGCAATAAATAAAACTGAAATAGTCATAAAATGCCAACAAATGCCTAAGCAACACTTCTTTACATTAGGAATGTGTTGCCCTCTAGATAATATATGTCCATGGAATAATGCAGTGTGAGATTACACCTTTAAACTGAATGCCAGGAGCCAACCACATGACACACATCGGACTAGCTTTTTAAGAGGGTGGCTGCACAGAACGAACGTTTCCCTCTACACATTCCATGGACAGGATTTAGAACTGCAAGTGGGACATCCATGCTTGTATTTTACATAACATATCTGTCTTCTGCTTTTCTCCCATTTGCTTTGTCTATGGTATTATTTGAAGAATATATTTGGTTGGGCTGGACTTTGAAGTATAGTTATTTAACTCATGGAACTGGTAATACAATGGCCTAAAAGAGCTTTGCTAATGATGAAATTTAATACCACAGTTATTGTAATAAATACGCCATTCTACAATTTATGTCCATCCCTAATGTACAGAACACACTGTTCCTTCTGCACAGCTGGTCAACCACAAACTCTTTCTTAGTAAATGCACACTATTACCATGTCAATCCCTGATTTACATAACTGCCAAAGATTGAGCAAAAATACCTAAACCATCTCTCTTGTGCCCAATTGCAAAGAAAGAACATGCAGATCTTATGTATTTGTAATAAAATATGTCTATGTTTTCTTTAATAAGATTTAAAATACCTATGACAAACTTCCAAATATATATACATGTATATGCTTTTTATTCCATTACAGAAATTGGGAACATTTTTTCCTTAATCTATAAACTTATACCTCTTTAAAGTAGTAAAACTAGCATTTCCAATTCTAAAGGCAATAATGCAAATAACAGAAATAATTACAATATTAACTGAATAGTATGCCATGAAGCAAAACTCATTTCATTATAAAAATACAAAATTATGAGCATTCAGTCTGAACTAGCTTTATAAAAATTGTCTCAAAACAAGAATAAGCCAAAAAGAAAAAGAAAACAAGTTTGATGCACTTTGCCATGAATTTTTCTTATGACATGCAAATGTCTACATATACTCTATTTATAGTTAACAGCCAAAAATGCAGTAATCTTTGGTATTCCAATAACAAACATTCATATACTTTAAATGTCTTGACATTCACATAAACACAACATACAAAAATAAAATTGTCAGTAACTATGATTATATGAGTGATCAACAATAAGCATTCAGTTGAACATCTACTGCACTAAGTCTTCTTGGAGAAACCCTCTTGTTTCCTTGTGATGTGTATTATTCTTCTTCTACCTAAGTGCAACAAAATAAATAGTGCTTATAAATATATTATTTTATTAATGTTTTCAATTTATCAAAAACTTTGTAACATGAGTGGTTATATTGTCCCTCTTCTTTTGAAGTGCAGAGAGACGTCATGCAAAAGAAGGCAGATGTCATGCACATAACTGTGTCATTTTCTCAGCTTTTGTATAAATGAGCAAGTTAATTTTAAAAGCTGCTTGTAGCACAATGATCATTAAAGGGGGGTGTAACTGGTTATTTGATGAGCATTCCTTTCCATTTTCCTCAGTATTTGAAAGTTTGATTTATGTGCCATACCTAGAACTATATAAAAATTAACCATCAGTGAATGCAGTTGCTCCACCTATTTACACACATTTAAAAAACTGCATTTTCTTTCTGGCAACTTGTATTTGCTTTCCTAGCACCTATTGCCAGTAGAGCTGCAATATATTCAGCTTTATCTCTAACCACATTAATCAATGCCTTAATTAGATCACTAACAATTGATTTGTGGCAAAGAGTTATGCTAAAATTAAACGTTCTTTGAATTTCAAGACAATTAAGGTTTAGCAAAACAGAGACCAGTACCTATCAAATATTAATACCTGCATAGTTATACTTTCCACAGACTGGATCTGCAGATAACAAAGGAAATGGAATGTAACCTATGCAACAACACTTTCTTCAAAAATAACTTTTAGTAGTTTTTCTTATAACATGTTGACCTAGCTCTACTACTATTGCATAGTGCATTACCTTCTTATTGTGTATTCTTTATATATCTACTTACAATATTTGTTTGTAACAAATCTGCAGTTTTCCAATTACATCTCCCCCTTAGTAATAAAAGAAGAAAGTATATGATGCAATTCAATTGAAATGAAAAAAGCAAAAGTACAAGTGTCTTTTTTGTGTTTTCTTTTACAACTGTCATTTATTAACCATTACTGAGATAAGTCTCAACAAAATTTGGTGATACCCCAACCATTATTATATTCCTCTTTTTATTCTATAGCAGCCACAGTGTTCAATTAAAAATACTCAGCAACCAATTTAAACAGGAAAGTGCTTGAGTTGTGTTTCACTAATGACAGTTAACTTTCTGAAAGCATAGGGACAATAACATTTCATAAGAGTGAGAAACAATAAAATAAGCAGTAAAACAAACCAACAACAAAAACGGGTCAAACACAGAGAAGAACACATGATAAATCAGAATAATAACAATTTTCAGGCATAATTCAAGAGTTCAATTTGAGTATTTTCATATAGGAATATATGTTTATAAATGCCTTATCAAAATTATTAAATAGCCGCAATAGATTAAATGGAATTCCTGTGAATGGATCTCTATTTTGGGACAATGCTTATGTCCTGTTTTTTAACATTCATGTCAATGTCACCATTAGGTGAAAACTGCATACATTTAATTGGTATAGAGCTTGTTTTGCATATCATATGTGTGAATTCTACACGGGTCACAGACTGGCATTGGTGGACGAGCTCAATAAGCGGAGATTAACTCATCATTTTGGTTAAAATATTGCATTGCTTGTTTTCACTGTCATTGATATTTGAAATGTTCTGCTTATTTTTATGAATTATTTTTGTTTGTTGGCCAATTTAAAGTATTTTAATATAGTTTCAATGACATCAGTGAGTTAAGCATTTAAAAATAAGTATGAGCGAGTTCTATGCATCATTCAGAAAATAATTGCTAACTTTGGAACCATTGGTTCTAGAAAGCTAATATACTATGATTTGGCTATGACAATCTTGCCCAATCACATTTCCTGGTTAACTGTTCACACGGACATGAGCGTCTTATGTTTCTGTGGTAAGAAAAAAACTAAAATTAGCTCTCCATGGTGGTTAATCTCTCCTTAAAGCATGTGAATGGAAGGTCTATAATTCAAATCTCATCAGGGCCACCCTTCCTGACTGAGATTTTCTCTGGGTTTTCTCGGTCCTCATAACTGGCAAATGTGGATTTAGGCCTGAAATGTTTCCTTTCCAAATTTCCCCCCTTAGTTATTTCATTTCATTTATCATTAGGAGAGCTGGATTTTCAGTTCTTGTGGCCTTCAGTTTAGGTTTCCTTTATCCTTAAAATAGGCCCTTTTAGATTTTCTTTACGGATTATTACTAACAACAAACATTTTCTGCTTTTCTTATTTTTGACTATATGCCTATGATTTAGTTCTTATATGCTGGAAATAATTTTTTTTTTCCTCTAAATAAATACTAACACCAATATTTTTGATTTAGTAACATTTATAAATTCAATGAAAAATTGAAGCTGTTAACAGTGAAGCAACACAAATCTTAAATATAATAAACATTTAGAGACTAAAAGCTTCACTTATCTTAGTATTTGCTATAACTTCTTGAAATAATTATGCAAGCATGTTTCCTTATAATCCTGTTTCACATACAAGTTATCAATAACCTTCACTAAGTCTTTTGTTTGTATTTGCTAACACAGTAGATCTAAATAATAGTCTGGCATGAACAATTTCCTATTATAACTTTGTTTTTTATTATTCTAGTAAGATGAGTCAATATTTATGAGAGTTTACCCTGTTAAAAATTACTCACAAGAAAACATACGCATTATAGATTTCACTGTTTCTCTCTTTCTTACTTCTTCACCTCTCCCCTTTTTATTTTGGTGTTGCAGCAGATACCTGCCCAAATTTTTTGGCATGAACAATTTCCTATTATGATGTGGCACATTCTTGTATAAAGAAAAGGTTCTCAGCATTGATCATGACATCACAGATGCTAGTGCTGCAAGTTTTAGCATAAATTTTCCTGTATGTTTATTTCCCTGTAGTACTAAACAAAACAGCTTCATATTTTCAAAGCTAGGATTGGGTTTAATAATTATCTGCAACTTCCACTGGTCCAGATGCTTTTTTTTCTTTAAACATTGTCAATTTTATCCAAAGCTTCCTGAGTGGTAGGGTTGCACTTTCTAAGCAGATAATAGCTTCTGGTATAAATTTACAGTGTACTTTGATATATGCAAGGGAAGCACACAAAGTATGGAATTACACTTTGGGGAAATAACACAGAAATAGACACAAAAAAGATATTCACATTACACACAAAAAACAAGAAGAAAAGCACTTAGAATATTAGAAAAAGTAGATAAACAGCATTCATGCAAACCAATTTTTAAAAATGATAGATTTTAAGTGCTCCCTGTATGTGTGTGTGTATATATATATATATATAAAATCTTGCTTTGTGTATGCTTCAAAAACTTTAAAAGTTTTGAATTGATTTAGCTCAAATTTTGACACAATACACAACCTGCTTCAAAGATTGTTTTTATCTATTTCTTGCATCAGTAACATATCTGCGACCACAAGAAAACAGCTTTTTCAACAGCTTTTTAGTAGCATCGTCAACAATAATGATATTTTTTTTTGTACGACGCAGACGAGGGGAACCAGTCAATGGTCAACCTGGCATTTTCAGAGAAAATACAATTGGTAGACTTTATACAGTGCATCCTAATCAAGATGAAGGTTTCGATCTTTGCATGCTGTTGGTTAATGTGCCTGGTCCTAAATCTTTCCAGGAATTGAAAATTGTTGATGGCATCACACATGCCACTTTTTGCAGTGCGTGTCAAGCTCTGAACTTATTAGAAAGTGACCAACAAAGGGATATATGTATTAATGATGCGTGTAACACTGCACATCCAAACCAAATTCGCGCATTATTCACAATTATATTGACCTCTTGCTTCCCTTCATCTCCCACAGAGTTATGGGAAAGATATCAATCACATATGGCCGAGGATATTTTGCATAGAGTACAGCTACAAAATGGCAATATGGAAATGGAATTTACAGAAGGCATTTACAATGAAACATTGATAAATATTGAAGATAAGTGCTTAACTATTGCAAATAAGGTTCTTATTCAATTGGGAATGCCAGCACTCAACTGAGCTGTGACTGCTTCATTTGATGTGGATTTGTGTCATGAACAAAATTACAACACCAGTGATCTCCAGTCTTATGTCCAATCAAACATTCCCAAATTAATGCGTGAACAGAAGGGTATTTATGATCACATAACGCAAATGATAAATGATGGAGTTGGGAGGACCTTCTTCTTGGATGCACCAGGAGGAACCGTGTAAACATTTCTTATCAGAATTGATTCTGGCAATGGTTCAATCAAAGAATGACATAGCCTTAGTTCTTGCTTCGTCTGGAATAGCTGTGACATTGTTACCAGGTGGAAGGACTGCTCATTCAGCTCTGAAGTTGCCATTAAACATACAAACCATCGCGACACCCACGTGCAATATTTCCAAAGCGTCTGGTATGGGAAAAGTATTACAAAAATGTAAAGTCATTGTTTGGGATGAATGCATGATGATACATAAAAAATTGCTTGCAGCCATGGATTGATCATTATAAGATTTGCGTGCAAATGTTCAACTATTCGGGAAAGCTTTGATATTGCTCGCAGGAGATTTTAGACAAACATTGCCTGTAATTTATCAATCGACACCACCGGAGGAAATAAATGCTTGGATAAACTATTCAACATTACAGCAACACGTATGTACATTACAGTTGACTGTATACATGTGTGTCCAGCTTTAAAACGATAAATCAGTCAAGATATTCTCATGACAGTTACTGACATTGGAAACGGAGAGCTACCAATAGATGAGACAACACGAATATCATTTACTAATAATTTTTGTAATTTAGTAACATCGAAAGAACTTATCGAAAAAGTATTTCCTAATATTCAAATTAATTATAGGAATCCGACCGGATCAGTGAATGAGCTGTCCTTACTGTGAAGAATAAAGATGTCTATCAACTTAATAAGTTTATTCAATCCAGCATTCAAAGTGAGGAAATTATATATAAATCGATAGACACCATTGTGGAAGCAGATGGAGTAATCAATTACCCATCAGAGTTTTTTAACTCTGTTGATCTGCCAGGAATGCCACCACACACATCAAAATTGAAATAGGTGTGCCAATTATCATGTTGCATAATGTTAATCAGCCAAAATGCTGTAATGGCACGAGGCTCACAGTTAAGAAATTGATGAACAACGTAGTGAAAGCAACGATATTAACTGGGCCTTTCAAAGGTGAGGATGTCCTCATTCCTTGAATTTCCCATGATCCCGACCGATACACCATTTAAATTTAAAACATTACAATTCCCAATTCCATTGGCGTTTGCAATCACAATCAATAAAGCTCAAGGTCAATCTTTAGAATTGTGTGGTTTAGATTTAGGTACGGATTGCTTCTCACATGGACAATTATTGTATGTTGCGTGTTCCTGTGTTGGCAAACCAGATAGCCTTTATATCTAGGCAAACAATGGAAAAACAAAAAATATTGTATACCCTCTGTTTTGAAACGTATGCTTTGTTTTGTTCCTCATTTCTCATCCATGCAACCATAATGAGCCACAGTGAAGCATGGCAGGGTACAGCTAGTATGTATATATATGACAGCACAAACAATATTATATTAGATAAAGAGAACCAAAACATGATATTGTTCAGAAATATTATTTAAGAAATAATAATGAATATCTTATATCAACCCTTAGGGCTACTTCATACGACCAAAATGTAAAACGTATGGGGAAACAACTATTAAGTAAGGTACCTAAAGAGATAAAAACCAATAAAGATAACAAATGTACACTGAAATTGGTAAAAATATTTACTAGGTAATGCTTTTTATTGTTTAGAAGAGTATAAATTAAGCAACATTACATAAAGTTGTAAATATTTATATGTAAATCTGACATGCCCTTTAACTCTTGTATTCAAAGGATAAATAAAATGAGTTATGAATTGTGAGCCTTGTATTTATTGTTCAAAGAACTGAAACCAGGATTTAGGTCACTTGAGGTAGCAACTCCTCATTTAGGCACTTTTAGGTCCTATGAAATTGATATATTTAGCACCAAAAAGTGCGAGACATATTAATATCCTGAAAATGCTTCATTAAATGGCAAAGATAAAATGAGGTTTAAACCTAAGAATCTGAACCCTGTTTATCAGTGTCCACTGCCTGAGCATTATGCTCTGTTTACTGTGTCTCAATACCCAGATGTTCAGCTTTACATACATGCATCAAAGAACTACTAAAAGAAAATCTCATGTAGTGCAGTCATAAAACGTTCTCCACTCACTGCAAATTCACTACATGCTTCATATATGAGTATTATACAGGTGATTTTCAATCAAAATTATGTTATCCACAATACACCCTGTGTATAAAAGTTTTCAAATTAGTTAAATACATAAAGCACGTGGACACAATGGTCAAATGTCTATTACAAGCATACAGGACTAACTTTGAAAGGTAGAATCAGAACTGAAAAATTCAATGCCATAGCCAGGATTTTAATCAAGGATCTTCCGCTCTACACACAGCTGTCTCAAATTCGAGACCACATACCCCTGTGGTTCCTTGGAAGATGGTGGACTTAAATACATTTGGTAATTATTATTTATTTATGCCAACAAACTTACTCTTGGTGTTTTTAAACACACAAGCCGTGTGTGGGCAGTGTTTGAGAGGTAGAACTGGAACTTAAAAATTCAATGCCACAGCTGGGACTTGAACCACAGACCTTCCACTTACCAGGTGGCTGCTCTAACCATTGAGCTGCTGTGACAATCTGCCAGAATGGCATTGAATTCTCAAACCAGTTTGTATTTCTCCTGGTAAACCACAAAGGCAGTCTCACACCATCTCAATTTTTTTTTTGTATTTGCTGTTATAAGAACTTCACTGCAGTAAATAAATAATGGCTTTATATATACATTGTATGTTGTGTTAAGAGTTGCTCTGGAACATCCCCACTTCATTCCTGTTAGACAGTTGCTTCAATTTCTCCATCAAAGTTAGTAGTTCCATAACTTATGGAACTACGTTTTAACAGTGAAAGGTGCCTTTCTGCTCTTTGTATTAGATTTTCTATTTGTTTGGACCATGTAAGTTTGGTATCAAATGTAACTCCTAAATACTTTGCTTCCTTTGTTTCTGGTAATTGTTGACCCTCAAAATTTAGTTTTATTTTTAGTGGTTTTTTTCTTAGTGAAAAGATTTGGTAGTTTGATTTTGTTGTATTAAAAGTCATTAAATTTTCTTTGGTCCACCTTTGTAGGTTGGTTAAGGATTGTTGCATGGTTTTTTCTAGTTCTGTACTTTTGCTTTTTGGTTTTGAAGTCCACATTACTAAGTCATTAGCTGCACACTTCACACCTGATTCTTGTATTTGTTGTGGCAGATCGTTAATAAATATATTAAAAAGTGTAGTGCTGAGCAATAAAGCGTTGTGTTAGGAAATGACATAGCCATGAAAACATTGGACCTTGTATCCCTATTTTTTTTTTACTTTCTTTAGTAGTTTTGTTCTGCATATAGAAGCATATGCACTTTGGAAATCAATAAAAACTGATACATTATCTTCTTTTCTATTGAAGGAGTCTTTGATTTCTTGACTGAGAAGTAGGACTTGTTCATTTGTAGAGTGGAACTCTCTGAATTCAGCCTGACATGGGGATATTAAATTTTGTGATTCTAGAAACCAATTTAACCTGTTCGACACCATTCTTTCCATCACTTTTGCTATTATGCTAGTAAGAGCTATTGGTCTATAATTTTTTATTTCTGATGCTGTTTTATCTTTCTTCAAGAGTGGGACAATTATTGCTTTTCACCATTCAGCAAGTACAGTGGTTTTCCAGGATAGATTGTAGAGTTTTAGTAGTTGTTGTTTTGCTGTTTTTCCAAGGGTTTTTATGAACTCTGGATGTATGTGATCTGGTCCAGGAGACTTTTTGTTTTTTAGATTATTTATTTTGAACATGATAATGCTCATTTTGCTCATGTAACAGTTACAATTACTGACCTTCAGTTTGATACTCTTCCACATCTGCCATACTCACCAGACCTCACCCAGTGTGATTATCACATGTTTGGACCACTCATAGAGACGATGGGAGGAAAGAAATTTCATTCTGATGAAGAAGTGCGCCAAGTACACGTGATCACACTTCCTAGATGCTAGAGGACGTGTGTCGTCATGGACACCATATCAAAAAATTACACTCGTGTTCCACTTTTGTTCAACAAATTAAATTAATAAAAAATATTTAATGTTTTCATTTAATTCCCCCTTGTGATTTATATAAATAAATAACAAATATTATAATAAACAGAATTATTTACAATAAGATATTGCAAACAGATTGTACAGCCACAAAAATGGTACACGTATGAGGCAGAATTGAGGTTATGCTGTCCCTTACAAAATGTTTTTAAATTAAATTAAGGTTTAATGTTACTTATAGAATAAAAACCAATTACATATATTATTTCACATGGGAGAGGTCTTCAGAATTTCACTGTGGTCATAGCAGTAATGATTTTCAATGCAGCAAAAGGCCATGCATAATGTGACATTTCATGAAACGTTCTACAAATGTACTTGTAAATTATGCCAAGATGTATTAACTCTTAAATATTCTTCTTTTGTTCTAATTGCACGACAAAGGCTTAAAAACAATGGAGATTACAGAATTTCAAACAAAGTTTCTAATCTGGTATATCAGCATGTCAGAGGTCATCTATGAAAATACTACAAGATCCTGTGTAGATTACATAATAAAATATTTTGTTACAAGTGGAAGAGTCTGTGATGAGAAAAGAAGAGGAAATAGAGTTTCTGTAAAATATGAGCCAGTTAATACAGTGTACAATGAAATAGCAGACACAAAAGTTAAAGTAAAAGGAGCTATAACCTGGGATTTGGAGCACTAAGAACATACATGTTTCAAGCACATTCAATAAGTGAGCCTTCTAAGGGAAGCTGCACACAGGAAAGAAGAGCATCCTTATGACTGAGAAAGAAGTTCACAGACTTTGAAGAAATTGCTTAATAAAAACAAAAGTGAAGTACTAACTTTCAGTTTCGATTGCCAAAAAGTAGTTTACCTTACGTGCCTGACCAAAGTGCCTACTACAACCAAATACTTTACTTTTTTAACTTAACAGTTGCACCAGGTTGTCCCAGTTTATCAAAAAAAAAAAAAAGTTTTTTCTTACTGTTGCACCGGAGATCAGTTTGCCTGGAGTTCTAATGAAATTGCATCAGCTCTATAAAACTAATTTTTGTTTGTGAAAGTGGTGTGTTGGTTTGGCAATGGTTGGGGGGGGGGGGGTTGTTAAGATTAGTTATATTGTATCTGTAACATTGGTGCCCTTTTTATATAGTTACAGGTGTTCAAATTTTGCATACCGACCAATTTGTCACCAACAGATTAATTATATTAGACTAATTATACAAGCATTTAATTATTACATTTTCAGGTTATTATTAATTATTGGATCTTAGGTTTGCATTTAACTAGAAATTTGAATTGTTTTGCAATTTTTGCTGTAAATGTGTTTGTACAGAGCTTTTATTTTTGAAGAAAGACCTGTGTAGAAGGAAACCTGCAATTTCATTGCTTTATTTAGGCAAATATATTTTAATATGATTCTGGTATACCTATAAATTGCTTTTCACAGAATTACAATACAGTAATTTGAAACAATTAGTAGTATATATCTATTTATATAATTTGTCTATAATAACAGTGCATAATTTAAGTGTTAACATTTTTGTTTTGTAGTGTTTAACCCCGCGTTTACTACACACAGCACTGCAGGCGGTGACACTGATGATGCATGGAATGAAGATGGAGCATTGGCGGAACGAGATGGTGGGTCAAACCGGAGAACCCAGAGGAAATCTGCCCCAGCGCCACTTCGTCCACCACAAATCCCAAATGCAGTTACCTGGGATAAAACCCAGGCTGCTAAGTGTTAATGCGCATTCGGATTATAGGTAATCAGCGATTATGGCAAAGAAGGAAGGTGGTGTCCAAACCTCTGTAGAGTATTACAGAGCAATATATATACAGGATGAGTCAGAATAACATCAAATAATTTTAAGACATGATTTAGGGGTTCTATTTGAGGATTATCTTATAGGGATTGTGTCTGTAAATATCTTGTTATCGAGCTAGAGGGCATTTAGGTTTTTGAAATACTGTGTCTGGTTAGATGAAACTCCGTTGAACAGGTCACTATGCATTTTTACTACACTGCAGCCATTGAGGAGCAAATCTTGTTACCTCCTATCACTATCCCGACCTCAGTAACACCCCACATCCCATCATTACAGTGGTTAAGCCCTAACAAGGGCCTTTGCATGTAAGGAACACTTTGGGCTGTCTTCAGCCTGCTAACACTTTTCAACCTCAGTGTCAGCCTGATTTTTACTACAGGGCATTAGGAGAGTTTTGAACTAAGGGTAGCTGCATACCTTTCATTTTAAACAATACAACACAAAACTCTCTTGTAAATCCTGATTTAAATATATGGCACTAGATCCATGTGCTCTGAAGTAGGTCAAACCTTTTAACCGATCTACAATACATGTTATTGTTAATAACATATACAGATACTACCATTGTTGCTAAAATGCTTCATACGTAGTTAAAATAAGGGCAAAACAAGAATCGAACAAGTGCATAAGTATTATTTATTAATGCCAACAAACTTACTGTTGTTGTTTTTTAACACACAGGTCATGAGTGGGCCATGTTTGAGAGGTAGAACTGGAACTGTGGTTCAAATCCCAGCTGTGGCATTGAATTTGTAAGTTCCAGCTCTACCTCTCAAGTGCATAAGTGTTTATAAAAAAATGTTGAAAATGACAACCTCTGTCTTCGGAGTATTTTTGATAGTGTTGTAGTAATAATTTCCAAGTTCTTTAAAAAATACCTGGCATAATACGAACAGCATAAAATTCTACAAAGATCCTAGCCATTAGTTCCTCTTCACTACTAACTGTGTCTCATATACGAGAGGCATCTCAAAAGTAAGTTGCACTATTCTTTTAAATCCGCATGGTAGGCGGGAGAAGTCTGAAGCTCCCAGGGAATATAGGTATGGGTGTATTAGCAGCACTGTAAAATTCCTAGGCACCTATGGACATCAAAACGGCAGTAACAATGGAGACTCCACTTGTTCCTACCGCCGATTGCGAACTTCGTGCTGTAATCCGTTTTTTGACGGGAAAAATAAATGTGCAACTGAAATTCATCACAAGTTGTGCAGTGTTTATGGAAAAGACATTATGTTAAGACCAATGGTTTCTTGTTGGCGCCAATTGTTCATTGAAGGGAGAACAACATTACACGATGAACAACGAAGCGGCCAACCTTACACTTCCTGCGCTCCGGATATTGTTGACGAGGTTCGTAAAGTCATGGACACTGATCGGTGCCTTACGCTTGATGCAGCTTTGTTTGAACTTCCTCCTTATATTGAAATAAGCCATGCATCGCTTCACAGGATTATTTCTGAGGATGTGTGTCTATCGAAAAAATGTGCAAGATTGGTTCCTCGCGTGCTTTCAGAACAACACAAGGAGCAGAGAGTTGACGCCGCATTGCAATTTTTGAAATTTTTTGAGGATGGGGGAGATGGTTTATTCAACAGAATAGTGACCGGGGACAAAACAGGGATCCATCACTGGACACCCAAATCCACAAGACTGAGTATGGTGTGGAAACGAAAGGATGTGGCAACACCAAAACAGGCAAGATTTGTTGCATCGGATGGCAAGGTCATTGCAACAATATTCTGGGATTTGAAGGGAGTACTGCTAATCGATTACATGCCCTGTGGGACCAATGGGGACAGCTGCTTGCTATTTTGAGGTGCTGAGAAAACTCAGAAGAGCCATACAAAACAAAAGGAGGGGAAAGTAGAGCAAAACAGTTTTTCTGTTCCACGATAACGCTTGCCCACACGCTGCTCGTCAAATTCAAGCCCTGTTTCAGAGTTTCGATGGGATGTTTTTGGTCATCCACCTTATTCACCTGACCTTGTACCGAGTGATTACCATCTTTTTCCGGAGCTGCAGCAACATCTTGGGGGAAGGCACTTCGTAAATGACAAAGAACTGAAACAAGAAGTGGAAAGATGGCTGGCCAGTTTGGTGGGAGAGTGGTTTGACATTGGGTTAAAAAAAAACTGTTACCATGCTATCAAAAATGTATTGAAGTTCGAGGAAATTATGTGGAAAAATAGGTACTGAATGTAGCTTCAAAATATACCCTTTTTAAAATATTTAAACGTTTTGTTATTTTTTTAAAAAAAATAGTGCAACTTACTTTTGAGATGCCCCTTGTACAAGAGTCATACACATACTAAAACTGTGGAAAAGGATGGGTATTACATTGAAAAGTGACAGTTTAATCCTCAATGTTGTGGCTTTCATGCTGTGCAATCAAGGCTCAAGTTTCTTACAAATTATAAGAGAAAAAAATAGGAGGCATTAGTTATTGGCAGATCCTTGTATGTTGCAGCACAACTCTTGGAGCGTGTAAAAATAGTCTGTTATCTATATTGTATATACTATCGCTTATTTGATACATTCAAATAATGAACGATATGAATAAATACTGTAATTCAACTTCCATAGCATTTAAACATGGGCTTAAACATGTTTGTCATACAATAGTTGTACTTTCTCAATTGTATTGTTTACCACAGTGAAGCAATGTTCTGGCCCTAATCCTCTTAGTAATGCATGTGCACACGTGTGTCATTATGGCAGTGTTCAGACCAAAGTAGTGCACAGAAACATAAAAAAGGGCACACCTGTAAAATGTGGTCAAAAGGCAATTGTATTAAATGTACCTAATGTTTTCTTTCAACATAACATGTAAATTAGTGAGTGAGTAGGGTTTAAGGGCCCGTCGACAGCTAGGTCATTAGGGCCCCTGTGTAGATTAGTATAGTTACTATAATGCACTTGTTGATGAAAGTGATGTAAAAGTCGAGTGATTAAAAGTTGCACAAACACTAGCAGAACAAGATGAAAAGAAATACATTATAGATAATCTGGCAAGTAAAGTGGGTCATACCATGTTACAATTGCCATCATATCACAGCATCTTAAATCCCAGTGAACTTGTATGGGGTTACCTTACTGACGTTTCTGTTAAAAGAAGTGTGATAGCTGAGAAAGCAATGTGTGAGGTTACAGCAAGTGTGCGCAAGGAAGACAGGGTGTGGCAGGTTGATGGCATGTGCGACCATGTGGTGGACAGGCTGGTTATGAATCTAGACTCTTCAAGTGATGCAATACTTCCGAACCTGAGCTGGGCACTGCACCTATGTCTGATGACTTAACTTAAGTTTTTACTCAAAATTATATTTCACAAATTTTCTTAACCCATTTCTTAAATTAGTTAATTGAGTTTATTTAGTATGAACTTAGTGCAATTCTAACCCCTGTATTGCTGTAGTGAAAGATATGGTTATGATAACCTTGAGTAAGACATAAACAACTGAGTACAGAGAATGGTAGCATGTGTTTGTTGGCAGAGTGATACAAGTGCAATGTTTATGTGAGGAGCCACTCCAAATCCGGAATGACAGTAGGTTACAAAACAATTGTAACAAGTAATGAAGAGCAACATGATGAAATTTATGGTCTAATCAAAGAAATAGAAGACCTTGCATGTAAAAACGCCAACACATAAAAGTAATGTGTCATTAAATTTCATATTATAAGATTTTTATTAGCCATAGTTTTCCATCATAAACAACAAAATCCATCCTTACATAGCAAACCCAGCAATATCCAAATTTTAAATGTGATTATTTGCATTACTTTTCTATTCTAAACTCTTCATCATTATACTCAATACATTGTTATGGATATCACATTAAATTTGAATACTTTTGTTTCAATGGGAGCTACCATATAACAATGTTTATTATTTTTTCAGAACTAGCAAAGGTGGAGATTGTAAGGTTTGCTTTTATACCTCTCATATATACTTTAATTATACCATGAAGATAACAGTTTATAATTCAAGTAACTCAATACAACTATTTCATATTTCAAGAAAACTGATATAACATTAAATAACACTATTAAATAGCTTTTATATTGTTTTAGATTTCCAATAGCGTGCTTAGATTTAAATTTCATTTTGAATGTGTATATTGTCCTTTACGAAGCAATATGTAACATGCTTTAGTAGGGCACATTCATAAACATGCACTATTTTCTGCGGTGTTGCCAAACATTGTGGAATTCTGCTATGTACATTGAAATTTGAGCCTTTGGGAGACATTGTGATAAACAACAAAAAAGTGGGAAAATGTAGTGACTTTTGTAACTTTAATTAACAAATGAATTAATCATTATTACGCGAAAATTAATATGTAAACAGTTTGAATTAATATTCTACAACACTAATTTAGATATTTTAACTATTTTTATTATATTTTTACTAAGCCTTTTAATAGACCTCACTAAAGTACGGCAACATCATCATCATTGGATGTTATTAATGCACTGTCCTGGTCATCTGGCTCATTATTCAGAAGGATATGTTATTGTAATTTCTTATACAATTGTTTACTTATAGAGATTCAGTACAAATAAAACAATTTCTTATAATAATATGTTTGTATGTTTGTAGTGGTGTAGTGATATTCTGTTTGACCCATAGTAAGATTCAAATGCTTTTTAGGTTGATAACACTGATTTTCTGTGTCCTAAATGAATATCAGTACTGAAACAGCATGCATTAGACCTACCATTGTATAGCAGAGGTCTGCATGGGCCGACATTCTTAGGTTCAAACTGGCCTAGTCTCAATCAAGCCCGAGAACAGGTTATAGCACCTGGGCCCGATTGTGTAATTTTGTTATTATTATTATTGTTATTTGAAACATTTCAGCAAAATAATCATAGAATTCCTATGCAAAGAAATGCTGCGATAATTGTGCAATTCTCAGAATTTCAGCATCGGTGACCAAAAGATATAATCAATTATTTTGTATCTCTTAATCTTCAAGCCCGAACTCGGCCCAAGCCTGACAAACATTTTTCAAATTAGGCCCGAGCCCATGCAGACCTCTATTGTACAACATACTTTATTAATATAGATGCTGTACTTAACAAAATGAAAAGCTTTCTATTTAAAGAGGATTATTATTCCACTAGTGACCAGGGTGTGAATATGACTTTAGCTGAAGTAGTGTGATGCATTCTTTTTCTTTTCCTCAAGATGTGTGGAGTAGTTGTTGACTTTCTTTAGACAGGAAAGGAGACAGTAACAAACTTACAAGTTTGCGTGTAGTGCATAGTGGAATAGAGAAAAAGGAGGGGAGCATCATCTTCTGATACTCTTTGTGAAACAAACAAAGAATCACAACTTGATTTGCATAAACAAGTAACAGTGCACCAAAGGAATCTTACAACTACTGTTGTGTGTCAATACTTGTAGAAATACTCAACTTTTATTTTGTAGCAGTTATTTAGAAACTAGTTTCTTTTTTTGAGCTAGAATGGTAGGAACTACTATAGGACAGTAATTATTTGTTCCACCTCTATTAAGAATATCTATGGAGACCTGCATTATGAATCAATGGGCAAGATGCATGTCCACAATGATGGAAAAGTGGAGCTGCTGTCTAATCCTCTTGGCTTTGGCTGATTACACAAAGAAAGGCTCCTACAATGTTGTGTCTAACACCCTTGCTAAGACACTTTAGAAACTGTCTCTGTCTCTTTCTCTACTGGTTGGATCTTGCACCTTTTTGGATGTCTGAAGGATGCAATCCATGGGATCAAATTTGGCAATGATCCTGAAGTAAGACTGGGCTGAGATTAGCAGTCATACCAGCTCTCCCACCGATGGCATAGGCTAGAAATTATGTTGAAGATTCTGAGTATTACAGTCATATGACCATGGCCTGGATGTTTATGGCATGTCATAGTTTTTGTTTGTAGTTTTTTCCCATGGTAAATATAAGTAAAGCACGATTTTATTAATGGTGATGAAAATTATGCAATTCTCATGTATCATGCAAAGTCATATTTTGGCTTTTTTAACGTTTTTTGGTCATTTTCTTGTAATTTTTTATACTATAGTAATTTTCTATAAAATGTTTGTATTTTTGTCATTTTTTATATTTCTATTCCAGATTCGCATATGTGCTTGCAGTTGTCCCAAAGACGATTTTTCACATTTCCTAATTCTTGTCTGTAATATGAGGTCTTTTCCCCATTACAATGTTAAATGCAAATAGAAGATGGTTCCTTTTTGAAAACTTTAAAATGTATGTAATTTGCTGCTGTAATTCTTTCTGATCACCCTTCAAAATGTGAAATTTATTTCATTTTGTGCAAAACTGAGGGTTAGTCCTGGAATGAGCAATTAAATTCAAAATGCAACAGTAAAATTGGTATTATTTATTTATTTATTTATTACTGAGTGTGTTAGATTTTTAAAGTAGCTTTTCAATTTAATGTTAATTGAAACAGCATTAAATTTTTGAAGATTTCCAAAATGCACCCAAAAAATTTTTGGTCGTATTTATCGTCATATTTTCTAATTTTTTCTGTCATAAACACTTGCATATTTCTAACATTTTTAGGCCTTAAACTCCGGGCTTTGCATATGACTTTCCCCACCCATTATTGTTGATTTTCATCCTTCTTCTACACAATAAATTCATTTTTGTGTTCTTCTTGTTAATCAAGATTAACATTTGCAGAAATGATTTCATTACACATTTTGTTACTGATATGAGAGGGATAAAGGAGTCTGAAGTTGTAGCCAAATCTTTAAAACAGTGGGTCACTATGTAATGCCATATTTTTTGCACATCACAAGAAATAACAGACTGCTGATTTACAACTTAAAATGAGGTATTGAAAAATTCAAACCTATACAACAAATATCTCAGAAATGGTTTAATGCAACAAAAACATTAACAGGGCATGAACTGTGATACCGAAATTTAGATTTCCGATCGAATGGGCTTTTGAAAAAGACACGTTTTAATTTAATTGCCGGATGTGAGATTTGCGATAAGTGTTAAGTAATAACATAAATAGATAATAGAGCCGAAAGTGTTGTAAGGTGAGCAAGATATGAGTAAATAATAGTCGTTAAATTTGTAGTATAAACACATTATTGGTTTCAAATTAATGAGTCATGACGTCATACCACATAGTTTAAATACACGTTCGAAAGTCAGTTCTACAAACCTTAAAAGTCGCGCGATATATTTAATAAAATATAAAGTAAACATCGTTTAATCCTAAAAAGGTAATTATATATTCGAAATTCATAAAAGAACATGTTATAATAGAAAGGGACATTTCTAAATTGCGGGAAAAGGAAATAGCATTTTGGATACGAGGCTTTCTTGGATGACGTCATGACATTCAAATGAACGAACGGTCTTCTTAGCGTGGGTAAGAGAGGAAGCGTCATTACTCAACCAGAGACCAGTACGGCAGGTCGGGCTGCGCGGATGTGAATGCGATTCCTCTACATACACATATAGAATCGGCATATCTCCCGAAAATATTTAAAATAAATGATATGCAAAGTTGTTCTTGGGTTGTCCATTACACTTACGCAAACCCGAGATAAAGAGATTTCTTGCAGAACTAGCCGGAGCGAGCTACATCTAAGGGCAACGTCACGTCACCAACGACTTCAGCTTCAAATGGCGATCCAATAACTAGGACACAACGATTATACAGCTTCAAATTGGCTTCCCAACGTGTGGCGTCGAAAGAATGGACCAACCCCCCAAGACGACCAGATCAGCATCGAACCAGCAGACAAGAAGGTGCCCAGCGTGTCAACATCTGTGAAACGTGTAGTGAACAAGTTTAAGTGCAGTTAAAGTGAAATAGTGAAAATATTGAAAATTTTGGTGAGTAGAAAAACACATGTAAATAGCTTAGAAATGGAAGACAGTGATACAGAGTTTTTAGGTTTTGAAAGTCCGGAAATTGAGAAAAGTGTAAGTAGGATGGAAGAATTTAATCAGAATGTAATTGGTAGCAGAATATGCCAAGAAGTAGAAGATCAGAACGTTAGAGAAACACCTAGAGGTAGTTCAGAAATGTTTAGTAGTAATTCAGAAAGGCCAGCATTTATGTCAGAAATAGAGAATATGTTTCAAACGATAATGAAAAAGATGAGTACAGAGTTGAGTCGAAAGATAGATGAAAATAGTAAAGAATTAAGAACAGTGGAAAAGATGAATACAGAGTTAAGTAAAAAGATAGATGAAAATAGTAAAGAATTAAGAACAGAGTTAAGCCAAAAGATGAGTAAGATAGACGAAACTAGTATAGAGTTAGGACAGAAATTAGAAAAGGGACAACAGGAATTGGGAATGCAATTGGAGAATCAGAGGAGAGTTTTCGAAACCTTTAGGGAAGAAGTTAGGGAGGAAATTAATAAAGTCAGTAGTGAAGTAAAAGAAAATAGAGAACAGGTTAAGGGAGAATTAGAGACAATAAGGCAAGAAGTAAAGAATTCTGAAAAGAAATTAGGTCAACAAGTGAGTGAAAAATTAGATAAAGAAAGGGAAAAAGTAACATATAGATTAGACAAACAAAGGGAAGAAATTAGAGAAGAGTTACAGGGGTGTAAAGTTAGAATAGAAAGATCTGATGTAGAAAGTGAAAGGCAGGCTAGAAATTTGGAGGATGTTACAGACCAAATAAAAGGAGTAGTAACAGAAATTACTCAGGTAAAAGAGGCCTTAGAAAATTTGAAATTAAGTGAAAATGCATGTAATCACAACAATCTTAGTAAAGAAGTTGCAAGAAACGAGGCAATACCAGGTGTATCAGCTGACATTTCGATGCAAAATAGAGGTAACAGTAATTCCCATTCTGATCTCGGAAATAGCTCAGGGATAGGTGACAATTCAAATTTACATTGGCCTAACCATGTCTTAAATGAAATGACACCTCCAGTTTTTGAAAATGAAGATTCAGATGATCCTAAAGCCTTTTTAGAAGGGTTACAAGAGTACTTCACGGTGAAACGTATACCAGAGGAGTACAAGATGGTGATAGTAAGAAAATGCCTAAAGGGTAATGCTGCTAATTGGCTAGGCCTTTCTATGGGTAACAATAATGATTACAGGACCTTTAGAAACATCTTTTTAACCAGATATTGGGGAGCTAGTAGGCAGGCTAATATTAGAGTTGAATTAAGCAATGGAAAATTTAATCCTAGATCGGAGGAATCGATGGTCAACTATTTTATGAGAATAGCGAGAAAATCGAAGATGTTGGATCCTCCCTTGGATGAAAAAGATCTAATAAATATAGTTACTCCACATTTTCCGGAAACGCTTCAACACTACCTAATCATAGCCCGACCCGATAGCATTGCAGCTATGATCGAATTATTATCAGCCTTAGAAGTCAATAAGCCAAAACACTCATTTGGAAATAAATATGAAGGAAAAGAAACTGTCAATTCTTTCGGGCAAGGGGCACAGTATTATCAGAATAGAAGTGAGATTAGGGAAAGATATAAAGGACCAGTACCAAGGATGGAATCATTCCGGTGGGAAAATCAAGGTAGATATAACCAGGAAGGGCGTCATCAAAATAGAAATGGTAATCAAAGGGGAAGAAATATAAGGGTGAATTATATGAATACAAATAGATTTGATCGAGGTAGACGGGAACGTTATTTTGGACATAGTAGAAATTCAAATGATGGGTATTGGACAAACGGAGATAATGAGTTTAGACCGAGGTCACCAAGACAGGAAGAAAGGTATTCTAATGGACGAAATTCCCCCGAAAATGCGGAAATGGTCGAGGCCATTAACACAGTCAAAAACATGGTAGGAAGTAACCCCGATTTAATGCAGGAAAACAGAAGTAACAATTTGGGAAATAGTACAGGAGCAATACCTAAAAATCAGGGAAACGCCAGACCCGGTCAAACGCGCCTTCAGTGAGAACTGGGTATCCTAGTAATGATTGTGATAAGTACTCGGAAATAAATAGTCCTGGAAGGCAAATGATGATACAAAAGAAAAGAGAATGGAAAAATAGAAACGACGAAAACGAAAAAGTAGGAGATCCACCTAAAATCAAAATTGGAGTAAATGGAAAACAATACAATGCAATTATAGATACGGGATGAAATAGCACAGTATGCTCACAAAATTTTTATGATAATTTACAAAGTAGTGGTTTTAAAGTAATGTCTTTACCAGTTAATGGGATATATTGCTCGCTAGCTGTGGGAAAACGAAAAGAGAGAGTAAAATTTCAAGCAATGATAAATATTGAAATAAATGGGAGAATACTTGGAATTTTATTTCTGATTGTAGGAAGACTTGTGACAGATATTATAATAGGTTGTGATTGTCTTTATGCCTGGGAAGCTGTGGTGAATTTTAAAAACATGATTCTAGAAATGAAAGTTGAAGATGAGACCATTATAGTGCCTTTTGTGGAAGATAGTAGTTCAGAAACTATTGTAAGAGAAAAAGAGGAAGAAGAAATCCAAGGGGATACATTCTTTGTAGAATATGTTAAAGTAGGAGCTATGGAATTAACTGAAGTAAATGTCAAAGAGTACAGTGTCGATAATAAAGAAAATGTAGAATGGGATAAAAATGATTTCATAGACAATTTGAGGGTTTCTGATGCAACTAGGTACTATGATAGGGAGAGTAGTGAAGACTTAGAAGAATTGTTGAGAAAAAAAAAAGTAACTCAGGCTGATCAACTAAATGAACAACAGAGGGATAAATTGTTTGAAATATTAATCCGAAATAAAGAAGTATTCTCTGAGAAACCTGGTAAATGTAATATTTATACTCATTCGTTTGAGATGATACCCATCAAACCTTTTACACATAAAGCGAGAGCTATCCCTAGTACAATAAGAGAAGAGGTAGATGCAGTTATAAAGTCAATGTTAGAAGATGAGGTTATTGAGATTTCGAATTCAGAATTTGTGAATCCCCTATGTATTGTAAATAAGGCCAATGGAAAGATTAGGGTGACATTAGACTCGAGAAAACTAAATCATTGTTCCTCATACTTTCCATCAGGGAATCCAACAGAACGTGTCCTCCGAGATATAGGAATTTATTTACGTGTACTTACACATCATAATCACAAGGATTGGGTAAAATATTGTCCATTGATAGAAAAGATTATCAATCACACCATTAATGTAACTACTGGGTTTGCACCAATAAAATTAATGTTAGGAATTGAACCAGAACCAATATTGATCGGGGTACCAAAAACACTGAAAATTAATGACATTCAGTTAAGTGAAGAAGAAAGAGCGAAAATTGCTTTTGAACGAATCAAGAAAAAGGCAGAGAAGCGAAAATTAAAGAAAAAGAGTAGAAAACATAAATGGGAACCTAAGATAGGCGATTGGGTACTAGTTAAAAGACCATAAGTTATCAAGTGCATTGAGAGGTAGGAACAAAAGGATGGAATTGTTATATAAAGGTCCTGCAGAAATTATATCAAAATTTGGTTATCATACCTATGAATTAAAAGATGTTAAAAATGAAAAATGTCTGGGAAGATGGCATAAACAACTCCTTCGACCATACAAGAAACCGTGTGGTGCCTTGGAACCTTGATTTAATGTAAAAGAAAAAATTGGAAATGTCATTTGTCTATTGGCGCCCAATCAGCTTTGAGATAAAATGTAATTGTTAGCTTACTTGAAAATCATATATTGGTCAGGTACTTACATATTCATGAAAAATGCAGAATGTGAATTGCTATATACTACAAAGAGCTTAAAAATATATTGTATAGAGCTCACAATAACAGCTTCAGAAAGATTGTTAAATTGTTCATTTCCGCATAGAGAGAAAACAGAATATTTACTTTGTAAACATTTGTTAAAATATTTAGATGTATAGATAGTTATCACAGCAAGACAAAGAAAGAATTTGTCTGAAGAGTGTAATGGATTTATATAAATATATGTACATTTTAGTGCTTAAAGGATATAGTACAGATATGTGTTACAATAACAAAAGTGAAAAATCACAGTGCAAGTGATAGTGAGAGCGAAGTGAGCAAACATGAACTAAAAGAAGGAAGTATAAAGAAAGACTCTTGAAATTTAACCTTTATATAAAAGCTTCACAGAAGAAACCATAACATATTGTAATTAGTATTTAAGGATTAATGTTTAGTCAAGTGTATAATTGTTTGTCATGTTAAAAAAAAGATTAATGAGAAAATGTGTTAATAACCAATTTCAAAACAGTGTAATTGAAAATTGTATATAATGGGAGTGTTGCCGATTATTCAAAATACAGGAGTAATTTTTAATTTTTCTTTCGGGCAAGACATTTACATTATTTTATTATGAAATAATAAAATAATATAAATGGGGGCATTTGATACCGAAATTTAGATTTCCGATCGAATGGGCTTTTGAAAAAGACACGTTTTAATTTAATTGCCGGATGTGAGATTTGCGATAAGTGTTAAGTAATAACATAAATAGATAATAGAGCCGAAAGTGTTGTAAGGTGAGCAAGATATGAGTAAATAATAGTCGTTAAATTTGTAGTATAAACACATTATTGGTTTCAAATTAACGAGTCATGACGTCATACCACATAGTTTAAATACACGTTCGAAAGTCAGTTCTACAAACCTTAAAAGTCGCGCGATATATTTAATAAAATATAAAGTAAACATCGTTTAATCCTAAAAAGGTAATTATATATTCGAAATTCATAAAAGAACATGTTATAATAGAAAGGGACATTTCTAAATTGCGGGAAAAGGAAATAGCATTTTGGATACGAGGCTTTCTTGGATGACGTCATGACATTCAAATGAACGAACGGTCTTCTTAGCGTGGGTAAGAGAGGAAGCGTCATTACTCAACCAGAGACCAGTACGGCAGGTCGGGCTGCGCGGATGTGAATGCGATTCCTCTACATACACATATAGAATCGGCATATCTCCCGAAAATATTTAAAATAAATGATATGCAAAGTTGTTCTTGGGTTGTCCATTACACTTACGCAAACCCGAGATAAAGAGATTTCTTGCAGAACTAGCCGGAGCGAGCTACATCTAAGGGCAACGTCACGTCACCAACGACTTCAGCTTCAAATGGCGATCCAATAACTAGGACACAACGATTATACAGCTTCAACTGTGAGTTTTGAAAGGATCTTTTCTCAGTGTTGTGTCAGTGCTAGTTGAAACAAGTTATTGTATATTCTGTGATTGTTCAAAATGGACTGTGTGATGCATAGTCCCTCTAAGTATGAGGTGAGAGGCACTGAATGTTAAAATGCTTGGAAGCTGAAGCCTGCAAAAATTTAATGTTAGCTAAAGAACGTATATGGTGATACAATAATGAAAGAAATTTGAGAAAGCGGTATCAAATGTTCAACTACAGGTGAACAAATGTGCTTGACAAAAGTTGATCTAGATGTCCAGTATTCTGCACTTGAATAGTCAAGTAAAGAACAAAATCGTACATGACAGACATGTAGACCAAACTTTCTTTCTCAAACATTTCTCATTCTTTGCTAGATGAAATTGTGTCCAAACATCTTGGCTTAATGGACCGGGATCAGCTGATTACAAGATAATTTTAAAGAAGCTCATGGATAGATATTGGTGGATAAATAAAATATGCTGCAATTTTGTAAATGACACGTTTTTATTTCTTCTTCTTCTCTTTAAATCAAATATTTTTGTGGATATATTAAAGCCAAATGGCTGTTACTTCCTGCATCACCCTCGTACATCTTTCATATAAACTATTTGTCTATCTCTTATGGTTTACCACTAACACAAAATTATACAAAATTCATTCAGAATTGAGACCTTATATACGCTTTTTGGTGAAACTTTAAGATATATGCATTTTATTAGTGATGCCAATGTAATAAACCTACTTTAATCAAAATTAGAGCCATTTCTGAGAAAATCATGTCACATCTTTGGAACAGAATGCAATAAAACATACATCAGTGAAACCAAGAGAAATATAAGCACCAGACTGAAAGAGCACTTCATAAATATCAGTTATGTACAGGTAAATGAGCCCTAGCCAATCACTTCTGAGAAGAAAATCACAATAAACAATAGATGTCAGCTGCTAAAATCACTGCCATAACCCCTTAGAACTGAACTTATGGGTAAGAGAATGTATAAAAAGTTTGAGCATTGAATTATGAGCTTTTAAAATCCAGTTGATGATAGTTTAATCTCTACATTCACCACCCTACATCAGATAATGCTAGACATCTAGGAAAGATGAAGATCAGGGAATCACTGATTAATCAACCAGCAGCTTAGAATGGTGATGATGGGTCCTCAAAACATGTCCTGCCAGTTATTTGGTAAGCAGAGCAGTACAAGTGCTTAACATCGATTTACCAATTAGTTTAATTCTTTTCTTCACTGAGCACAGGTACCAATGACTTCAAAGTTTCTTTGTAAGTTATGAAGCACACACGCACCCACCAACCCAGAACCACGTTTGCATACACACATGCATACACACAAACACACACACCTTTTTCCTCCTAAAAGTGCTTTATCTGGACTCAGGGGACCCAAAAACATGTATTCCCAGAGAAATCTGTATATTGAATTTTAGGGTGGAATGCAATACTTCGTCTTCCTACCGTAAGTAGGTGCCAGAGAAAGTAGAAACTCTATTTCTCGCCTAATTAGCCTTCTGACTGCACAGATATAGATTGAAAGAAAGAAAGCTTAAAATCTGAACTAAGCAATAGAAGTAGAGATATCCAACAATGAACATGAATACATAAAGTACTGGATTCAGAATAAATTAACTTTTGATGGTGGTGCCGGATGCAGGGGTGATACAACACAATCTCTCTTCTCCCAAAAAAGGAAGTTGTTTTACGAAGGTGATTCCATAGGTTTCCAGCCTGACCATGAAAGTGAGTGTGAAAGTTAAAATGCCTTAGGGAGGAGCTAGTGACATTTGTTAGGATGCGCGCACATTATTTCAGCCCATTACTAACCTCAGTTCAGCGGAGGTTCTCGTGTGTGCAAGATGTATCTTGTGCAGTGATGAAGTTCCTTACAAAAACAAGGGCTTGTGCTGCTGAAATAAAATACAGCTAGAATGGTGTTTATGGTGATGATTTCCCTTCATAATTCACAGTGAAGAAATGGTCTAAACAGTTTCGTCCAGGCAGAGAGAGCTTCACTGATGATACATGTATTGGTCAACACATTGAGGAATAAGAAGAAGAAACCATCGCTATTGTTTAAGGCAAAGTGTTCAATTACAGGTAGCTGAAACTCAAGGAAATCTCAACAAGGTTGGGACTATCTAAAACAACCATTTTTTGGATCATTTGCACATGAAAAAGGTCAGTGCAAGAGGGTGGTCAGACTTCTCTCTTCAGTTCAGAAGGAACAGCGTGCAATCTGTTGCACCAGGCTTTTGTAGTGTTACTGTGGCAATCAGAAAGAAGCACTGGATCTCAGAGGGGATGAAATTATGTTTCTTTATTATGATTTTCTGTCCAAAGTGGAATCTCTTGAATGAGATTAACCAAGTGAAGCTCCACTAAGAAAGGCAAAAAAGATCATGGTGACAATCTTCTAGGTTTCTAGAGAAATTCTCCTTGTTGATTTCAGAAAAAACAATACCTCTGTGAGCACACAATATTATGCTTTACTTTTGCACAAATTGCTCAACTTCACCACACAAAGGAGGTGAGGAACTTTGTCATATGCTGTTTATCTTCTTCATGGCAACGTGCCACTCTGCATAGTGGCAATTATGAAGGCTCCACTAAAGTTGCTTCCAAAAGATTGACCACCCACCCTACAGTCCAGATCTAACCTACCTCTTCTCCAACCTGAAGATAGATCTTTGGGGAATGAAATTTGACTATGGTGATGGTGGTCGTGGTGGTGGTGGTGGTGGTGGTGGCAGTGGTGGTGGTGGCAGTGGTGGTGGCGGCAGTGGTGGTGGCAGCAATGGTGGTGGTGATGGTGGCAACGGCAGCAGTGGTGGTGGCGGTGGTGACGGCAGCAGTGGTGGTGCTGGCAGCAGCAGTGGTGGTAGTGGTGGTGATGGTGGTGGTGGTGGCGATAGCAGCAGTGGTGGTGGTGGTGGCGGTGGTAGCAGTGGTGGTGGTGGCAGCAGTGGTGGTGGTGATGGTGGCAACGGCAGCAGTGGTGGTGGCGACGGCAGCAGTGATGGTGGTGGTGGTGGTGGTGACAGCAGCAGTCGTGGTGGTGGTGATGGTGATGGTGGTGGTGGTGGCGATAGCAGCAGTGGTGGTGGTGGTGGTGGTGGTGGTGATAGCAGCAGCAGCGGCGGTGGTGGTGGTGGTGGTGATAGCAGCAGCAGCGGCGGCGGCGGCGGCGGTGGCGGTGGTGGTGGTGGTGGTGGTGGTGGTGGTGGTGGTGGTGGTGGTGGTGGTGATGGTGATGATGATGATGACAATGAAGAAAGAGGAAGAAGTAGAAGAAGTGAAAGCTACTGTTATGGGACATTTTGCCAATAAAGAACCAGATTACTTTTAAAAGATAAAAGAGGTGAAAGTGTACTGGGTAATTTGTGGAGAAAAATAGCATTGTTATTTTATTTTTTAAAAAAGGTACTTCACTTTTTAAGAAAGTAGTCAGGCCTAAAACTTTTGGAACCTACCTCGTAAGAGTCAGAATGAAAATGAATACCAAAGATGGTGGACAATTATAAATTATATTTTGTCATTCAAGACATAAAAATATGAACAAATGTGAATGGAAGATTTAATATGTTCTTTTATACCTGACTATAACATATATTTAATTTTAAAAAATGCTACTATCTATTATCAATATAACAAACATGATCTGCTTAAAAATATTCCCTAAAACAGATAAAAATATTTTTACATAAAAACTCAGCAGATATACATTCAAATGTAACAACAAACAAATATTACCTGAAAACCCAGAAAAGAAAAGCACTTATACAGGTACATTTCTAACCAATATTATAGCATATAGCATCTAATAACAACTTACATGCAATTTTGTTAGCAACTACCACAATCCTATGAGTGTACAATATATACAAGTATAATTAACAATCACTTAAAATTCATCTTAATTTCAGAAAAGAAACTGTGTACATGGTGGAATACAACTAAAGTATCCCTTTTATTCATGTTAGAACTACCATTATTAATTTGGCAACTCTCTTTCAAAATTGTATCTGAAAGTTCAGCCACTACATAATTAACTCACTTTTACTAGTTTGATATAGTTTACAAAAATTGTTTATTTCTCTGTTTAAACTGTTTCATTTTTTCCGCATCCATTTTTAATTACATAATTAATAAAACCATGTAACGAGCACCGAAAACTAAATCGGTTTTCAACATTTTAAATTTGTTTCTGTTTTAATTCTTTGAATACAGCTGCATCAGAAAAAGTTATCACATTACTTTTTCTATTTGAAGGCATGACCACCTCAGCCTTTTAGGATTCATTAAGTCATGAAGGAGTAAAGGAGACAGTGCCATTTCCTTTCGCCTGTCTCTAATTATTTGCTATTTTTCACTGTAAATACTTCAAACTTCCCACAAAATGAATATCCCTTTAACAACAGCAACAACAACAATTTCTCACCAATGTAGAGTTATTCCATAGTAGAAAACTATCGTATGATACAACACTGTCTCCTTCAACCTAAGGAGCATTTTATTTAATTAATGTATACCTATATTATGTACTCTGTAGATGAAAGATTACACTTTTTCCCTGATCAATCTCCTATATCAAGATTCTAAAGTATCTTAATGCTGTACAAAGATTTATAAGATATATATTTATATCTTTCCAGGTATGTAATCCTTTTCGTAAAACTCTGATGCATATATTTACAGTCACATGGTAGGTAAACGGAAAGAATATGAAACACACACACAAGACATGCACACACGCACGTGAGTCATTGAGAAACTGTGCAGCATGTACCTGAGCAGCATCTTTCATCTTTTTCACAAAAAAGTGTTCTAAAGAGATTTAAAGGCATGTGTCTTATCTATGAATTTAAAACTCAGACACAGTTGTGTACATTGCACTGTTAATAACACATTTAAGAAGAATGCACACACAGTAGGGAGGATTATCAGCAAGTGCCTGTAGATCATAAACATGAAGATCGATTCACAGTAAAGCTTCAACAGCACTCTGAATCAACCTTCAAGAAGAATCTTTCCCGCATACAAATACAAAAAGCACAGATTGAAAATCTGCACCTTAACAACACAAATTTCAAAGTTGCAAACAACATTAATTTTTCCAAATGTTACATAAAAAAGAATGGGTATAGAAGCAAAGAAAGCACAGATCTTCAAGCATTACTATTATATTTAATTTGTGCAATTAGCTTAATACATATTTGGTATTAATGGATGCCATGAATAAACATTTGTATAATAGCACTGATATCCTGATAAAAGCAGAGGAAACAAGCTTGGTAAAGTATACCTTGGCATTTACCCAGAAAAAGTTAGCACATGCAAACACACAACGTATGTGATGTCATTCTCAAAGAGTCTGTGATAATGTTTTATTTTCCATTAAATGTAATCTTGCTTACTATTCAGTTTTCTGAAAAGTTATGTAAGAAATGCATTTAAGCATGTTTCTAAGTTTTATTATGTACAACATTTTTATGTAATAAAAGTTTTAATACAAACTTTGATCTTATATATTTTTTGTTTCTTTCTTCTTGATTAACATTCTGTAATTGTGTAGGTCATATGGATGGTGAATAAATGAAATGGATGAAAATTGTGCTCAAATAAACCCAGGGCCTATAGAGCTTAGAGTTAGATGATATTTATCTTAAGAGGCTAAGGGAAAACCTTGGAAAAAAATCTTATCCCAACAATTCACCAAAACAGATTCCAACTCAGGATCTCTTAAATGTGAAACAGACACATAGACATAAGCTTCACTATTATATGTGTACTACGAGAAACAGTACAGTTCAAGTGCATAACCAACATAAGGAAGATACACTAGTTTATGCACAGTTAAGCCTTTTACTGCTACTCTGATTTTTATTAATACCACAGAGAATGTAGTTGTTTTATTACCGTTTTTCAAATGTCACAACATGTGCATTGCACAGAGAGGTGGAGAGAAGGTAACAGAGGGGAAGAGAGTGGGACATAAATGAAAACAGAGCAACAGGGTAGTGACCGAGTGAGAAAATGGGAGAGGGAACAATGATAAATAGAACCAAAGTAACACCAGCAAGCTGCAAACATTCATACAACATAAAATATCTGAAACCAATTACAGATGTTTTAGGAATAAATCTGATTACCCTCTGTATTTGTATTTAAAACAGTTCTGTACAACATAAATTAACATACTACTAGTACACTTTATCTTAAGCTTGCGGATGGCATTGTAGTCAAAGACAAAATAGAACTTTTCATGTCTTTTATGCAGTCATACTTTAAACTATGGTGCTCTCTAAAAAGCGGTTACTATTATTGCTATTGCTCTCTTCAATATCATCAGTGAAAAATATTGGAGAGCAAGAGGATTAATGACCTCATTGTCAGAAATCCAGCATTAGCTAACAACAACAACTTTAAACTAAATGCTGTGAGTTATAGTTTTTGCAATTGTTTTTTTTTTCCAGATTAGTCAATGGCTAAAGAAAAAGGCTACTATTTACAGGAGTTTGTGGTGTCAATACTGGATCTGCTTCAGGCACTTAGTACTTAAATTACTGTTTAGTTAGTTAAACACAAAAGTAAACCAGTATGACAATGTAGGACAACAACAACAACAAAGGTAATGTAACACAGTGAAACACATAAACAGTAACACTGGAATATGGACAACACTCAGTTGTTACTTTGGAAAAGCACAGGCCTTCTTGACTTGGACCGTCCATAGCACCAGATTCCAGAGTTCAAGATGAGGTGTATGAGCAGTAAAACAATTTAATCTTACAAACAATAACGCATTCACTAAATGTATTCAATATTTCATTTCTAATATGTAAAAACAGTGAAGCAAGTATATAAGTATCTGGAAGATCTGAGCACAATAATTTCAAGCCAGAGGGAGGGGACATTTTAGGTATTAAATACAAGCAAACTGAATCACCTATTGCAAATTATTCTTGCTTATTTACTCATTAGGTGATCCTTGAAGTAAAATTACTGAAGCAATTAAGAGGATGTATAAAAATAATGATTTGGAACCATATGTTTATTCTAAAGTAAAATTTTTAAAGCAATAAGATGGATCTATAGAAATAATGATTTGGAAGAAAATGTTTATTTTAAAGAACATACATTATACAGTGCATTTTAAAATGCCATCAATTAATTCTATTAAAATGTTTAACTTCCTGTAGATGGAAATAATGCATCATTCATTTAGGGGCTATTACCCTTATAGCATCACAGTAGCTCATAAACAGAGCTGAGGATGGAATTGTTGAACAGCATAGCATATCCTAACTTTGAATTTAACTAAAAAATATAAACATTGCATTCATTACTAATATATAAGAAATTTATATAATTGCTTAATTTTGATTGCTTATGATAGAATTAAACATCTAAATTCATTGCTTGAAAAAGAAAAACAGAAAGAAAAAGAAACAAATTTATGTGCAAGTCAATGGCTTTCCCCACCCTTTATGATTTATTTTCATACTGATTCTACAAATTATTTATATGAACGCTTGTTCTTCTGACTATTTCATATTAATTATGAAGAACAGTCAACAGAAATGGTTTCAAATTGAGAATATACATCTTGTAAGCAGTTAATTTGAAAAGCAGACTGGAAACTATATACCAACTATGATATTACAAGGAAGGGCCAAATAAAACTTCAAAATGTGCTGCTTAAATGGACATTGATTATTTCTGTTTTGATCACTGGTTTCCTACTTGACCATTTACACAATTTACACGAGTAGGCACTTGCAATATTGCATTTCGGCTTTACGGTATGATATCTCAAAGTATCCTTTGCAAACCCTTCAAGGTTTACCACAACACATGAATAAGATGAAAAGGTTTGAAGTACAATCAGTCATCTTGTTGTACCTCAGTGGTAGAACAATCGCATGGGAAGCTGAAGATCCAGGTTCTAGTTCTCAACATGGTATCAATTTCTCAACTTCGGTTCCCATCTCCAAGCATTTTTGTTTTGAATTCATCTCCATGCTTTAATCAGCTCTACCTCTACTAACCTCAAGTAAGTTTTAAGTTAAAACATTTCCCTCAACTGGTATGGACGAGATTTCTCATCCAACCTGAACAGAGTCGCAGTAATATAAACGACTTTCCTGTCATCAAGGACCAGACAACAATGCCCTTTGTAGCTGCTTCACTCAGCCCAAAGGAGAACACTGCAGAGAATGAGTGGTCTTGAAATACAGTATGGTGAAATGCTTACATTTAGTAATTACTTTTTGTATAATGAACCACAAAACATTGTTCAGCAATTATGGGTCAACAATTAAAACTTCAGCTGGTACAATTCTTGGGTCTATCATCAGTCTTTGGTTGTTTAGAGCTCTCCAAATTACCATGAGCTATATATGCTGACGTCCAGCAAGTGGATGAACAAATTTTTATAACATTTTTCATGGTTTTCCACACAGACGGACATGACTGGAGTCGCGGATCTACTAAATCAATGCCACCTGTGTGTAGAGTAAATTCCTGAATATCAAGCTTGAAAGTGGTCAACTTACTGTGGGTGTCCACTATGCCTGTGTCAGTCATATAATAGGCAATATGCAAAGTTCCCATAACTCATAAGTGGTGCCTAACTGAGTGATACTATGAGAAAATGCAGCTAGGTGACACTTCATACATCTCTTGTGACTCAGTGTAAAAGTGACCTCATTCTGAACGGAACCCTTTAATATTTGTAGAGTGCTTATCCATTGGTGCCTGTTGCTGAATACGACTTCACAATTACAGGTGTGAGAAAGCACTGCAACTGCATAAAGTTTTGTTTCAAACTCAGGAAAATTACTGCAGAAACACGTGAATCTTCTGGTTTATTAATGCTGAGCATTTGGCAATGTAGCCATTAGCTCTTGTGCTCTCCAATATTTTCCAGTTATTAGAATACACAAGGGATGAAGTGAAGAAGTAATTCCAATTCTGTGCAGGTATTTTGACAATCACGACCTGTGATTAACCTAAAAGATACAGCAGCACTTTTCTTGCACAGTCAGAAATTATAACTAAACTTCATTTGAAACACTGTCTTTCCCTTCTTGAAGCTTCATTAAAATAATTTGTCAATATATTTTTAAATCCTGAATTGACTAACTTTTTTGGTAAGGAATGACACATCTGAAGAAGGCCTCTGTATGATATTGCTTTCTTTCATTTTTTTCCCCAGAAAATCAGCAGTTTCTTTCCCAGATAATACACAGTGTGCTATAACCCACTGAATTCTCTCCAGAAATGTTAAGCAAGCATTTGCAGGTAATATTCTAGGCCAGACCCAAATCTACAAGGTTTCAAGCAGTTTAAAACTGGGTGAATATCAATTGATGCCGATCATTCTGGATGGCCACCAACAGGAATTATACCTAAAAGCATCATGCTGTTTGAGCTGTGAAGGGAAATCCACTAGGAGTTTGTCCCTGATAGTATGACACTCAATGCAGTATTCTATTTGTGATGTCTTGGGGCAAATGAGGGAGAACATGAGCAGAAAACATCCGGAAATGTGGCACATGGACACTTGGTTTATCCTTGATGACAATGCAAAACCAAATACAGCTTTCATTGTGCAAGAATTTCTGGAGAAAAATAAAATGACATCTGTTCCTCATTCACCATATTGTGACGAAGGAGCTATGACCCAAGCTTGTCCAAAGTCAGTGCAGGACAGTTGGGGAGATAAACAGCAATAAGTAGATGCAGTGGCACTCTCACCCAGCATAAACATAACCAGAATCTTCTGAAAGTTTCCCTTCTCCCTGCATCCAGAACATTCTAGAACGTTCTGTGGATATACCCACATGAACCCAATATCAACGCAAGTAGTATCGCCTGCATGTAAACCTTTGTCTTTATGTAGCTTGGATACAGCCAAGCTATCAAGAATCCAATGCCTGAAACTATTTCTGTTAAATTTAAGTCTGTTTCATAGTAAAAGGAGAGAAACAAAGGGGGAAAATCTAACAAAACTGATCAACACTCAATGTGTTCAGGTTTATCATATAACCCAGATTCATCATAGAAGTGATTTTGTTTCTGCAGCTAAATGAAAACACCTCTGAAGAAACAAGCTCTCTGCTTTCCAGGTATAGTCTATGTCAAATCTTGTCAACATTTCCACATAAGAAAATAAACATTTAAAAGCTTTCAAAATGTACTCATAATATTACAAAATTTATACATTTTGTAGAACATCATATCCTTTATTTGAAATAAGCTGTGTGTAGTTTAATTCACTTTCAGCTTCTTTACATATACAACAAAATACAGCAGTATTGAAGTTATTTTCCAGAAAGAACATTTTAAATGGCACACAGGCTTTTTAAATACCTGTAAGATACGGGGTTTCTGGCAGCTGCTACAGAGCTTTTAAAATGGTTTTACCCACCTACTGGACCTGATAAATAAGATCAAAAAGCTTTCATCAACAGCATAAAATACTTTTGATATTTTTTGATATTTGCTCATTGCATCTTAGTATTGGCAAAGATAAACTCATATTGCTAAAAAATTGTTATTGACCATACATTTCATAAAGGAAGAACTGCAAGATCTGCTACAATGCATAAAATTGCACATCTAGCAAAGCTTTTCCCATTTGAAGGAAAATAATGTGAACAAAATAGAGACCTATCTATGAGTAACTTTCTATTGTCAGTTCCTTCATGAATCACTTTTAAATTCCAAGTAATAAAAGGTTTTATATGTATGTTTAAGGTCTGGTATCAATTTGATGATGTTTTCACAGTTGTGAACAAAAGCGTGTCCAGAATGCATTAAAACTTTTGAACATCCAAGAGCAGAATTGACAATTGTCTACCATTACTGGACTTGAACATTATCAAGAAAATATATTTGTGTTTGGCATATTTAGAAAACAAGTATATACAATAAACTACTAAATCGAAGAGGACAGCTAGACTCCAACAGCCCCAAACATGCAGCAATCAACAGTCTGATAAAATATGTTCCATTGAGCAAAACAGAATACCATCATGAATAAAGAGGTACAGCAGAGCAAACATCTGATGATACATTTATACAACTTTCTGTATGAGTGGCAACACGTAGCAGTATTTATATTTGTTTACTCAGTGTTTACTTTTCTGGCCCTGGCCATTCTCATGTAAATTCCCATTTTCTATTTAACATACATTCTTATCTGTAAAGGAGCAATACATTCATAGTCTACATTACCTTACCTTTACTTATTTGTCGTTGCCATTTTACAAGGGGTGTCTCAAAAGTAAGTTACAGTATTTTTTTAAAAAGGTAACAAAACATTTAAATATTTTAAAAAGCATATATTTTGAAAGCTACATTCAGTAACTATTTTTCCACATACTCTCCTTGAATCTCAATACATTTTTGGTACAGTCACAACAGCTTTTTTAATCCAGTGTCAAACCACTCTCCTGCGGAACTGGTTAACCATCTTTCCACTTCTTGCTTTAACTCATCATCATTTATGTGCCTTCTCCCAAGATGTTGCTGCAGCTGCAGAAGAAGATGGTAATCACTCGGTGCAAGGTCAGGTGAGTAAAGTGGTTGACTGAAAACATCCCATCGAAACTGCTCAAACAGGGCCTGAGTTTCACAAGAAGTGTGCAGGTGAGCATTATCGTGGAACAGAAAAACTGTTTTGCTCAACTTTCCCCTACTTTTGTTTTGAATCGCACTAATTACTTTTTTCAGTACCTCACAATAGTGAGCAGCTGTCATTGTGATCCCACGGGGCAACCCTTTGAATCCCAGAATATCATTGCCATGACCTTGCCAGCCAATGTAACAACGTTTGCATTTTTTGGATGTTGGCTCATCCTTTTGTTTCCACACCTTCAATGAACATCGATGCCAAAGAGAAACCATTGGTCTCGACATAACTTCTTTACCATACGCACTACACAACCCACAATGAATTTCAGTCCCACATTTATTTTTTGCTGTCAAAAACAGATTACAGCGTGAGCTTCACAATCGGCAGTAGGAGCGAGTAGAGTCTCCATTGTTGCTGCCATTTTAATGTCCAAGAGGTAAAGGTAGGCACCTAGGAATTTTATAGCGCTGCCACTGCACCCAGACCAAAGTACCCTGTGACTCTCAGACTTTTGCTAACAACTGTGTGGATTTAAAAAAATAGTTTAACTTACTTTTGAGAAACCCCTCATATTTTCATTCTACCCTACCCCTCACTACCTTCACTCTACTTCCGCTAAATCTCTTCATTGCCTTTTAACTTTAAAAATCTTATTTAATCCTACTACTAGAATTAGCCATTTCTATTCTGTTAACACCTTTCTCCATTCATTAATCACCATTCATTCAAACACTGTGTGATTCTTCCTTTCATAGAAGTGCGATTCCTTTTTCTCTCCCCCCGCCCCCTCCAAACTGAGCAGAGCTCTTGTGTAATTTCCCCCATCAACCCTTTCAATTTCCAAATCCCTAATCTAAACCAAGATATCTAAGATTGCTCATGTCCGTTACAGACTTCAACATATGAATCCTTTTAATGTTTTCTTTAACTTCATTATAAAATTGTAGACACTCATTTGGAGAAATGAAATTTGCCTTTCTATATCATCCAATTGTGTTCTGCCTTCCAATACTCCGTAAAAGAATGATCAATTCTATAGCAAACATCTCCTAGACCATCCTCGATCAATTACTCCTTTATTCTACCCAGCCAAGTATTGTTTACCAAATTATCAGCTTGAAACCTCAGACATACTTTCAGAATATCTGTCTCTGGTTTTAATTGAATATGAAATAAACACCTCAAAATTCTTTCCATTATTTTTCCTTTAAGGTTAACTCTCCCTATCTCTGCCAACACTCCTGAATTAATGGTGCACTGTGGGACTTGCAAAATATTCATTGCGAATATATCTAATTTTTCCCAACCTTCAAACCCTCAGACTTCTATTTGTACGTCCATATGGATTCCACCAAGGCATGAGAAATTCTTTCAAACCACTCTACACTAATTGTAGGTGCTATGTGTACGTTTCCACACTGCACTCATAGCCACCTTTCCCCTTTGCTATGGCAATTTTTATTTGTTTTTCCCAACTTCCTGTGCCAGATAATCTGACTCCTAGGTGTGAAAAATCGCTTACAATTTAATTTCCTTATCTTTGAGATACCACTTTTTGTTCTCACTCAATTTCAAACCTTTTTTAAACACCATTATTTTGGTTTTAGACTAGTTCATTTTCAAACTCCACTTCTTGCAGAAACGTTCACTATCATTTATAGCTACTTCTAAGCCTATTACCAATATTGGTCCCACCATCAAATTGTAGACTAGACCCAGAAAAAAACAGAAAATGATTACCAGGGCTTGTGGGTCATGGTCTAGTGGGAAATCTCCTTCCAGACGTTTCATTTGAAGCTGCATCGAACACCCTCAGTGGTGTGACTGTAGTACTCTGCTACTGTGCTTTTCAAATGGGAAGAGTTCTGATCTGCAGCCAATGAGATACGTTTACATATACGTGTACAGCATTGCAATCTCATTACCCCCACTATTTTCATATTTCCCTCTCTCTTGCACACTGTCCTAGTTCATGCAAATCTACCTGGCGCTAGACGTAAGGGATTCTCTTGGCGTGCATCAAGCCCCACTTAAGGGGAGAGCAATATGACAACACAGCAGGACTCCGATTAGTTGCCGGTCTGGAGGCACTCAAGGACAAACTCCTTCCTATTTGAAAAGCATAGTAGTCTTGACGACTGGTATGGAGCCATTTGATTTTACAGGTTTTATACGCTTTATACATGTATAAAACCAGTGAAACCAGTTTACGCTTTATCAGTCATAGCTACGAGATCAATAGAAAAATTGTACATGGATTTGTGGGGCCATTTCCCTGATCTATTCAAGAAAACACGTACATATTCTCTAGTGGTGGTAGACCCACCTTTCTCACGCGGAAGGATTCAACAGAAATCTTAAGTCAGCTCTTATTGTGTATCATCATGACAATCATACTAGGTGGGATACCAATCTATCTCGATTACAACTAGTGTTTCATTCAGCCCATCACGAGTCACACAAATCCACTCCATACCAGCTTCATCCCTAATTCACCCCTATCCAACCTTTGGCACCTTGATGATTTACTCCTGCAGAAGGTAACTCCGAAAGAGAATCTGTAAAGCATGGCAGTCTGCCTTCCACAGTTTACAAAGGTCTCATGCCCAGGTTAAACAACGGTATGATGCTACAAGCGGCCTTCACCTTATGGTGTCGGTCAGAGAGTGTTGTGCAAGTTTTACACTCAATCTTCCAAGCTTCATTCTTACGCAGCAAAATTGGCTCCAAGATATGTTGGCCCGTATGAAATCGTCTATATTTACAAGAATGTTTTGGTGAAATTAAGAGATGTCCACACTGGAAAGGAGAGAAGGGCACATATCACTCAAAACCTTTTGTGTGATTTGTTCATATGTAACTAGTTGTATTCCCAGCTATGTTCATTGTTTTATTTTGATTCTGTTTGCTTTGGGGTTTGTGTTTATATTATTGTGTGGAAGTCTTGTTTGGATTTAGCTGGCATATGTTCTGTGTGTGCTCGGCGGGAAACATATCTTTCCTGGCATTCTTTATGCTAGCATTCTGCATCGTCTTACCTCTGCACCATATTTCCTGTGCTTTTCCTTTTTTCCTTGTTGAGTATTTGTGCACACGTGTACATTTGTTGTGTTTGTGTTATATGTTTTATACTATTGTGTTGTCTGGCCAGTGTTTATATAATTTTGGCAGATAAATAAATCACAACGGGTCGGAGCTCTCACTCTGGCCCACAGAGCTGTGTCTGTCTCCGATTCCAGCCACCTAAAGCAAGAACTACAGCACCTGAGGCACACCTTCCGCCAAAATGGCTACTCCGTAGACGACACTGAAGTCTCAATCTCCAAGGCCAAGAGAGGAAAACCACAATCTCAGCTAACACCAGACAAGCCGACCGCCACTGCCTGCAATCTATCCAGCAGAATCAGTAGAATTCTGGCAAAACACAACATCAGAAGCATCCACAAGCCGCCTTTGAAGATTAAACACCTAGTGAGACCGGTAAAGGACAAACTTGGACCTTAATGTACCAGGGGTATACGGTATACCCTGTGAATACGGGGTGCCATCCATAGGGCAAACCGGCAGGACCATTTCCACCAGAGTCAAGGAGCACGAATGGTCCATATGCTTAATGCAGCCTGACAAGTCAGGGCTCGCAGAGCACTGCTTTGAAGAAGACCACAGAGCTAACTTCAAAGAAACGACCATTGTGGCAAAATGTAGCGGTTTATGGGAACGAAGGGTTAAGGAGGCTCTGTCCATCTCCTCCGAGAAGAACACACTGACCCAGGACGTTGGATTGCAGTTTAGTCCCTTCTGAAAACCAGCCTTAAAGTTGGAAATCGACCGACTCAGAAAACACAGATTCCAACGGAGAGGTGAACCACCTCCATATTAGACTGGGTGTTTTCTAGTCGGTACGTACTAGCGGACAGTACATATACTGGTCCCTTCACTCTTGCCAGTCATTCATCCTGAAGATGGGAGAGATGTACACTCCCGAAACGTCGATGGCTATGCATCACTACACTTGGCTAGAAGCCCGAGAACATCTTGAGTAGGAGCACAAAAGGATGAACTATTGCGCCTGCCAATATATGGGACTTTGAGAGGTAGAACTGGAACTTAAACATTCAATGCCACAGCTGGGGTTTGAACCACAGACCCTCTGCTTACTAGGTGGGTGCTCTAACCATTAAGCTACTGTGACAACCTGCCAGAATGACATTGAATTCTCAAACCAGTTCGTATTTCTCTTGGTAAACCACAAAGGCAGTCTCACATCAGAGACTACTCTAATGGTGATTTACTATTGTAAGTACTTAATGTCCCGGGATTAATTAACCTTCAGATGGTAATAATTATTTATTTATGGCAACAAACTTACTGTTGGTGTTTTTAAACACACAAACCGTGTGCGGGCAATGTTTGAGAGGTAGAACTGGAACTTAAAAATTCAATGCCACAGCTGGGATTTGAACCACACACCCTCCGCTTACTAGGTGGGTGCTCTAGGGTCTGTGGTTCGAATTGAAGTGCTCTTGGATGGGTAAGGATTTTCCAACATTCTACAATAGTTGTTTGAGGTCATTTTGAGTCAATTTTTTTACACTCACCTTCACTTAAAATGTTTTAAAAACTGGAAACATTTTCAAGATCGTTCAATCCCATCATCAGCCGTTGGGTGACTGACGCTGTCCTCCTGCTCCCACTCTCTGCTACCATGGTCCTGCTGCCACCTGGTGTTACGGACACAGAGCTTTAACACTTCATTTAATGTTGGGATTTTGAAGTTAGTAACTTTATTATTATTTTTGATGATGTATATTTTTCCCCAAATACTCAGTTCTATTGGTGAATTAAGAGATTTTAAGCAATTTTATATGAAGGCCACTGTTGTAGTTTTCAGTCCAAAAGTATAGTCTAAATGTGTGCCACGGCAGACTTTTCAGATGGCAGCAGCACCATGGTAGCAGTTACCCAACGCTGATGATGGGATCGAACGATCCTGATGTTTCCAGTTTTTAAAACATTTTAAGTGAAGGTAAGTGAAAAAAAAGTGATTCAAAATGATCTCAAACATGAAGAATACTTCACTGTTATTAGTGCTTCTATGTTTTAATATTCATTCTATAATAGTTTGGATTTTTGGTGACAACTTGAAAGTAATCGCTATAGTTGCCACCCTGGAATCTGAGAGAATAACTGCTTGATGAAAATGTGAGATTCTATACAAAAGATTTTGGAGGGCCATTCGAATTGCTTCAATTTCTCCGTCAAAGTTTGTAGTTCCATAACTTAAAGATTTGTAATAGGAAAAGAGGTGATATGTGACTCCAGCCCTTGCTCCACCTCGGTTTGATATCAATGATCCATCAGTATAAATATGGAGCCATTCGTGTTCTGGAAATCTAGTATGGATTGTCTCTAATACCAATAATTTTAGAACACTAGTTGGAGTATCACTTTTCTTAACTTCTTCTGTCAGGTATAAGTAATATGTAAGTAATGTGTGAACTGTCACCCGCTCATTGGCCAGGGCAACGCAACCCCCTCCCACCTAACATTGTATATATATGGGGAGTGGAAAACTAACAGTCATTTTCATTCTGACATTTAGAATGGCCGAAAGCTCAATATTTTTAAACCTCAAACGGCTGATCGCCCGTGAAACTGTAATAAATAATATGTGATGTCTAATGTTTGTGTCGGATTGACTTTAGATATGAAATTTTCCTTTGAATTAGGGAGGTTTACATTCTTCTTGATGTCTTGAATTTTGGAAAGAAAGCTCTCCTAAGTCTTTAGTGTATGTGTAAAATTTCTCATTCCATTTACTGAATGGGAGTATGATCAACTCTTCGTGTTGAATAACAGCTGTTTTTTCTATTTCATTCTATACAATGGGGTATTGGTTGGTTAGTATTTCCATAGCTGGTGTTGGTGTGATTTTGATAACAACTGTAATTAGTCTCAGACTTTGGTTTTGAAACATCTTTTTTTTTTTTTTTTTTGGTACTTGCTGTTACAAGAACTTCACAGCAGTAAGTAAATAATAGCTTTATTCATATACACATTATATGTCATGTTAAGAGTTGCTCTGCAACATCCCCCTTCATTCTTGTTAGACATTTTAACAGTGAAAGGCACCTTTCTCTCTTTGTATTACACCTTCTAATTGTTTCGTCCATGTAAGTTTGGTATCAAATATAACTTCCAAATATTTTGCTTCCTTTGTTTCTGGTAATTGTTGACCCTCAAAATTTAGTTTTATTTTTAATGGTTTTTTCCTTAGTGAAAAGATTTGGTAGTTTGATTTTGCTGTATTAACAGTCATTAAATTTTCTTCGGTCCACTTGTGTAGGTTGGTTAGGGATTGTCGCATGGTTTTTTCTAGTTCTGTATTTTTGTTTTCTGGTTTTTAATTCCACATTAATAAGTCATTGGCAAATAGTGCACACTTCATACCTGATTCTTGCATTTCTTGTGGCAGATCGTTAATATATTAAAAAGTGTTGTGCTGAGCACTGTGCCTTGTGGTAAGCCATGGTGTACTTCTTTATATTTAGATATATTCCTTCTATATCTGGTAGCAATAAAGTGTTGAGTTAGGAAATGACATAGCCATGAAATCATTGGACCTTGTATACCTATTTTTTTACTTTCTCTACTAGTAAGTAGGGGAGGTACTGTATTCCACCCAAAAATTCCATATCAAGATTTCACTGGAAATATATGTTTTGAGACCCCCTGAAGCAAAAAAAAAAAAAGCATTTTTAGAAAAAGGTCCGTGTGTGTGTCTGTCTGTGGACAGCATAACTCAAAAATGAAAAGTAGGTTAAAAACCAAAGTTGGTATTTAAGTTTAATGTCTTTCAAGGATGCGACAATAAGATTTTGAAGAAAATAGCTCCACGCTAAACTACCCTTTACATGGAAAATTTTTTCGAACATTTTGATTCTCTTGAGAATGGTGTAACGATTTTGATTAAAATGTCATATGTTTGAGATATTTTTATGACAAATGAAATGTATATCTTGAATTTTCTGGCTATAGCCCCTGTAGTTGTATTTACTCTGGACTACTTTTGCACAACTGGTAAACCGTTAGAGATAGACATAATCTTACTGTACAAAAAGTGTAGATCTTGCTAAAATACACAATTTATGTCCAAATAAATTTTCTTGTAGGGTGAACCATTTCGGAGATATTCCTTGATATGTGTGAGTTTCAGAAAACTTTCATGAAATGAAACATCACTGTTCATTTTTTTATATGTTAAGTGTGCAAAGAGAACGGACTCTCAAAACTTTAAAAGATTTGACTATCGCACAAAGCCTACTGTATTCTAATATTCCCCTTGTACCTACAAGGAAATAAGCAATAAGATTATTTGTACAAATGTTTATCTTAACTAACACGAAGAACATATACAAATAGGAGTTTGTAAGAATAGTTAGTACAAGAGTAGGGAAAGTCATATGAGTGCAACACATAAGATTTTTTTAATTTCTTTAGTAGCTTTGTTCTGCATATAGAATCATATGCACTTTGGAAATCAATAAAAACTGATACATTGTCTTCTTTTCTATTGAAAGAGTCTTTGATTTCTTGACTGAGAAGTAAGACTTGTTCATTTGTAGAGTGGAGCTCTCTGAATCCGGCTTGACATGGGGATATTAAATTTTGTGATTCTAGAAACCAATTTAACGTGTTTAACATCATTCTTTCCATCAAGCTATTATGCTACTAAGAGCTATTGGTCTATAATTTTTTATTTCTGATGCTGTTTTATTTTTCTTCAAGAGTGGGACAATTACTGCTTTTCGCCATTTGGCAGGTACAGTGGTTTTCCAGGATAGATTGTAGAGTTTTAATAGTTGTTGCTTTGCTGTTTTTCCAAGGCTTTTTATGAACTCTGGATGTATGTAATCTGCTCCAGGAGACATTTTGTTTTTTAGATTATTAATTGCAATGTTCAGTTCCTGCAGATTAAAATTTAAAAAAAGGTATTGTGTTGAGTGTTAGGATCACATTCTCTTTTTTGTTTCAAATCTTTCTTAAATTGTTTATGTTCCTTCTTTTATTTCTTGTTACTTTATGTGAATTAGCATATTTATTGAAAGTTTCGGCTATGACTGTATCATATGTTAATATTTTATTGTTGTGTATGATAGGTATGCTACTGTTTTCTTTCCTGTCCTTTACATTTTTTATGAACTTATGGGCTTTATTATCACCAGTCTTATAATCCATTTTTTCTAAGAAATTATTAAAGTGATTCTTTTTAGCTGTATTAATTTCTTTTTTTAGTGAGAGACATTTCTTTCGCCATATTTATGTATCTGATATGGTTTTTGTTTGTTCAGTTGTGTTTCTAGCTATATTCCTTTCCTTTTTCAACTCTTCTAAATGGGGGTTCTGAAAGGGTTTGAAATTCTTTATTCTTCCATGAGGAATATTTTTTTTTTTTGCGGTTAGATGCCATGATACTATGACAGGTCAGCATGTTAGGGGTTAATAGGTTATAGAAAAATTAGAGAAGTGGAAAGGTTGGAAAAATTGAAGACTCCCTAGCCCTCATGTACCCTAATAGCAACAGAGTCAGAAGAGAACTAGAGATGATCAAGGTAAGGTCATAAGGTCAGATAGAAAAGATACAGTGGGGAGCAAAACGCCAGTAAGTGGAAGTAATGTTCTGCTCAGCTTGGATGCCTTGTGGTTGCTATCCACATATCCCCTAGACAGGGACCCCTGAGGGTTTCATAGATTTGTCAGATAGTACATTTCTTGGAAAACATCCCTCAGTGTGGAAGTAAGTGAGACCTTGAAGCTTTTTTTGAGCAAAGTTGTGAAATACCAAACCGTACTTGCTTCAGTCATTTGTGCTCTGTGCTTCAGTTGTGTTAGTGAATGTGAGTGAAAAGAAAAGGAAGTGCATTATGACTGCTGAAAAATTACACATTTTGAATGTAATAAAGAGAAGTGGCAGCAATAAACGCACAGAAATTGCTAAGAAATCAGGGATTGCTCTGTCTATCTTAAATACAATTGTAACTAAGGCAGTGGAAATTGAAGAAAGCGTGCATGTGTTAGTTGTTTCTACAAATAAATAGACCCATATTCAGGACGGAAAATACGAACATTTTGTGGTGTGTCACAATGTTTTTAAGGAAGTAATGGCCAAATTATACTGTTCACGCTGTGGCCAACAAAAATACAACCCAAGATAACAGACGACTTCCTAAAGTGACTCAACTTTCTTTGTATTTATTTTTATTTGGTACATTTCTCTTGTATTTGTATTGTTTCATATTGCTGATTATAGTTATAATCTTCGCAAAAGTTAAAGGCATATGGAGGCGGGCCGTACTGCAGAGTCCAGGGAATCCTAAGCTTGCCCCTCCTACCAGTGTTGCCGAATGTGGTACACGCATCTCACGTGTCGGCACTGAGAACATTATCTTCATTAATTACGCTCGGATAAATATTTGAAAATGACAGATGCCATTCTTATAATAAGAAAGAATTTTATTTTCTGATCATAACCGTACAAAAATCCTGTCTCTACGATACTTAGAACGCGAGCGATGCACATTTTATCTTCACATGCTAATGGGTACCCAACATCCATTCAACACAGATAAGCCTGAAAAACAACACCATTCCTTCCTCACAACACTTATCTAAGCATAAAAAAACAGTGCACCTGCTATGAAAATAGAAATCACGCAGTTTCAAACAGACTGATTTAATGTTCAGTTCGTTTTCAGAGTAGTGACGTGTTATTTTGTTAAAATGAACGTTAAGTTGTGTGTCTAACTCGCGCTGAAATATTGTTAATAATACATTCAATTATTACTATACACATATCTTTTATGCAGTGTTTGCTATCCGAGTGCGTGAACATGTCCCTCGAAGCTGGGACAAATGAGTTTTCAATCAACAAACGTGAAGTGATTCATTCTCAGGGCAGAAAAATTATATTTAACGTGAACAAGTTTTTACGAAAGCTATCCAATCCAGAATATAGGGCAACTGTAGATTTTTCAAAAACCCAGCAATTAACTGGAAGCTTGTGGTGTAGGTAGTGTACACACAGTGTCACGAATTTGTAGTGAAGGAGCTTCATCTTTAGAAAAAGGGAGCGTGCATGTATTTCAATCTCCGGGAAAGACCCACAAAGTTGGAAAGCGAGTTACTGGATTAGATGATTTTGAAAAAGACGTTTTGCCCAGAACAATTCTCAGTTTCTATGATCAAGGACAATATCCAACTGCAAAAAAGGTAACAATAGCAATGAGGGAAAAAATAAATTACAAAGGCTCAGTGCGTTCTATGTATAGCATAATGAAGAATATTGGCTTTAAGTATAGAAAAGTTAATGATGGTAGGAAGTTCCGGATGGAAAGGGCAGATATTGTCCGAATTAAGTGCCTTTGAAGACGAAGACGAGGAGGAAACCGTGCTTGCTGCTCCACTGCTGTGACGTGTGTCAAGGTAAGAGTTTAATGTTTTAGGAAGATTTAATGTGTTGTTTAATTACGGGAAAAATAGACAGAACCTCTGCTGGCGTGTAAAATGTGTTCTTATGTACAGAACCTGTGCTGGTACACGCAGTACGCTTGGCAACAGCGCTCCGCTTCAGCATTGGCCAGCGTTCACATGCCTTTAACTTTTGCGAGCGGTATAAACAATCCTATTATTATTTCTTGTTGTACACTTCTTAAGCTAACCCATATGCTGTATAAATTTTCAAATTTTTATTTGCTGACTTTCATTTATGCGTTTTTCCACTTATACGTTTTTATCCTTTGGTTCCCCTGGAAAAAGTATAAATGAAGTTTTACTGTAGTTATTTAACATAAAATAATAGCACTTGGCTTTTATAGGCTGTGTCATTGCACAATATTTATATCCTACTAGTACGCAAAGTGTCAAAACTTAAGACATCGGATATAAATTCACAAAATATCAATACCTGCAATGAACATATTAATTTCATTTTTGCACAGTTACTTAACACATGAATTTAACATTACAATTACATCATTTGGAGCCTGGGATACCATAAGAACAAGCCCAAGATGAACTATGAGAAACTGAGTTGTGGTCTAGGAGCACTTTTACCCAATGGGGCCGGGCCCTTAAACACAACTCACTCACTCACCCCCCAATGGGGCAATGCAGTTGTACCACAAAGTACCACACAGCACTTTAAAATAAAGAGATGCTATGACTGTGCAGGGACACCATTAGAGTAAATACTAGACAGTTCATAGTAACCATCCAATTATGGCCACTATCTTATATATTTAAACGAACAATTCTTGTATATATATATTCCGTGCCAACTTGGAAACAGCTCTAACGATTTTGATCAAATTTTGTATGCAGGTAGGGTTTTGCTTTTTAAGTTTATCTATATAGGTGTCATTCCTGAAAAAATGTGATTTGACGCCTAACAGTCACAATTACTCTAAGCATTATTTTGGCCATAATTTCTCAGGATATTAAAGGTCTTGCCAAGAGCTTTCAGAAAACCTAAAGAAAGTTGACTTAGCTGTCTTAGTCTACGCGTAACAGTCACAATTAGTCTAAACCTTCTTTTGGCCATAATTTCTCTGTTAATCAATTAATTTCAGCAAACAAGCTAGTGTTTTAAAGTCCTCTTCCAGGGCTATCAGAATACAGTAAGAAAGCTGACCTAGCTATATTAGTGTGTTACGGCTCGTCCTGTTTGAAATAGAAATACAATGTATTACATTTTATGGCTGAAATGATGGTGCTTATGAAATATTTATACGTATCTTCCTTTCATAGAAGTTTGAAAACAGTGTTGTTGTAATTAATTTAATTTAAAAGGTGAGTCAATTAATAACACTGAACAACACTTACAACATAATTTTCTGGAACGTGTTTCGAAGGTTAACTTTCCTCCATTATCAACCGGACAATAACTGGGTTTCCATGGTGTTTCATGGTGTGGATGGTGATGTTTCTTCTTATGTTTCTTCTGGTAACGGTTCAATAAACTTGTTGAAAATATCTTTCTGAGGAATGTCGAAATTAAATACTCGGTTTCTATTTTTTACAATGAAGATTTGTTCCCAGATCAGCTGGGGACTTTAATGTTGTACTGGCAAGTTAGCCATGATAGCTTAGTGGTTAAAGCAGCCGCTCGATAAGCGGAAGATCCGTGATTCAAATCCCGGCTTGGCATTGAATTTTTCAGTCCTGATTCCACCTCGTCACCCCCCCCCCCCAAAAAAAAAAACACGATTAAAAAGAAAAGTCAAGCAAAGTTCGGTTGCCCAAGTACTGCTAATTTTAAATAGTGCAGCATTTGTGTACATTCTTCTGAATAATTCCGTCCACTTCTGTATGTCTATATATTGTGTTTAGTTGTTTCCAATTAGTGCCTTAAACAAAACAAAAGCTCCATGAAAAATAATGCTGGCTGCCTATAAAAATAGCTTAAGTTCGGATTACTACTTGGCAAAGCCATGAGATGTATCGGAAAAGAATGTGAAACTGCCCAGCTGTTTAAGTGAGCTTATCGCACAAACACCACGAGACAGTGTATGTACACTCTGTTGAGATGCAATCCTCTCTCCAGAACAGCAACCTCTCATATATCGGCAGGTGCGAGAGATCATTAATTTGCATTGCATTACTGACTGTACGCAAAGTTACTAGGATTTTGCTGCTCTAGTGATTAAAACTTTATTTCAAGTATGTAATATCTCAAAAAGCTTAACTGTTTTGCCAAAAGAGAACCATTCAAACTTTTATTATGCCATTAATAATGTTCATTGTATATATAAGTTACTAATAATATATTAACATTTGATTCTGTACTGCTCAAATGGCGATCCAATAACTAGGACACATCGACTTTTACAGCTTCAATACATATAATAAAACTCTAATCTGAGAGGAAGGGAGAGGGGGAGAGAGAAAGAGGGAGTGTGTGTGTGTCGTTTTCCAGCAAGAATACCCAAACCTATGTGATACTTGTTACATAACATACTTTAAATCTCACTTAGAAAATAGCAGCTATCATCATTGTCATCGTCATCAACAACTGCAGGGATTCAACCTTTCGCATAACGCTGTAACTTTTCCTGTCATCTTATGAATGCTACAATACGACTGCAATTTTGTAACTGAATGCTTTATAAGATATTAATTGTGATTGCTGAAAATGAAGCAGGGAACGTGCCTATCTCAATTGTCAATCATTCCTCCCAAAAGTAATATTTCCCTTTAAATATTCACATTCAAAGGCATCTCTATAAATTTTGTACACTATACTACGTTCACATATTTACAGTTTGTCCAGATCGTGGTGACACTCCACATACGCAAGAGAGGGGAAATTAAAGAGAAGTGACTGGAGTGGTGGGGAACAAGCGAGTGATATCAGAACTCAAGACAGTCACATACACAAGCGATATATGTTTACGTATTATAAACAATTTGTAGTGTAGTTATCACACTGAGAGCAAGCGATACACTGATCCCCACCTCTCCTATTAAGCACGTGAGCACGTCACTTCTATGGCACATCTATGCTTTAGGAGTAGGGGAGTGTCACGACAGTCTGGACAAACTGTACTTCGGTCATGCACTGTTGATGTTTGCATTAGCTTACAATGGATATATGAAAGCATTAAGCATATATTCATTCATGTTAAAAATTCTCAACAAGCAAGGACCTTAAAATGTTTCAGGAAGAATAAATGAAAATAGTTATTCTAGAATAGTTTAGTGAACTCAACACGATTCAACTCCTTTATGGTTAATTATGCAGTAGTATGACATAAATGTCATGGTATGTGGGAATAAGATGTAAAGTATTGAAAGCAAACGAATTTGATATATTACATATCATAGGAAGGCATTTAATAGCTAAAATATAGTTTTAAAGGTCATAAAAATGCATTGTTACAAGATCTGGATGCCAGTGAATAATATAATTAATGGTATATTAAATAGAACACACTGCAGTTGTAGATTACTTCAACGTGAAGCAACCATTTGCACCTACCAGCTTTGCCATGTTTATTTCCAAGCACTATACAATGTTGACATATCCCCATTAACTCAATTTCTACCAATGTGCCTACATCATAATTCTCCATTCCTGATAAAAAGCTGTAGAGAATTAAACATCACTGTTAATTTCATTATTTCAGAAAATAAACATGCAAAAGGCGAAGATCGAACCCTCTGCATCTAGCAGTTCTGAATTCCACTGATAGCAACGTAACACACTCGGCTATTCCTCACTTGGGCATTCGTGCTCTATTCATATGATATTAAGCATTTTGTTACTAACTTGGCAGCAAATTTCACTACATGGCTGAAAGTTCATAGCACCTTTACAAATGTTTTAAAAAGTTTGCATTTTTTTCCCCTAGATATTCGTTTATGTTTATTTAGAGGAGTAAAAAATGAAAATATTTCTATAAGAAACATGAGTATCCCATGTTCAGTGTGGATTTTAAGTTCATTTAGTTTATTTTTATTAATGACTGAAATCATTATCAGTAATTCATTTATATTTATTACCTACTCAGAATATACACCTGTCTTCAAGAACAGGAACGTCTTTAATACATTACATATCTTCAAGAATGATTTTAAAAAGTGTTACAATGCTATGCAGAATAAAAATACCTAAAGGAAGAGCTTTATCAGAAATAGATTCCATTAGTTTCTATAATTTTATATTTCGCACACGTTATATAAATCATAATGTTCCCGTTAAGAATGAAAAAAAGGAAATGTTAAATGGGATTCAAATTGATTTTAGTGCACACTGTTGATTTATACAAACATGCCTTAATGAGTTCTACTATAGCAATCACAGAAACTAAGTGTCACTGATTAAACTTTTGTCTGTAAGCCTAGCACCCTATACTGGAGTCATTTTTAGCTCTAGTCCACAACTTAATAGAAAGACCATAAGAACACATTTTCTGCAGGTACACTGAAGTTGAATTTGCAATGTTTGTCCGTTAATGTAGAAGGATTGCTGAAATATTGCTTTTCAAAACTCCAAGATGAGTTGATGGCTGCCATATTCTCTGTACAAAAAGGGAAGCATATGACAAATTTCATTCTCATACCATCCAGACAAGAACGCTTAAGAATTAGGTGATCCTTCACGCAAGGCCCACTGAAGTTAGCTATTTACTTTTATGAAAGATAGTACAACACAATTTTCGGAGAAGAGATTTAGTTAATCAGCTTCAGATTAACACACACATACATTTGGGCATTGTTGTGTGTTTCCTGGACATATGGGAAGAAAGCACATCTAACGGTCATTCTAAATTATAAAAGGCAGTATGTTACAACTATAGGAATTATTGAATTGAAATTTAATAAAATAGACATTTATATGGAATAATCATTCAACATAGGCACAAACCTTGCAGATAAGAACCTCATCACCACAACATAGATCATTTTAAAAACCACTGCAATATAATACATAAATCATTGTGTGAAACACAGGCTGAGGCTGGAATATCAGCACAAATATAAGCAGAAGCAACATTATATGAAGATCTGCACAAATAAATAAATAAATAAATAAATAAATAAATAAATAAATAAATAAATAAATAAATAAATAAATAAATAAATAAATAAATAAATAATTTTTTTTCTTTTTAATAATGCGTGTAGTTATTTTGGTAGTCTCCTTAATGCAGTGATAGCACTACTGCTTATCAAGTGGGAGACCCAGGTTCGATACCCAGAAGAACTGGTGAGGGGATTTTTACCTGCTGGGAGACCTGGTGCAGGGTACACTCTGCCTCGTTAGGTCCCTGAGGGGCCAACTGAGGAGCTACTTGATTGAGAAGTAGTGGCCCTTGCATGTAAACTGGCCAGGAAGCACTAGGGCACTGACTATGTCCCACCCTCTAGTACTACATCCCACTCATGACACCTGTGGTGGGCTGAGGTGGGGGACGCAGCGGTTGCATGGTAGGCCTTAGCTTGGAAAAGGCTGTTGCACCTCGGAGTTAATTATGTAGTTATTTCATAACACATATTTATTATTTATCTCCAGGAATTAATATAATGAGATTAGCACTGGAATTTGTACAGGTGCAAAATAATACTATTTGCCTGAATTGTCTTCTAAATTTGTGCTATCTAAAAATTAATCACCATTGGTGAATTCAGTTATTAGATATTTCGGTAGTATTGTGATGTAAGTGTCACAAACATTGTGACATAAGCACTGAATATACATATTTTTGTTTAAAAAATGATAACAGATCATGATAAGACCACGTCAAAACAATGTTAAATAAACCTTTATAAAAGATATTTCATTGCAAACTATTACACCGTAAGACTAATAGTAAATTACTTTGTACCTAATAAATTAGCAATGTGTTCTTGAGGGGTTAAGTTTGGCATAAGAGTCAATGTGTAAACACACATGTACAAGGGGCTTTAGTCAATGAGACTTTCCTTGGTTACATGTAGGGTCCATGGGTTCATCAGAAGGCCTGCTATCAAATTTCATTTCAACCGTTTTTCTGCCATTTCATGTCTCTTTTGATATTGAACCAATTTGATTGAGTTTTGAAACTTCTTGATTTATTGAGGAACATTTATTCAATTCAACTCATATAGGACTATACAGAAATTCAGGCTATGAGCGATACAAACTGGATGTATCTCGCACCACGTGTTTCAGCATGCAGTGTTGCAACATTGGGGCAGGCTTTACAAACTCTTTTCATATTACAGCACTCTGGAGACGTTGCTTTCATTTTCGCTAATAATACAGCACACTAATGTGAACTAACAATAATCAGTTCACACACTTTGTCACACTTTAATCTCCAACTATTTGGTTCTGAGCAAGACAGATGATGTGGCAACCATGTGCTGCATATGCAGTTGCCATGTTGTGCTTTAGCAGACGAAAACCAATGGGTAGTTTGGTGAAAATGGTAAAAATAAGTGATCCATTTGTTTCCAGTGTTACATATAGAACTGCTTGTACACTTAGTCATTTCATTTGACATAGACTTGTTGAAAAATTGAAAAAAGAAGTGCAACATTAACTTTCATGGCTAAACCTGGCAATGATGCGACCTCTTCCCCTCTCACCCACACCATTCCCTTTCCCTATCTGCTATTTCCACTTTGTATCGCTCGTAGCCTGAACTTCTGTATAGGGAACAGTTTTTCTTTGGTGTTATCTGAAAGATAAAGTATTTGTGAGATGTCCTGTGGCAGTTCATTCCACAAGAGATGGCCACATCACTCCAAACCTACTCCAGGTCATGTTGTAATGTGCATTTGCAATACCACTTTCAGATACAGGCGTGAACTGTAAGATAATTGTAAATGTTGCCTTTAAGTGGTAATCATAGAACAGGACCTTAATTGTATTACTTTTTATTTCTCATGCTTGTGATCAAATTTTTCTCCAGTTTTACATTCTATAGTTCCTATTTGTTATATTCAATTTTATGCCACTTCACCTATTCTTAAACAGCATATGTAGTTACTACATCCCTGTTTTCATTACGGACTGTCTAGTGAAACTTGCTCTAGGCCTACAATTATATTTAGATCCCAAAAATGTTTAATATCCTGTATAATAAAGGAATGAGCTTCTGTTTGCATTATGCCCTGTAAATATTAAAAAATAAAGCGTGACACTAAGAACCTGTTCTTTCACAATGGCCATGTAGAGGCTAAAGTTGGAAAGTGGAGTCGGATTTCAAAAATTCAATCCCTAGAATGTGCTCCCTGTTAAAGAGTGATCAAATTGCTTACCCACTTTACAAATCATTATCTGTGTACAGTACTGTCCCCTGAGGACATTAATGGGATTGCAGTGCCTTATTACACTACAATTAAAGCTATTTTGAGGAAATGCCTGAAACTGAAGTGAAGTAAAAAAAAAAGAAGAAAAAATGCTGTGATGAGAATAATGTGGAGTCCCTTCTTGTACAAGCATACTGTTATTAGGTTTGCTCTATTGTTTTGAACCGTTTTAAAGCAATCCACCTTGAAAGTGACATCACATAGAAAGGAAGCAGAAAAAGAAAGAGAAGCCCATCACTCCGTATTGTTATTCAGATCACAGTACACATGCTGAGAATACTCCCATCATCCGTCAGCCTATGTCCCCTCCATTGTCACGATTCAAGCCCACACCGCCAGCTGTACCACTGTAAATTGCAGCTCTGTAACTATACCTATTGGTGGTAGGACTGGCACGTCGATCAGGAACTGGTGGAGGAATGATGCCCCCTCCTTCACTCCCCACTGCTGCAGCTGCAACTTCCATAAGGGCAACTGCTCCACCTTCATCCACTTCTCCTATACATGTATCAACCAATGAGGGTTCCAATTCTGGGTATTGTGAGATGCGTGACCGAAGTAGGTATGCATAAGTCTTGTAACGTTTCAACTGGAAAAAGATGAAAAACAAAATTGTTTTAAACTCGTATGCATTGTTTTGTACCAACAATTTTTACTATGCAATACAATTATAATGTCCACTTTTTGGGTTGAAAGAATTTGAACATATTATCCAATTTAAGAATTGAACAAGTCAGTATTATTAACTCTGGGTGGTAATTCAAAGTTAAACATCATGGTTCTTGGACTTCAGAATGTACTGAAGTTAACAGTTCAGGCAAAGCATACAATCACTCCAGAAAGAAGCTGTTTTTACTTTAAAAAATTCTAGCAGGCAAATCAATGCAGAGGACATTTTGATTTTTAATATGCACAACGAACACACGACATTACAGTTAGCTGTTCTAACATTTTCCATTTTATTAGTTTTAAAAGCTGGAAAATTGCATTGACTTTTCAACTTTCTCATACGGGATATTTAGAAAATTATTTCATATGCATTTAGTAGTGCAATATTTGTTACACAATATCTAACACTGTCACCAATATACAATTTAAAGTGTTGGAGAAATACATAAAGTTGTTAAAACTGACATGCCAGTGACAAAGTTCAGTAAAAACATTGGTAATTCCTGATTTTTGACATTTTTTCCTGCATCAGATCAAAACCCCATTACACCTCAATTTCAGATATACTCATAAACTTGCTCTAAAAAATGCCTGCAGACATAACACACAACAAAGTTGAAAAATTGGTGAAATTTTCAAAAAATTATAAAAGAATCTACTAAAATGTAAAATCATGAAAAATGTTAGAACACACAAACTGTAACACTGTTTTTCCCTCCTACATATTAAAATCGAGAATTTTTTGCCTAGTTTTTTGGCTGCTAAAGTGCCCACAAAATTTAATAACAGCTGATTGACTATTGCTATTCTTTTCCTTTTGTGCAAATAAATTTTGTGGGTGCAAATGATATTTATATCATTGGATTTGCAGCATGTTTAACTATACAACACAGCAAGGCGTGGCAAGCCTATGATTGAATTTAGTATTGAGCCATCTGCCATCAAATTTGTTGTTGTTGTTGGCTAGTGCCTTACTGTTCAAAAAACGTCCAGTTATTAATGAGGTAACTTTTCATACCATAAAAGTTGAGTGTAAAAGTAAAATAAAGATGTGGGTATTTCACCCTAAGCAACACAATAAAACTCTGCTAAATTTCAGCTACTGGAACAAAAAATCTGAACTTTGAATTCTATGATTTGAAAATAAGCTAAAGTATGCCAAAAGATCTATATCTTATATATTTAAACGAGCAATTTTTGTATATATATAAATATATTCTGCGCAACTTGGAAACAACTATAATGATTTCGATCAAATTTTGTATTCAGACAGGGTTTTGCTTATTAAGTTTATCTATATAGGTGTCATTCCTGGGAAAAAAAAAAAGAAGTGATTTTACGCGTAACAATCACACTTACTCTAATCCTTATTTTGGCCATAATTTCTCTGTTAATGGGCCAATTTCAACAAACAAGCCAGGGTATTAAAGGTCTCGTCTCGGAAACAGCTCCAACAATTAGGAGGAAAATTTATATTTTGTTAATATTTTGCTTTTCAAGTTTATCTAAATAAGTATCTTCTCCCCCCACCCCCCCCAAAAAAAATGATTAAAAAAAAAAAGAAAAAAAAAAAAAAAAAAAAAAAAAAAAAAAGAAAAGAAAAGAAAAGAAAAGTTGAGCGAAGCTCGATTGCCCAGGTACTAATGAGGTAATGTATTTTAGGAAAAAAATTGACTAATCATAAATAAGTGAGGTCTTGTGCTTGAATACTCATGCTTGTGCCTACTGACACAAAATGAGGTTATTAAGGCATGAACTGGAGGTCTGCAGTTTGAATCACAACAGGACCACTTTCCCTGACAGGCTTTTCCCTCAGTCTCAATAAATGGTGAATCCAGGTATCTGGAATGTTTCTTTTCTCAATTATTTCACTTTGTGTCATTCATGGCCATTTCCACTCAACCAAATATGTGAGTGTTTTATTTTAATTTGTATTTATTTATTATAATTCTGTTTTCAGCTGTTCCTACTACTCCTTTACTTCTATGTTCCAAGACTTTCATAATGCCTTGTAAAAAACAAACTAGCTTTAACTTTAATCTTAGGAAATCCTTTGCAGTAAAAACAATCAACGTGATTGCGGGTTCTCTTAGCCAAAATCACGATATATTTTGTAATATTAAAAATATGCAGTGGACAGGTAACTCAGTGATGGCATTATGTTTATCAACTGTGATAAGTGTTAAGTGAATATTTGACATTTTATTTGTTGTTGTTGTTTTCTAGTGCCTTGCATCTGGCAATGAAGCCATTAGCATTCGTGCTTTCCAATACTTTTGAACTGTAGTTTCTTCTGATCTTAATGCTTCACAGGTCTTCAAGTGGTCTTCGTTCATTTCTGCTGGATCGTTACACAGGACACATATTGGTGAGGCTGAGATACCTATTCTGTAGAGATGACTTGCTAAGCAGTCGTGATTTGTCAATAGTTGGAAGGCTGCAACCGCTGTTTTCCTTGGTCTCTGGGGGATTATATCTGGGTTGGAAAGTAGTGTAATCCATTTTTTATCTTTGGCATTTGTTTCTATTTCTTGTAGGTATAAATGAGAAAATTTTTTTAATGATCAAGCGTTTTATTGAGGAATATGAGAAATTGAATTTAGACTTTTGTTTTATTGTTGTGCCTTTCTTTGCAAGAGAGTCTGCAGCTTCGTTCCCCATGACTCCACAGTGTGCTGGAATCCATTGGAGATGAACACTCTTATTAACTTTTTGGAGTTGTGTTAACATTTTGTAGCATTCTCTAATTTTTGTTCACTTCTTTGTAGTATTTGAACATATTCCCTGAATTGCAGCTTTAGAATCCGAAAGAATTACTGCCTTGTTAAATTTATTTAAGGGAAGATTTAATAATTGTCGGAGAGCAATGTATATAGCCTCTATTTCTCCATCATAATTTGTTGTGTCTCTGCTAACAGAATGATAAAAGGAAAAATGTGAACACGTAACTCCAGCTCCAGTAAGGTTTTCCTTGGAGGATCCATCAGTATATATGTGCAGCCATTCTTCTGTGGGATACCTAGTATTGATTTTTTCCAGAGCTAGAAGTTTTTGTATTTCTTTTGGTGTGTCTAATTTACTTATTTCCTCTATTAATTCCAAATTGAAGGTAGGTTGCAATAATTCCAATGGATTTTCTCTTATAAGTAGATTTTCTCTGGTGTTAGGAATGTTCAATTTGGATTTAATCTGTGTTACCTTTTCTAGGAAACGGCGGCGCCGTGGCCGAGCGGTTAGCGCGCTCGCCTACCACCTAGGCGGCCCGGGTTCGATCCCAGGGAACCGCATGTGGTATTCGTGGTGGACGAAGCGGCGTCAGGGCGGGTTTTCTCCGGGTACTCCGGTTTCCCCCGCCATCTCATTCCACCGGTGCTCCATCTTCATGTATCATCAGTGTCACCGCCTGCGGTGCCGTAGTAGTAAAAGCGGGCGTTAAACACTACAACTACTTTTCTAGGAAACTACTATGAGTTTTAAGGATTGAAGGGGGGAGGTTCTCTTCTGTCCATTTAGAGTTTGGCAGTCGTAACATTTTCTCGTGTTGGAGCAATGCTTGTTCTTCTATTTTTGTTGTTATTGATGGGGTCCATGTTAAGGCAAGCATGGCATCAATAGGTGTGGATTTAACTGCTCCAGTGATTAGGTGAAGAGCCTGATTTTGTATTTGTTCAAGTTTATTGATGTTAGCATTTGCTGCTGTTATTAAAGCTTCAGAACAGTACAAGAGGTTTGGTTTAACATACATTTTGTACGTTGTGTTAAGGACTCTCCTTGAGCAGCCCCATTTAGCACCAGCTAACCTTTTCAGGATTTGCAGTTTCTTTTCAACTTTTTCTGAGATGTTTGTTATATGTTTTTTCCAACTTAGCTTTCTGTCGAAAGTGATGCCTAAGTATTTGGCATCATCAACTGCTTTGAGTGGTTTACCATTATAATTTATGTTAATATTAACTGGTTTGTATTTTAGTGTAAATAATTCATAATTTGTTTTTTCCACATTGATAGTCATGAGGTTTTTGGAACTCCATTCATGTACTTTGTTTAGGGCTGTTTCTATTCTGTCTTTAATTAATTCAGGTTTTTTTGGAGAGCCTGAAGTCCAAATGACTACATCGTCAGCAAATAAAGCAATTTTGGTTTCTAAGGTTTTTATTATTGATGGAAGGTCATTTATATATATGTTAAAGAGTGTTGTGCTCAGAACAGCACCTTGTGGAAGTCCTCGGTGTGTTTGTTTATATTTGGAAATGTATGTATTATATTTTGTGGCACAAAATCTTTGTGAAATAAACTGAGTTATCCATTTAAGCATGTTACTTTTCACACCTATTGATTGCAACTTCTCAATTAATTTGTTTCTCCAGACTGAGTCATATGCTGATTTAAAATCAATGAATACTGCTAAGGTATCCTCCTTTCTATTGAAAGCTTCCTTGATGTCTTGGCTTAGTAGGAATACATTTTCACTTGTACTATGATTCTGTCTGAAGCCAGTCTGTGAACTATTAATTAAGTTGTAATATTCTAGGAACCAGTTAAGTCTAGATGCCACCATTCTTTCCATCACTTTTGCAATAATACTGGTCAAAGATATTGGTCTGAAACTATTAATATTGTTTGAAGGTTTGTTTTTCTTTAAAATCGGGATGATAATGGCTTTTTTCCAGTCGGAAGGTACAGTCATTCTCCAACACGTGTTATACAGTTTAAGTAGGATTTCTTTTCCTTTCCTGCCAAGGTGTTGAATAAACTCTGGGTGGATCTTGTCAGGTCCTGGAGATTTTTTGTTCTGTAATTGTTCTATTGCTAAATCCAGTTCTGTTTCGTTAAAATCCTGAATAAAAATATCATTTTGTATACCTTTTGGCTTATTAGTTTCTCTGATAGTTTTTTGGATAGCTTTATCTTGTTTTTTATACGCTTGGGGTATTCTTTGTGACTGAGCATAAAACTTGTTAAGGGATTCTGCTATTTCCCTATCTGTAGTTAAGCTTTTGTTATTATGTTTTAATGGTTCAGTTGTATTTTTTGATAATTTTGTTTTATTAAGGAATTTGTATATTTTATTTCCATCTTTCCTATAGTCCATATGTTCTACAAAATTTGTGAAACTGGCCCTCTTTGCTGTAATTAATTCTTTCTTAAAAATGGCTGCTTTTCTTCTCCAGTTTTGTACATCTTCTGGACACTTGGTTCTTTCGGCTTTGACTCTTGCTATATTTCTTTCGTGTTTTAACTTAGATAAAGATGGAGACCAAAAGTAGCTATATTTCTTTAACTTTCCTTTGGGGATATGTGTTTTGGCTGCTGTCAATAATATTTCACAAATTTTTTTATTCATTTCATCTGTTGACTTGAACTCTGATTTTAACAGTATATTACACTTCCCTTCTATCTCATTTTGGAAACTGGACCAATCTGCTTTTTTAAAATTCCAAGAAGTTTTAATTTTTGGTTTGTTACTTTTATTTATTAGACCTCTTATGGAGTTTATGGTGATTCTGTGGCCTGAACCTGGGTCTTCTATTATTTCTCTTTTTGTTTATTTGTAATATTGTAAAATTAGTTCTGTAAATAGTATAGAAATTGTTTTTTTGATGAAGCCCATATCATGTAACATGATCTAAGTGGTGAATAAACATAAACATAAACTATGCTTGGAGTTCATATACAGCTATAAAATTCTTCATTTAGGCAATGATTTCCCTTAAAATCAATTTCAAATTATAATGGTATTGTGCCAAATCTGCCTTACACGTGTGCTGATGAAGTTTGGCTGCAGGATATTATAACTGACAATGTAAAAGAAACCTGCAGTGCAGTTAATTACAAGGGACCATACCAAGAGATTTAGGCAGTGTGCTACAAAAATATTATCTTTTGGCCATGCAAAGAGAACGGAATTTCTAGGCCATCAATAGCTACAAGCTTTATATCATGGGGAAGTATAATGTACCCACTATTTGCTTTTTATACCTCGTTACCCTACTCCATATTTTCTCCACTTTGTTTCACGTTTCTTTTAACCATTTTAACCTTATTTTTCCTAAATGCTTTCCTGCTTTCTCCATATATTCATTTGACCTTGAGTTAAACTTCTTCCTCAATTTTAGCTCTATTGGAAAATGTTCCCATTTCTCTAGTATTAAATTCTCTCTTCCTTTTTCTGTATCATCATATGCCAGAATATAATGCAAATTATAACACAATCTAGTACATTTAGCACATCTCTCCTACTTCTACCTCATTACGCCTGTTCTCACCCATTACATAGCCCATTATGGTCTCTTTGTTGCGTACTTTGATGTATTTTTTTCTTCCCCATTCCATTTTTATACATCTATAACCTATTAATGGCCTTTCTTCCTTGAAAATGCCTACAATTTGTTGTTTCTCAATATCTCCTACTGTTGTTCTAATTTCCTCTTCTTTACTGTCCTGCAAACATTTTTTCTAAGCTGCATGCTATAGTAAGTCACAAATATGATCCAAACATACTAAAATAACCTTAAATACTCTCTAAATGGTCAGAAATATATAAATGCCTTTGAAATGAAACAAATAAAATCTCAATCCAAATGTACTTACTGCACATGTGCCAACATTGGAAGCAGACAAGCTGCTTTGCTGTCAACATTACTCCCACAATCACCCTAGTCTTTGTTGCCAACGTTAAAAAAGCCAATACAGTAACTGTCACTCTTACTTCATTGGTGACCACATCAATCATCCCTGGATTCAGTTTCCTTCTTTGATGCAGCCGCAATGGTATTTGCTCCTTCCAATTTTGCATTCACTGATGTGAACCATGTGGCCGGCAGAGCTTATTTTGTCCCTGTTGATGTATTTGTTGTTCATTGAGGATATGCACATCTCCTGACAATAGGTGAACCAATCAGCTATTGTTTTGTGACTTACTTTGTATCTCCAATAGAACACTGGATAATGGTTTGATCCTATGAAAATGTGTGGACATAGCTAAGTGTGACTAGGAGTAATTGGACAGGTGGTAGCCAAGTACCCTTTGCCACGGATTCCGTAAACTCTTCATGCCCTTGTCAGCATGCAAATAACTTGCATCTGCAATCCTGTTTCATAACAGGATGAAGGGCAGCATAGCATCCTGACATAACATGCCCATTGTTAATAAACTTTCATTCTAGCAAAATTTACAACACTTACGACTTACTACATACTGAAAGAGACAAATTAGCTGAAAGTAACAAATATCTTTATCAACAAAGATCTATCACATCAGCAAAGGCAACTAATGAAGAAATGAATAGGCCGGAGAAGATGAGCAACATGTGAGGAGAAACAGGCATACATTCATGGTTTGAAACTATGGACAAATGGGTAAGTTGCAGAGGAAATGAATGAACCAATAGACAGCTCAGAAGAAGTTCAAGGACCAACGAGACAGGAAACACAGAAAAGTATTAAGTCAGCCAAATTGGATTAGCTGAGATGGAAAAGGGGTGATCTTACTTCAAGGACAGCTGTAAGAGAGACAAAAAGGCATCACACAACAAGATGACAGAGAAGAGAGAAAAGAAAGAAGCCATGTTTTGTGTATGGAGAGGAAAAAAGGAGGGGAAGGCAGGACACGGCAATATGTCAGAGATTGAAGAAGGTAGTGGAAAGAAGCAGAAGTAAACAATGTGGAAGTAGGAGAAGAACATAAATTATGCGAAAACAGTGAGTGACCTTGAAGGAGAAGATAGTAGTGCAAATAACACAAATAGCAAGGAGCAATTTCAAAGATAAGTGGAATAAACTGAGCAAATGAGAAGATAGTGTGTATTACAAAGTGAAATGGCAAGACACGGACACAGGTATTAAGTATGTGGGTAGAATGGGATGGAAGAAGGGTAAACAGAGAGGAAAAGCATGCATATGGAAAGATGAAGTCACAGGAAAGTGGGTATCAGATAACAAAACTGTGTTAATATACAGGAAACCAAAGAAAAGAGAGGAACATGCTGCCCCGCGCCATGAGACAGGGAAAAGCATGTGATTAAGTTAGCTGTAGTCAGGGGTGGTAGGGAGGAGGGAATCAAAAGTTTAGGGATAAAGTGAAGTAGAAATTATAAAAGCAACAGTCAAGTGAGGAAAGGAAGTGGAAGTGATTAACAAAGGGATAAGAAGAAAGTGAATCAGTGAAGTGTAGGAAATTATTAACAAATGGTTAAGTAACACAGGAAAGAAATAAAGGAGAGGGAAAAAAGATATGTTTAAAATGAAATGTCATTTTAAAAATAATAAAAAAATTTAGGGAAATTTAACGTACAAAGGAAGTTGGTGAGAAAAGTGATTAAAACTGCAAAAGTAAAAAGAAAGACAAATTTGAAGAAAGTTATAAACATTAGTTAAAGAATAAACAACAGCACACATCAAAATCATATGTAAGGAATTTCAGAAGGCTGTCCTAAGCCTTTAACTAATGTTTATAACTTTCTTCAAATTTTTATATATAAAAATTGTTTTTGTTGGTACTTAAGTTCAAGAGTATTGCACTATGGTACTGTTTTGGTGATGGTGCTACTGAGTCAATTTAGTATTATACAAACAATGTAATATTGTGAAAAATAAAATGCCTCAAAGTTGTGCATAGGGCTGCAATGTGAGTAGCAAAACACACAAGGGAACTCATTTTCGCTTGCTTCCAAACAGAGACAAATCCCCCAAAAGAGATACTTGTTTATATTCCTTTCATTTTAAGGACACAAATTATGAACAGACACAATTTTTAAAAAAGCAGCTTATGCTGGATGAAAATTTCAGAGGGCCTTTATTAAAAGCTGGAATTATTCCTACTATAAAGAAAAATGAAAATACGAGTACTTTCCAGGTATCAAGTTCCAGTAAGACAATTGATCTTTTACCATCCTCATTCAAGAGTAAATGACAAAGAACGGAACAGTATGAGGCCAGAAATTGTTAGCATTTTCTGAGTCTAGGATTTCATTTACTTTTATTCATCTGAAATCACATAGCCAATTTGCATAATTATTCCATTGCTAGAAGATGTTTACAGGCTATATACCATTTCCAGAATTTGGAAAAGTGTTGAGGAGATGAAGCAAATTAGAAATACAACATCCACCATTATTTTATATCCATTTCAGAGATTTTTCATCACCTGAAGTTTATGAAATTACAGTTATAAGAGGTATTGGGGAGGGTTTGCCATATAAATCTATTACTGTATCTCTGTGAATCCAGCTGGTTGATGACAACAGGTATAAATACACAAAAATCTGCTATACTGCTCGCAAAAGTTAATGGCATGTGAACGCTGGCCAATGCTCAAGTGGAGCGCTGTTGCCAAGCGTAGTGCATGTACCAGCAGAGGTTCTGTACGTAAGAGCACATTTTACACGCCAGCAAAGGTTCTGCCTATTTTTCCCGTAATTAAACAACACATTAAATATTCCTAAAACATGTCACAACAGTGGAACAGCAAGCATATTTTGCTCTTCATCTTCGAAGGCACTTAATTCGGAATCATCACTTTTCTAAGTGATGAAGCAGCTTCACTACAAATTCGTGACACTGTGTGTACACTACTTGCACCACAAGCTTTCACAGTTAATTGCTGGGTTTTTGAAAAATCTACAGTTGTCCTATATTCTGAATTGGAGAGCTTTTGTAAAAACTTGTTCACGTTAAATATAATTTTTCTGCCCTGAGAATGAATCACTTCACGTTTGTTGATCAAAAACTCACTTTTTCCAGCTTCGAGGGACATGTTCACGCACTTGGATCACATACACACTTTGTGTGCATAATAATAATTTAATGTAATATTGACAATATTTCAGCTCGAGTTCAACATACGACCGAATGATGCCGTTCACTTTAACAAAATAACACACCACTGCTCTGAAAACGAACTGAACAGTCTGTTTCAAACTGCAGGACTTCTATTCTCATAGTAGGCACACTGTTTATTTATGCTTGAGATATACAGAGTGTTGTGAGGAAGGAATAGTGTTGTTTTTCAGACTTATCTGTGTTGAATGGGTTTGGATAACCATAACCATGTGAAGATAAAATGTGGATCGCTCATGTTCTAAGTATCGTAGAGACAAGAGTTTTGTACGGTCATGATCACAAAATAAAATTCTTTCTTATTATAAGATTGGCAACTGTCATTTTCAAATATTTATCCGAATGTAACTAATGAAGATAATATTCTCAGTTCAGGCGCATGAGATGCATGTGCCACATTTGGCAGCGCTGGCAGGAGGGGCAAGCTTGGGATTCACTGGAGTCTGCAGTACGGCCCACCTCCATATGCCTTTAACTTTTGCGAAGATTATAGATCACTGTACAGTCATTTCTAAAAGCATACAGAGAAAGGTAATCAACTGTTATTTGAGGCTTGACAAGGCAGTGGAACATGGGATAAGCCGGCTAATATATTTATAGATTCAAATGTAATAAGTGAAAACAATGTATCAAAAATTTGCTCCTTTCCTTATTCACATAAATACATCAAACCATTTCAGAAGTTTTAGACATCTGCATTCAAGTCTCAGGCCTTTTCCTTCATGAACAAAGACACAAAGCACATGTCATGATGCTGTAACAATCTTTCAGTAATCTCTTCACTATAAAATGACAGAATTTCACACTTCTTAATTTCATAATATTTCTAGCATCTTACCTCATATTGAAGATAGGCGTCCTTTTCTTTGTAATTCTGAATGTTGAGTGATTTGGCATTTCGTTCTGGTGGGTGTCTTCTATGGTCATCTAATTCTGCCTCCAGTCTTTGAACTCGTTCTTCGTGATCACGTAATTGTTCCCGCTTTTGATGAAAAAATTCATTTTTATTTATATTACAATAGACAGTTACAATGATAATGTAGGTGTTTGTGATACAAAATGCATACACTTAAACTTCACTTACATCTCAATGTTAAAAATCAGGACATACACGAAGTTTAAGTGAATGCATTCTACTCAAGAAACTTTATCATGAAAGTAACCACTTTAATAGTGCTCTAATTTTAATTTTTAATTTATTTAGGGGTTTACTTTAAAAGGGACAAGTGATTATAATACCATTATTAATTTATCTATTAAGGGCACCACACTCAGATATGGATACATTTTCTAATAATGGTTAATTCTTAGAAGATTTTGACATAAAGAAATTGCCTGGTACGTTGGGAGAATTTATCAGGATGACTTTTGAGATATTTCAGAAATTCATGTGAAGAGATTAAAAAATACTAGAGCATGTTTCAGCACTCCGTACTATAGCTATAGACAGGTGCTTAATAGAGCTGATAAGTTATATTTTAGCCAATGTACATTGAATTTAAAATGCTGGTTTCAGGATGTATCCTGGAGTATCTATTAGTGTCAAATTGTTTGTTTTGTTATTAATTTGTTTAGTTTTGAACAAAAAATTGCAGTCTAATAATAAAAAAATTATGCATCAAGTTACACATTGAAATGCGCAAATTTTTCAAAACAGAAATTTTAACTCAAATGGTCTTGCCTAAACTGTGCCAAAGTTATACCCTGAAGTCTGTATGCACAGAATCAAAAGATGTAGATTTAGAAATGTCACCCTTCACCCCATCCTCTGAAACAACTACCATGGTCAATTTGTTTCCAGAAATGGAAATGGTTTCTGAATACCTGCAGCAAGCTTCCTAGTTTCAGGTGCACTCTGTTAGCAACACGCATCACATTTATTATAGTATGTTCATTTAAGATAGGTAGTTCAAGGTCACATTCTCCTCTTAAACGGCACACATACATTATCCCCACCCTGCCAGCACTTTCTTTGAACTGCATGTCGTAGCAGAAAGAGATAACAATAATATTCTGCCTACAACAGTAAACAACAGTGTAAAAATGGCTCAACTGAATTCCTTTATTTTAAATAAGCATGACATAAGATGGCAGTCTAAAGGAATAATTCATAATGCATATAATTTCTTCAAGTCTCTTCAGAATTGTGAAAGAACCGGTAATTGTATTTTTTAGAGATGCGCAAAAGATTGCAGCAGACGCTTGTCAGGTATTTGTATCAGATCTGTGCAATGCAATGCATATGTAATGAAGCCAATAGAAGTGCTGTTACTGACACTGAGATTACAGCACCATTCTTCAGTTCTCCTAAGAAAACCATCTCCCTAGAAATAAACAGAGCTACAGAGTTATCAAATAGAGCTTGATTTAAATTGCACGTACATTCATTATGATTAGTACTCATAAATTAGTAGCAACAATATAAATGTGTTTTATTCCTTTATTGCAGTACGTTGTCTATCGCTAAGTTAGGACACCCAAGAATTAAACATTGCCGTTCTTAGTTTGTTATGCCTTGTAGGAAAAGCAGGGAGGGCAGGCAATCGCACAGAAGATGGTGTGGAGGGGATGCGCGGAGAGCTACCACTCGTGACTTTAAGCTGCCTATTCTAAATGAAACTATTATAGTGCAAGGTGAACTAAGGTTTGTAATTATGGTCTATCAGATATGTGCCATTATTTCCAATGTGGTTTTACTCAAAACTACTGCTGACATCCCTAACATTGGCCTGACAATGTCTCCCTGTAGGCCATATTAAGACCTTAAAGTCATTCTATTTGGAAAAGATAATTTATATCCAACAATACAACACAGAATGATGTACTTTACACACTTTTACAATATTAACAAATTAAATTTTAAAATCAAACAGATTTTGAAACCATTTTTTATTTATAAAGTATGCATACATTAAACTATGCACTGTAACACTCACCAAATTGAGCTTTGTGTGACTGCAAGGCAACAAAGGCCTCTGAAATTTTCTTTGTGACCCAACAGCTCCAGCAAGTGGTTGGGCAGAGAAACTTGCGCAGACAAAATTTATAGTGTCAATCCATGACTGCAGTTCCTTTGAATCACTGCACAAAAGAGAAACATTCTTGAGAAGAGCTTATCAGTTTTACTGCTCCTTAAGCTAAAAATAAAAGGTTATCAAATTATAATGAAAACTGAGTTGGATTGAAACACAGAACATCACTTATACGTAATTAGTCTTGACTGGTTTCAAGAGCTTAACTTGCTACCCATCATAAGAATTAACCAACTGGTTCTTGTTGATATTGTTTGATGTGTGGTTGTTTGAGATGACATCTAGCGGTGAGCCAATAAACTTCCATTAACCTCTTGAGGGATATGGACGTGAAATCACGTCCATTTAAAATGACGGATGAGCGATATGGGCATATATACACGTCCTGTGTGTTTAAGCATTTAACCCTTATTTATCCCTTATCCAACTCAACTTATTTTAATTTTCCCTTTATGAAACATTTTAGTAAAGTCTATATACTTTATTGGCTTATCTTAATATGTTCTTTCTGCAGTGATTTACCTCAAAACAGGGATAAACACATAAGAGTAGGTACATTTCCACATTCGCGAATTCCCTTCTTGTGGCACATGAAACACTTTCGAGATGGGCGGGACTTCTTTGCTGTTGGTGGTATCCTTTTAGGATAATGTTTTCCTTGAAGTCTGAGGGGTGCAGGGGTTTTGGATTTTCAACCCCCAGTGTGGTATTGTTCAATTAGGCTGCAAGCTATTTATAGTCGGAAGTCAAGGTCGGTCATTGTCCTGTGTGGATTTAGAGAGCTGTCCAAATCACCAAACAATTGTATATGGTCATATCCAGTTGGTGCAAAAACACCTTTTTATACCACTTCTCCCTTCAGCTACAAGCAGAAAAGTATATGTATGTATTTCAACAAAGAAAAACATGGACTCTACTAAGTTACGAAACTCGCGTAAGCAAAAGTTGCAATGTTGCTCTATTCTGATGACTCAAGAGACCACGCATACAGTAGTGCTTTATTACACAGTATGCTGACGCATAAGCCACACATACAATGGGTGTTTCTTTACTGTTTCTTTCCGAGAACTTACATTAGATGCGTTCGACAGAGCAAAGTTGACTTTTCACCACAGTGAAACAAAATTGTGCCATTTCAACATTTTGTAAATACAACTCAACTTTGCTGATGATGTACATTTATACTGCAAATAACGAGTTTTATACCAGTTTTTGTTTCATTAAAATAACTTAATATTTACACAAAATACAGCTGTGTATATACGATGCACTTTAAATGCCCTGCGCTGCATATTGGGTAGCAGTTCTCGGCTCGCGGACGTTTTAAATGGCCATCGCTCAAGAGGTTAAGAGTTTTGTGGAGGCAAATCAAAGTTCATTACATGGAACTTTTTTTATGATGTGAATTTTTTCCCAAGTATCCAACTCTGCAGCATGTTTTGTAGCTTTTAAAAGTTTTATGTTTGGTGTAGTGTTGTGATTGGAAGTCCAAAAATGGTATGCAATTGCAGATTTGTCCATCTGTATTTGATGCATCTCATGTGTTCTTTTGGTCTGGTTTCTAAATTCCTCTTGGCTTTCCCTATGTAAATCTGGTCACAATCTGGGCAATTAGTTTGATAGAACAATGTCATGTGAACACCTTTCATGTAAGTTATTTTAATAAAAACAATTTGTGCTGTTTTTGAGAAAATTAAAAGTTTTGAACAATTATCCTTGGAAAAAGTAGTTTGGCATGAAAGGATTTCTTGAAAATCTTTGGGTTGTATCTTCGCAAAATACCTATTAAATTTAAATACCAAATTTGGTATTTATCCAACTTTTGTTTTTGAATTATGCTGTTCACACCGTGGACTTTTTTTTTTCCTATACAGGTCTTCTTTTTTGTATTCAGGGGCTCAAAAGAGGTATTTGTAATGAAATCTCAACATAAAATTTTTGCACAGAATACAATACTTCCTCTTAGGTAGGTGGCGGAGAAAGAAAGTCATAATTCCTTTATTTTAAATCTCTTCTACTTTGGATTTTAGGCACATTTTAATTGATTGAAAATAACTGAGAGGAACAATTAAATGCAGCTAAATGAAGAAAAACTATCCACAGGTTAGGGCAGTTGACAGAAGGATATGAGAAGAGAATAACTGATGTAAACCTTTTTGTACCTTAAGTAAGAACAAATTAGAAACTAAAAGCTTCACTTATCTTAATAGTATTGCAAGTTCTTTTGCAGCAAAACAACTTGCAATACTACTAAGATAAGTGAAGCTTTTAGCTTCTAATTTGTTCTTACTTTAGATTCTTGTTGCTTCACTGTTGATAGCTTCATTATTTCCTTATTTAAACCTTTTTGTACTAACTAAAATGTGTTCAAAAGAGCGGGTGCTACTGTAAAATAGCTAGGACCAAAAGCAAAAGCCTCCCTCAGTCGAATGTAATTATTATCCTGAAACATACTAAACATTTTAATTTAAAAGGTGAGTCAATAACACTAAACAACACTTACATTTATAATTTTCCAGAACACGTTTCGGAGGTTACCTTTCCTCCAGTATCAACCGGACAATGACTGGGTTTCCATGGTGCAGATGGCAATGTTTCTTCTGGTAACGGTTCAACGAACTTGCGAAAATATCTTTCTGGGGAATGTCAAAATTAAATACTCTGTTTCTATTTTTTAAAATGAAGATTTGTTCCCATGTGGACAGTTCTTGTTTTCCGCTTATGTGTTTGAGGAGTTTCGGTTCTGGCTTTATGTCGTGACTTTTTGTCCCAGTCATTGTCCGGTTGATAATGGAGGAAAGTTAACCTCTGAGATGTGTTCCAGAAAATTATAAATGTGTTGTTTAGTGTTATTAATTGACTCACCTTTTAAATTAAATTGATTATAACAACACTGTTTTCAAAATTCTACGAAAGGTAGATACTAAACGTTTACTTATAACATCAGCTGAAAATCATTGCTTATTCAAGGGGAAGATGAAGCATTTTATTAATTGCTTATCCGCTGGATAAACAGTTACTTGAGAAGGTGTCCTACATTTTGGTGCAAACTTGGAGTCTGTTTTTGGTCACCTGTCAGTGACGTCTAGTTACCTAGTTTGGAACAAGTATTCTGCTTGATCTGCTGTCTGAAGTCGGAAGACGTGTTGTTTCTTTGTGTAGTCCGATGCTTTTGTTGCAAGCGCGTGATGAATCCTAATGGCATTATGAAGATTATCACTCAATGCATTTTTTCGGAAGCCATGCTCATCTTTGTGAAGATACAACACCATGTCACGAAGTGTACAGTAAAACATTTTCCAACCTCGTTTCCCAAAAGGAGCTGGAAAAAACAAAAAAACTGATGTACATCTTATGACTTTCTGAACCTGAGACAAATTCACATACAGTAAAACCTTGATTATCCATAACTCATTATTTATTCCAACAAACTTGCTGCTGGTGTTTTTAAACACATAAGCTGCGTATGGGCAATGTTTGAGAGGTGGAATCGGAACTGAAAAATTCAATGTCACAGCCAGGATTCAAACCATAGACCTTCCACTTTCGATGTGGTTTCTCTAAACATTAAATATGAATTGGTTGGAGAATTTAATGTCATTCTGGCAAGCTGTCACAGTAGCTTAATAGTTAGAGCAACACATGACAAGCAGAACGTCCCAGCAGTGACATTGAATTTTTTGGTTCCAATTCCACCTCTCATCCACAACTCAGTTTACTGTTAGCCTCATTAAACATTGTCATCCTTTTATTTTTTTCCTTCTTTTCTCTCTTCTGGAATGAAAATATCAAGTGAAGTGCATTTTAAGAATTATAGAACAAAAGATGTTACATCACTTTCCATATGAGCATCGCCACAATGTTACAAATTGAATAAAAAATGAACATGTACTCCAGTAAAGAGATTGCTATGATGTCTTTAGCAGAGTACTATACAAGTTTTAGTTTCAAATAATGGTTAAGATTGCATAAGTGGTGAAAAATGCTGTTTCATCAGAAAAACTTATGCTAGTGAATCCTAAGTAGATGCAAAATTATCCTGAGTGAATAAGTAGTGGTTTAGGACCATGATGTTGCCTCATTAAAGTCACTGGGGCCACCCACCCTTCCTTTTAAGCAACATCAATTATATTGCTTTATTTCAAGCATATACATCTGTAAGTACATATATAATTATAACTGCCATATTCTGAGTCTGAATCATAGTCACTTACATGTATTACTACAAGTTGTACAATAAACGAGTACACCAAATAATGCTACACGTGCACAGTAAGCGATGTTGAGTCTTGACCCTGATGTGCAATCTTATATGGCGTTACTGCTTTATTTCAAGTATACAGAAGGATGTTCCCTATCTCTGATAACAAGTTTGACTTTTCAGGTGCCTTGTGTCCCGCATTTAAATAACCTTTAGATTTGAGTAATAATTATTTTTTTTTATGCCAACCAACTTACTGCTGGTATTTTTAAACATACAAGCCGTGTGTGGGCAATGTTTGGGAGGTAGAATCAGGACTGAAAAATTCTATGCCAAAGCCAACATATGAACCACAGATCATCTGCTTCGATGCAAAAAAATAAGTAAAATAAAAGTTAAAAAAAATAAATCCAGATCTTTTCAGGATTTTCTCATGCCATTCAACATGGGCGTGTTTTTGTTCTTCCGTCAAATTGAGAGGCACCCATTGGGATGTGACCTTCCTCACATGAAGGAATTTATAGAGGACTTTCAAAACTACTGGTGATCCAATCTGCAATGCTGCCTGAATTTCTTTAAATGCTATCTGACTTTTCATAAAGCATTTTTCTGAACACTGGGATGTTTCCTCAGTCACTGCTGATGCCAGACGCATGCTTCTCTAATCTTTCAAAGATGTTCAGCCCCTTTTAAATTCCTGAAACCACCAGAAAACTGTGGCATGGGAAGGAGCAGTGTCCCCAAAAGACTGTGACAAATGTTCAAGACTTTGGCATTGGTTTAACCCGCTTTTAAGATCATAAAAAATCATTGAGCGAAAACATTCTCTTCCCAGATTCAGTGCAGGGACTGACTACTTGCACATCGCGGGCTGTGCATCCTCATGCTGCTGGAATTCCTGAAGTGGGAGAGTCACTACCTGATACCAGTTTACTCACAAAGGCTGGGGTTATCCCATCCTGCATCCAATTCGAGTGATTCAACTTTCATTTTCTCACATCTCAAAACTTTCATAGTAACATTTGCAGAATAGTTACTCTACCTATTTCTGCCCTCCTAAACGTCATAGCTCAACATTTCATTATTCAGTGGATTATTTAATCACACCTGGTTGTTAATCAGTTTTAGACACTATTTACCATGTTCAGTAAAGCATTTATAATTGAGATATACCCTTTTTGAAACACACATTAGGCTAACAGCATGCAAAGCAGTCTGTAAAGAATACTGAGAAATATCTTTTCAGCAATAAGGAGTGGTGCAGAAAGTGAAAAATACTCTAGTAACATGCTGAGTAATCTGTATAAACCTTTTAGCACTATAAAAAGAAAGTTTAATATGAGGGTAAAGGAACTGTGAAGCTAATTTTAACAGGACAAAGAAGAAACAAAAATTTCTCCAGAGAACAAAATTTAAGCTTTTAAGAACAAAGCAGCATCACAGATTCAAGAAGCACAAATACGGGTAAACATAAGCAATTAAATTCTCTTTTACTTTGTACCTTCCTTAAAGAAGCAGGGGAAAAGTAAAAGTAAAATAATAATGAATACTTACAACTTAATAATAGAAAAGAAAACTGCATAATTGATAAACCTTGTTACGAATTAAATAAAAGTGATAAAGATGAAAATTACTTTTCTTTCCATTTGCATCCACACAACATTTCCTCATAACATAACCCTTCTTGTATTCTATGGCTGTCGCTGCGTTGGGCACATCAAGGAATGGGTTGCTGCCTGTTGCTAGATTCTGTTGATTTTCATTAACCTGCTTTGCTTGCTGCTGCAACATTGCGCTGCATTCATCTCCCTCTTCATCTCTAAAATAAAATAAAAATAACATATTTATCATCCAATAGTTTCTTCATTATTCAAGAACAGAGGAAAATGGGTCTTATGTTCCAGCTTCACTAATATGACAAATGATTTCAAACATTTATATGTAAAAATTTGGAGTTTTTTTATCACTCAAACTTCACTTTCTGCACTAGAATTTGCTGGAACATGTTTCAGAGACTATTGTCTCCATCATCAGCAGTCTCTGAAACATGTTCCAGTGGTGTACAAAGTGAAGTTATGAGTAAAAAAAAAAAAAAAACAAAAAAAAAAAAACACTCCAATTTGTTACATATACGTAAATGTTATTATAACTCCACTGTCTATTGAATGAATGTGAAGATTTCCATGGGCTGTGTCTTGATCAATGCTCTTGGCTTCTGGTGAAGGCCGCATCATTTTTGTTGATTGCCGACGTTTTGCTAATCCTGTTGTTAGCTTCTTTTGGGCTGTTGCACAGCCAATGGAAGGCAAGGGGCGGAGCCAAGAGACCAATCAGAGACAGGGGACAGGAGTGCCAGAGAACTGCATCGGGTATATAAACGAGAGCATCAGAGCAAAGACTGGACAACAGCCCAGAAGAAGCTCACAACAGGATGAGCGAAACGTTGGCAATCTCAAGAAAAATGACTCGGCCTTCACTGAAAGCCAGAGCATTCATTATCCATTCCCCAAAGAAGGTTTTAAAAAATTTTGAACATTTCTTTGGGACCATTTCTTCCCTACAGACAACTCGAATACGACTCATGCTTTGTTACTTTTAAACCTAATAATGTAATAATTATGGGTTAAAATTTCATAAAGGGCTCCCTTCAATTTGCTATCATGTCATTAAAAAAAAATTCAAAAGTTACCCACCAGATTTTCTCTAATCATTCTTCTACAAACTACTTGCACAAAAGCTCATATACATCTACTTCTTGATAATCCAGATAAACCTTCATGACACATTCATTGTAGGTTTGTGTGTATGAATCAAACAACTCATGGCATCGGACCAACCGTTTCAAATTTAGTTGTAACCATTTAAATCTGGGCACCACGATTATAGGTTCACCTTAAGTACAAGGATGCTCAATAAGTAAAGCAACACATTATTTCTTTATGCCAACAAACTTACTGTTGGTAAGGTTATTTAAACCTGGGCCTCAAAGTACTTACAACACTAAGTCGCCATTGGAGTAATTGTCTCTGATGTGAGACTGCCTTTGTGCTTTACCATGAAAAATATGAATCGCTTGGAGAATTCAATGTCATTCTGGCAGGTTGACACAGTAGCTTAATGGTTAGAGCACCCACCTGGTAAGTGGAGGATCTGTGGTTCAAATTCCAGCTGTGGCACTTAATGTTTCAGTTCCAATTCAACCTCTCAAAGCAACAATTTATTATTATTTATTTATGCCACCCAACTTATTGCTGGTGTTTTTAAACACACAAGCTGTGTGTGGGCAATGTTTGAGAGGTAGAATCGGAACTGAAAAATTCAATGTCACAGGCAAGATTTGAGCCACAGACCTTCCACTTGCCATACAGTTGCTCTAACCATTAACTACTGTGACAACCTGCCAGAATGATATTGAATTCTCCAACTGATTTGTATTTCTTCCAGTAGACCACAAAGGGAGTTTCGCATCAGAGACAAATACCCCATGGGCAGCTTACTAAGGAGGGATTTATCTAAATTCATCCATGCAGGGTAGAAGGGGATTGAAATTTCAGGATTTTTCAAAAACAGACAGAGTCAGAACAGTTAAATTGTGCACAGAAGATCTTCATCAAAATCACAAGAACAGAGAGGTAGAATTGGAATTGAAAAATTCAATGCCACAGCTGGGAGTTGAACTAGACCCTCCACTTACCAGGCAGGTGCTCTAAGCATTAAGCTACTTTGACAACCTGCCAGAGTGACATTGAATTCTCCAACCAGTTCGTATTTCTCCTGGTAAAACACAAAAGCAGTCTCACATCAGAGACAATTACCCCAATGGTGACTTACTATCTTAAGTACTTTATGTCCCGGGGTTAACTAACCTTCAGATGGTAATTATTATTTATTTATGCCAACAAACTTACTGTTGGTGTATTTAAAAACATCATCAGTAAGTTTGTTGGCATAAATAAATAATAATCACAAGAACAGGTCGAAAATATATTATTTGTAGATAAAATCATACCTTGCAACATTTATTTTGTCCTTTTTCTCTTATACTGCATGGCTGGCGTCTCTCATATTAGTGTCCAGCAGAAATCAGCTAAGAAACCAGTAACATTTGTTAAGCAAAAATAACAATCAGTTACATGATCACGAGGTTCCCGCCATACTATTGGAACAGCAAAAGGCACTGACTTTGAGTACGTTTTAACCATCAAGCCAGTTCCCTTGAACAAGCATCACAACAATAGTTCGGAACTCACACTTTTATCATCATCACCTACCTTACATCTGAAGTGCAGATTGTAAGCTTCCTTTAAAAAAGAGGATGAAGGTTTTCTGTGGGATTTTAATGTAAAACCTCCACATATTTAACAGAACATATCCAGTATATTGCGACAAGACCGGGACATTGTTGGTGTTCACTACCACAGGTAATAAATACAATTAAAAGCACTGCAGTATACCGAACTTGTATGCACTTACTGAAAGAGCACTATAATTGATCTGTATGCGTTACTGAATTAACACTGTTTGAAAATGTTATTTCAGACTAGTGCGAATAAGAATGTAAGGAAGGATAGCTAACTAGTTTCCAATTCACCACAATCCAGTTAGACCAGGCACCGGGCATCTGGTGCAGCCCTCCATGTTCACGCCTTGTCACGATTTTATGACTTCAAATATGAAGATAACTTTACTAAGAAACAAAAAGATATACTGTAGTATTCTTTTATGGTCATATAACATAAAATACCACGAAATTAATCTATAAGAATCTTGTAACCTATAACTCTTTTTTTAATGCTAAAATCAATATTTTTGCAATAATGATGGCCCTAGCTCTTGAAAACTGTGAGTGATGGAGAGATTTCATTACCAGTTTAGGATTAAAGGTAGCTAAGTATACAATAATCACCCATTATTTCATCAGGGCCAAAATGTTTGCTGACCAATGTTATCAGAAGAAATTAAAGGATGAATAAAAGATACTGGAGCACAACACAGCGAATGACTCCATTCCCAATTACCAAATATTAAACACCAACAAAACCGACAATTTGTTGTAGGCATAAGAAAGATTATAAACAGTCAGACTGCTTTATAAATATGTCACTATGTTATAGCTTTGAACTCCCAAGCTCTTTACATGATTATGACAAAAAATTAATACTGAAAAAGGTATAAGAAATTATTAATGTCACCAAAAACGTTACTTGGCATAATTAAATGTTTTAACAAGATCTACATCTTCTGTGCAGTAAAATATTGCTCTCTTACAGTTTACTTTTGTATAAACAAAGGTCATTCAGAATGAATAAGATTATACACAGAAAATCCAAGATGTCCATTTTATTTGTCATGCATATATCTTAAACATATGGGATTTAATCAAACTTGTTAGAAACAATCCCTGCCATTTAAATTTCCAGTGTAACAGCATTTGCATGTTTATCTTACTTGGCATACTTTTCTAGTTTTCTTGCACTTCCTTCCAGTAGCTTTTCTAAATTTAGTGAAAGATGGAGAAATTAACGTTCTTCCTGCTTTTTGGACAGCTTCAATATAACTTTTAAATGCATTTCACATAATATGCAAAAAGCCCTAGCTTTATCTTGGTCAAAGTACAACCAATTGTACCTCCACTACCATTTTTATTGGTACTTATAACTGAGAATGAGTAACACAAGATTCCCCCCCCCCCCCTCTTGTATCTTATAAGTACGAGGATGGTGACCACAGAGTTCTGAGTTGTGTTTGGTATTTCTTAAACTAAGTTGTACCAAATTCATTTCCCTTTTCTATACAATCAGTCTCCCTTGACCAACTCTTTATTTCCTCAATGTATTTTTGTGATTTTGGAGTCTTTCTCTATCTTTTTATACGTTCTTTGCTGGTAGGAGAAAGGAAGCGAACTTGGAGTGCTAAGTCATAGTCTGGTAGATAGATGAGGCTGCTGTGAGGTATTTCTGCCAAGGTCTTGCACTATCCTCTATCTCCTATCCTCTTTGGCCATGGCATGTGAAAATGTTTTGGAGGCCTCTACCGCTATGAGTGAGCTCCCAGGATGTTGGTATAGTGGACACAGTTTATTGGCAGTCCCCAAGAGTTCACTAAACAGCTGACAGAAGTATCACAAAAACCAGTCCTGTCAACGTAACATAATAAAGCCATTTCTAACCTAAAATATCATAGGGTTAAAGTAACATGCTTTCAAACGATAATAATGCATGAACATCGTTACCACAGAACACATGATGAACCTACTCATCTTTGGCAAATCTTGTTCTACAATAAGACTTTTGGATAAAATTACTTCTGAGCGCTAAATATTGTAATATATACGAGATGCACTCCTGTGTAGGAAACACAAAAATAAAAACAGTAACTATAATTGCATATACTGTCCTAAAAGAATTCAAGAGAAAATCACGCAAAAACGAGCATTACGCCACTGATCGATTAATTAATTAATACAGTGTCTAAACAGAATCTCATTTTCAAATCTATCGGTTGGCCTTCCTGCAACGCGGTCATAAACAAGGGCTTCTGTGGCAACATTACAGATACAATAACACCAACTATGGCCATAGCTTTACCATGGTTATATGTTACAAACAGTTGGCAGCACTAATGCAACCCAACGGATGAAATATCATCAAATATAACCAGACTGCACCATAATGGGGGAAAAATGTCAAGGTTGTTTTTTGGGGTATCTCAATAAGCTGTGCCGACTATACTGTGGGTTAGGCAGTGCCTGGATGAAACATGAGAGATGTGATTAAAACCTGGGGCACATCCAGTCACATCTCTGTATGCTCCTTGCCACACCAAGGATGTCTAACAACCTTCCATACAGCTCACTGAAACCTCCACATGTGAAATGGAGGATCCATGGTTCAAATCCTGGCTATGGCACTGAATTTTTCAGTCCTCATTGCACCTCTTAAACATTGCCCATACACAACTTGTATGTTTAAAAAACACCAACAGTAGGTTGGTTGGCATAAAAAAAATAACAACCAGACTTATTATTATTATTATTTATTTATGCCAACAAACTTACTGCTGGTGTTTTAAACACACAAGCCATATGTGGGCAATGTCTGAGAGGTGGAATCAGAACTGAAAAATTCAATGCCACAGTCAGTAGCTCAATGGTTAGAGCAGCCGCACGTAAAGTGGAAGGTCTGTAGTTTAAATCCCAACTGTGGCATTGAATTTTTCAGTTCTGATTCTACCTCTCAGTCACAGTATTGAAACTTAAAAAGCTGAGCAGTAAAACCATAGATGTTAAAATAAGAGTAAAACACACATTTGCTTAGCAAATTTAATGTTGGTGGCAAACCTCAGCACTGTATTTGCAGCTACTGTATCATTGCCTAACATGGAGTGCAGTTAAAGACCCAGGCCAAGGGACTGGCACTCACGAGTGTATCATTGACAATCAATAAGCACATGAGTTATGGAGAGTGGAACGGAGCAGACAGGTGCCGGGTCACCACACAAAAGGTTCCCATGAGCGACTCGTGTGTGGCCTATCCTCAAGCAGGTTAAGATCACCTCTTCCTGCCTGGTATCCCTGCAAGGGGTCTGCCAGGGTTGTACTGTGTCCTTGATTGTGTGCAATTGAGTGCCAGCTAACGCTTCTCAAGACTGCTGCCAGACAAAAAAATAAGATGGCGACAGAAATACCGTTGCACATCTAAGAATTACTCAACAGAGCTTAAGGAACTCCCACTTGAGATCTTTATAGACATACAAGATACTTTTGATAATATAGTCTGATTCTACCATAAGGTATATGAAACTGTGGTATTTGGATGACTCCATATGTCAGTGGTTGAACTCCTCACTCTGAAATAGATTAATCCAAACACATAAATTCGGTGATCAAGTAGAAGTGGCAACAGTGAATGGGATCCCTCGAGGGGGAATTCTTTCAGCTATTCTATGGAATATAGTAGTTGACATTTTCAATACTAAGTATATTTATTTTTACCCAAGGCTATGTAGGCAACAGTTTTATTGGTAAGAAGAAAATTTCCTAATACTGTGTCAGAAGTTGTGAACAAAGCTCTGAGAACAGCCTACACCTGGTGTAGAGAGGAAGGTCTTGAATTTAACCCTAAAAGACCATCGTAATTTCATTCCCAGGAAAAGTAAGCCATTGGGTTTTATCAAAATAAAAACTGACAATGTCAAAGTGAATATATCCCAAAAACTAGATTAACTGGCAATTATATTCAATGCCAAGCTTACCTGAAATGTACACTTTGAAAATATCTGCAAAGCAAAGGGCTCATGTTTAGAACAGCTCACTTTCCACTTGCCAGCCAGATTATAAGTCCGAACTTACTTACTGCACATGCGCCGACAGTAGTTTCACAATCGCCCACTAGATTTCACTGCATGACTAGCAGACGGTTTTCACATCTGCCAACATTGCTTTTTACACTACACTAGTTTTCGTTGCCAACACATTAAACACAAATGCACTCACTCGCGTCGTTGCCGCCACAGACATACACCGCTATCGCCTAGCGCAACTCCATACTATTGTTGTGGATTCTGTACATTATTTTTTTGCTCATTGTGTACATTATTTTGCTCTTATACTATTGTTGTGGATTCTGTACATTATTATTTTGCTCATTGTGTACATTATTTTGCTCTTGCTCACACAGATATATCGCTAGTGCGAATTATTGTGTACATTATCCTTATTGCCTTGTTACTGGGTCCACGATACGCTGGCTCGTTCTTTATTATTATATTATTTTATTATATTATTATTTTTATTATATTATTATTTTTTTAAATTTATTTATTTATTAGGAGGAAACAAAAAAACAAATCATGAAGTTTACATTGAATTTAAACATTTAAACATTAACTTTGCGTGCCTTGATGATTTTCTTGTGATATTGTTGATCACCCAAAGCTAGCTGAAGGTTCTCAGGAACCTTATGATGATTATTATTATTATTACATTTATATTATATATTATTATTTATATATAATACTATATATTATACTTATGTTTATTATATTTATATTATAATATATTAATATTATTATATTTTTATTATGTTTATTATTTATCATTCTTTTTTTGTTTATTTATTTTATCTTTTACCTTTATCTTTTATCTTTATCTATCTTTATTTTATTTTATATTATTATTATTTAATGCTATTATATTTTATTATATTATATTTTTATTATGTTTATTATTTATCATTCTTTTTTTTATTTTATATTATTATTTTATTATATAATGTTATTATATTTATTATATTGTTATATTTTTATTATGTTTACTATTTATCGTTCTGTTTTGTTTATCTATTTTATTTTATATTATTATTTTTAATGTTATTAGATTTATATTATATATATATTATATTTATTATATTATTATATTTATATTATTATTTATCGTTCTTTTTTATTTATTTTATATATTATTTTATTGTATTTTTATTTAATATTATTATATTATATATTATTTATATATATATATTATATTTAGTAGTATTATATTATTATATTTATATTATTTTTATTAATTATCGTTCTTTTTTATTTATAATAGCATAATCCAATATACTGATAAACCTAGCCATTGCGCTACTTGCTTCTAGGAAGGTCAACAGCATACTGCCGACTCTCACAAAAACATTCAAACTTACTATTGGCAACAAACTCCTAGGGACATTCTGCTGTTGGCAGCGCTGCATTAACACAGCAACTTCGGCAACTTTCGTGACCATTCGTACACACTGCCGAGTGGGACTTTGCCGAAATTCTGACCAAGTGCTTGCGTAAGCTGTTCTAAACAATATCCAAGCAAAGTGGAACACTCAAATTAGGCAAATGCTTGATAGGTAAAAAGTGAGGTCTCAAGCCCAAAACAAGCCAAAGGCTCTGGGAGGCTGAGGTAAACAACATAACATAACCCTGTGGCACAACAGCCAAGGCCTACTGCCTGACTGCTGCATCCCCAACCTCTGCCCACCACAGGTGTCATGAGTGGAGTGCAGTATTGGAGGTGGAACATGGTTAGTGCACCCAAGCCTCCTGGCCGGTTATGCAGTCGTCTCGACTAGGGGTGCTATTTTTCAATCGAGTAGCTCCTCAATTGGCACCTTAGGGACCTAACGAGGCTGAGTGCATCCCAGACCAGGTAAAACCACAAATAACTTACAAAGTATTGGTATGGTGGCTAAAGACTCTACAAATTATAATCAAAGGAAACCTAAATAGTCTCCAGAGGCTTATCTGTCTGGGACTAAGAAATATTCCTGCTTTTGTCATGTAAACTTTACTAGTAATTGTATTCAAGTTGAGGCTACATTAGCAGCATACAGGATCAACCAGCTAGGCATGCAGAGGGAGAACTGACGTAAAACAGGCCATACCTCCATTTAAACTATGATAATGTTTGTGTACTATCAATCAAATCTGACTATATGTTAAAGAAGTTTAATTTTCTCAAACTTTCAAAGTAACTATTCCTCACAGAAAGGACTTTGAAGAGAAATCCAAGTTAATGCATAAGAACCAACATCTAATTTACACTGATGGTTCATGTCTATGATTGTGGTCGATGAGCTGGCATTTACTGTGGCTGAGGCAGTTGATGGCATATGATCTTAAATTTGCTTCTGGTTAGGTTTTCTGCATGCTTTGTATAATGCTGGATGCCAAGCTTTATTTAAGTGCTTTGTTTCTTCCTTCCTACTGAGGTTAGCTTTATGTTTGAAACACTATAGCTTCGTGACTTAACTGGGCATAACAATGAACTGTGGAAGACAGGATAGCTGTGTCTGAATGCTGTATAATGTGTTCCCCTGGTGCTAGTAATGCGTGTTCTGCAACTGCAGACTTTTCTGTTTGTCCCAAATGGCAACATCTCTTGTGTCCTGTAATGCGTATTTACCATACATTGAGTGGTCCCTACATAGATAGAGCCATACGAGCACAGAATTCTGTAAACACCTGCAGAAGAGAGTGGTTGCTTTGGATCAATGCCAGCCCATTGACAACAATCATAGACAATGGAAGCAGCCCCCACTTTAACCCATCCCATGCAGTAGCCAAACCCATTAACAAAGACCGGACCAACCGTCATACCCCCACACATGCTAAGTGTATAAAACCTGTGAAACCAAACAGCTCTGTATCAGTCATCGCTGAGGCTAGCAGAATAGCCACACCACTGAGGATGTTCGATGCAGCTTCGAATGAAATGCCTGGAAGGACTTTTCTACTAGACCATGGCCCACAAGCCTGGATAACCATTTTCTATTTCAAATAATTAATAAACTTTGTGAAAAACTAAGTAACTTGTTAATCAGGCTCAACAATCCTGTACTCAGATGAATTATTAGTTTTATAACTGGATATGGCAAATTCAGAAAACATCTGAAAACTATGGGTCTAATCCAAACAGAATCCTTATGTTGTCTGTGTTTACGAGCCAAGAAAATGACAAAGCATATTCTACTGCAATGTGGGGGCACAAAATGGAAAATATACACAAGAAACAGGGCTAATTTAGATTCAGATACTACACTTAATTGAAAATGTAGAATCAACCCGTTGGTTAGATAACAGGAAGTACTTAGAAGGTCTTCTTAGGCTCAGGTGCATTTGAGAAACCTGCTTCCAAAAATGGACATCGTCAACCGAAGATTCTGTAAGCAGTTCACTCACCATCACATTCACTGTATTTCTTTCAATAGACTTGTTCCCATGTATGTCTGCTGCAATATACTGTTTTCTATTAGAAAAGAAAGCAAATCAAACAATAATACTTCTTTTAATTTAAAAGGTGAGTTAATTAATAACACTGAACAACACTTACAACATATTTTTCCGGGACGCGTTTCGAAGGTAACTTTCCTCCATTATCAACCGGACAATAACTGGGTTTCCATGGTGCTTGATGGTGATGCTTCTTCTGGTGTTTCTTCTGGTGGCGGTTCGATGAACTTACTGAAAATGTCTCTCTGAGGAATGTCGAAATTAAATACTCGGTTTCTATTTTTTAAAATAAAGATTTGTTCCCATGTGGACAGTTCTTGTTTTCCGGTTATGTGTTTAAGAAGTTTCGGTTCTAGCTTTATGTCATGATTTTTTGTCCAAAAGTGAAATGCAACCGCTGATTTTTCTAATTGTTTACTCTTAATGTTTCTAACGTGTTCCTTGGATCTAATTTCTAAATTTCTTTTGGTTTTTCCTATGTATATTTCATTACAATCACTGCATTCAATTTGGTATATGCCAGATTTTTTGTTAGGTGGAATAGCATCTTTGATGTTTGAAAGTAGTAGGTTTTTTATGGAGTAATGGTTTACTGCTGCTAGCTCAATGTTGTATTCCTTGAACACCTTTTTAAATTTATCAAAGGCCCATGGATGATAAGTGAATTTTTTGAATATCATTTTTGTTTTTGCTGCTGTGAGAGTTGTAGTTTCTTTTAATAATTTTTTCTTTTCTGCTTGTTTTACCTTTTTATCTACTAATTCTTTGGGAAAGCCGTTTTTTTTGTGCTATTTCAATTATTTTGTAATATTCTGTTTTATATTCTTCTGCTGAAAGAGGGATGTTCACCAATCTATGTGTTAAACTATTGAAAATTGCTTGTTTGTGGCTTCTTGGATTGTAACTATTAGCTTTTATGTAGTTGTCTGTCTGTCTTTAATCAAAAACAAGGATAGAATAAATTTCGGTATCCACAGAAAACCAACGCAGACAGACAACTACATAAAAGCTAATAGTTACAATCCAAGAAGCCACAAACAAGCAATTTTCAATAGTTTAACACATAGATTGGTGAACATCCCTCTTTCAGCAGAAGAATATAAAACAGAATATTACAAAATAATTGAAATAGCACAAAAAAAACGGCTTTCCCAAAGAATTAGTAGATAAAAAGGTAAAACAAGCAGAAAAGAAAAAATTATTAAAAGAAACTACAACTCTCACAGCAGCAAAAACAAAAATGATATTCAAAAAATTCACTTATCATCCATGGGCCTTTGATAAATTTAAAAAGGTGTTCAAGGAATACAACATTGAGCTAGCAGCAGTAAACCATTACTCCATAAAAAACCTACTACTTTCAAACATCAAAGATGCTATTCCACCTAACAAAAAATCTGGCATATACCAAATTGAATGCAGTGATTGTAATGAAATATACATAGGAAAAACCAAAAGAAATTTAGAAATTAGATCCAAGGAACACGTTAGAAACATTAAGAGTAAACAATTAGAAAAATCAGCGGTTGCATTTCACTTTTGGACAAAAAATCATGACATAAAGCTAGAACCGAAACTTCTTAAACACATAACCGGAAAACAAGAACTGTCCACATGGGAACAAATCTTTATTTTAAAAAATAGAAACCGAGTATTTAATTTCGACATTCCTCAGAGAGACATTTTCAGTAAGTTCATCGAACCGCCACCAGAAGAAACACCAGAAGAAGCATCACCATCAAGCACCATGGAAACCCAGTTATTGTCCGGTTGATAATGGAGGAAAGTTACCTTCGAAACGCGTCCCGGAAAAATATGTTGTAAGTGTTGTTCAGTGTTATTAATTAACTCACCTTTTAAATTAAATTAATTACAACAACACTGTTTTCAAACTTCTATGAAAGGAACATAATAATACTTCTGTTTGTAAGATGAATTGATGAAGACTGCATATTGCAAAATCACATCACCCTTCCATAATAAAGCTGCTGACTGACTAACTGTTAAAAAGCTGCATACAAGAAGTTCAAATTTGTGATGCAATGGCAGTTTATTGTGGTCATAGTGTGCAGTCGTTATCATGGCTTGTCCACGGTTGATTCCAAACTTCATAAACAGCGACTGCTGGCACAGTTGAAATTTATGCAAATAATACAAACTTATTACATTACACCAGCCCAGATGATAGTTTAAATTCATGTTTTAACTTTTAATGTTATATGCATTTATAAATAGATATGAATTTTTAATTTCTTGGGCTATTTCTCCCCCCCCCCCCCAGAGCCAACCTCTGAATTCATCACTGCTGTCAGGTGTACGAGGGCTGTTCAATAAGTCCTTAGAAAAGCTAAGAAATTATGCTAGTAGCATACAAAAAAATTTGAATTTAGTAACCACTGTCTCTTGCTAGATGGCAGTTAAAGTTAAACTAAACTTTTTTCTTTTTAAAGCATTTAGTACATTCTACATATTTTCTAATTAATCTGAAGTTTATGCAATATTGTTGATCATGCTTTTTAAATCCTTCCATAGCTATGAAAAGACTTGATAATCCACAGTTCACTTCTTGGAGATTTGATGTCAGCACCCATCAGAATATTTCTCCCTTGGATAATCCATTTCAGATTGTTGTATACATATGGATAACAAGATTTGTGGCATGCATAAAACCACTCCAGCATTCCACTAACAACCAACCACAGTAAAGGCTTGATCAGAATGGACTGTCACTTCCGACTTTGAATACACAAACTCCCAAACCTGAGTGTCATATGTTAATGCCCAAGCCAATCCATTCTTCAAGTTTTATTGTTATAAACAAGTATTAATTCTGTTCAACTACAAACTTACAAAGCCCATTCCAGAGGATATGACTTGATAGCTTGATAAAGCTGCTTGAGCACTTCACGAGGAAAGTTGTCTCCGTCATTAAGTTCTGACAGATTCTCAATGAATTCCGAGCATGTCATCTTTCGTCCAATGTTCTGCCCGTGGAGATCTGTGTTGAGAAGCATGATAGCACATGTGAGGGTGTGGACAGCATCTGTAACAATAGCAATCATGTTTTACAAATAGCTAGCAAGCTTTTGTGCCTCAAAAGTTTTATTATCGTTCATTAAACTGGATTTAACTGTTGTACTAAAGCATAATTTGCTATTTTTGCCACAAGATATGAGGTATTTTGGTCATTGTTCTTTCACATACAGGCAGCATTTACCACTCTACCACCTTCTGACTTATTGTCTACACATGGCAAGTGTGAAACAACGTACAATTAGCCCTAACAATGGCTAAAGTCAGGAAACTTGTAGCCTTGAGGCAGGATATCTCTAATACTTAACATCACCTCTAAGTATCTTCTTTCTTGGAAGTTTGAAAACACTGTTATAATAATCAATTTAAACCAAAAAGGTAAGTCGATTAATAACACTACACAACACTCACTTATAATTTCCTAGAACATGTTTCGGAGGCTGACTTTCCTCCATTATCAACCGGACATTGACTGGTTCTCCCTGGTGCGGATGGTGATGTTTCCTCTGAGGTCTCCTCTGGTGGTGGTTGAAGGAACTTGCTGAAGATATCCTTCTCGGGGATGTCGAAATTGAATTTAGAAACAGAGTATTCAATTTCGACATCCCCAAGAAGGATATCTTCAGCAAGTTCCTTGAACCACCACCAGAGGAGACCTCAGAGGAAACATCACCATCCGCACCAGGGAGAACCAGTTAATGTCCGGTTGATAATGGAGGAAAGTCAGTCTCCGAAACATGTTCTGGTAAATTATAAGTGTTGTGTTCTGTTATTGACTCACCTTTTTGGTTAAAAAAAATCACCTTTAAGGTTTACTGGAATACTTCAATTAGATGAGAAGGTTTAATGAGTGTGTGGCAGGGTAGATCAAGTATCTGCACGGAGAACTGAAGATCGAGTCCTGGATGTGGCATTGAATTTTGTAAGTTTAATTCAACTTCTCAACACAGTGTTTGAGATTTTAAAAGTTCTGGAACTTTGCAAACTTCAAATAAAAATATGTCCTTAAAAAGTGAGTCAAGTTACACATGAAATTTAAGTCCTTTAAAATATTTAAAATTTGCTGTATCTAAAGTCTCTAGCACAGGCACAATTCAAGATTATGTGAGCTTTTAATGGTCACTTTTTCATGATTTTAAGGCCAAACATTGGTGAAAAACTAAGAATCCACAATTTTCTTTCAACTGACTTCAAATTTTTATTATTCTATACACAGGACAAAATTGTATCTCATTATACCAACCACTTTCTAGATATTAATACAAAATACAGTTACCTCATGCTCTTGTGCAGCACTATCTTTATATCTGGCCTAACTTTTTATTTTCAGATTTTATCACCTTAAAGTGTGGAAAATATGAAATGGATTATTTTTAATAAATGCAAAACATGTTAAGCTCTGCCGAAAATGTCAAGCACTTAAATTAAAAATTATGGTATGCTGGCCACTTTGAGCTGTTAATATTAAAGTACTGGTCACAATGTTTGGGTAAATATTATTTTGTTGAATGTCCGTAAAGGAGCTTAAATATACAGGGAGAGCAAACAACCTCCGAAAGGGTTGCGTGGTGTTTTGCCTTTCCGCTTCCTCCATGCTCGTTGCCATCTGCCACTATCATAGAAAGGCACAGATGAAACCATACAACATTTTTAAAACTACTTTTAAAGGCTTTACTGACCAATTTTGTGTAAAGAGATGCTGAAACTGGCCACCACTGTGGTCCATACATTTTTGGCATCTTTTTAGGAAACTATCCATCACTCGCCGTAGTTCACGTTGAGAAATGCTGGCAATTTCCTGACGGATATTTTGTTTTAATTCTTCCAGGGTGTGTGGATTTGTCTTGTACACTTATGTTTTAAGCTACCCCAGAGATAGAAATCGCTAGGGGTTAGGTCAGGGGACCGAGGGGACCACAAATCTCTACTAATGATTCTGTTCTGAAACACACTTTCAATAATTGTTCTCATCGAAAGATTGGCTGTATGAGCTGTTGCAGAGTCTGGTTGAAAAAAGGCAAAATCACGTTCCCTGTCTGTTAATTCTCTAAAAGAAGGGGGGGGGGGGGGGGGGGGGCAAAATTGTATTCAACTGTTGACTCGAAAAAAATTGGGCCTACAACTCTTTCTCCACTAAAGGCACCATGCACCAATTTTTCAGTCATGAAGAGACACTTCATGAACAATATTAGGTTTCTCAGAGCTCCAATAAGGATTATTTTGTGTACACACATATCCATGGACTTCTAAACCTGGAAATCTTTCTGAAAATTGCACTTTCACTTGGCAAGTTGACTGAATTAACACATATGAACCATAAATAAATACACACTGTGCAGTAGCAAATATGTTGAGCCATAATACACTTTGTGACTAAATATCCCGCCTGGGGCGTCTCCTCCATCCAGAGGTTAGCCTTATTTTTCCGGCTTCTGTGTCCTCCAGCCACAGCCAAGGCCACAGGGGAGTGCAGGTTGGGGGTGGCAGGGGGGGGGGGGGGGGAGGGGGTTAGCACGCCGACTTCCCCAACTGTAAGGCGATTACCTGACCTTTTAGGGATGCTACCTTTCTATCAGGATTGCTCCTCAATTGGCCCCTCAGGGACCTAATGAGGCTGAGTGCATCCCATACCAGACCTCCAGTGGGGGAATAATCCCATGTTGGTACCGGTGATCGAACCTGGGTCCTCCGCACCAGAGGCAGGCACACTAGCAACTGCACTATGGAGGCGGTCTGTGACTAAATACAGGACAAAGTAATAAGTCACTCGTAATAACTAAACCACATCAAATCACCGTCAATTCAATATTGCAGAACAAAACCATGACAGCAGCATGCCCTTGTTTAGCAGCAGCCCATTATCATGTTTCCACATGCCCAGTGGAGAAACACTGCACAGCCCGTTCAGAGGTATTTTGCTCTCCCGTTGTTAACTGTGTGCAGTTAAACAATAAAATGGCAATTAGGAATCTAAACATAAGAAATGAAACAAATCAGTTGGCAACATCAACCAAATATCCGGTATATAAAAGAATCATTGATTTATTAAGATCTAAAACCAATTATGGTTGAGATAACGATTTACCAGCATAATTTGCATACATCAATTGTACCTACACATGAACAGTTAAAATATGCTGGACAATATGGGAGAAAGTCCACATAATAAAAATGCTAATAAGATTATGAACTTTGAAATATCACTGGTTAACAACACAGTTAAATTCTCAACAACATGACCAGATGGGGCACAGTCACTTCAAAACAGTGGCTTTCACTATGGGCATGAGAGCTGGCAATAAGGACAAAGGTGCTCAAAACATGTTCAATCTTTAAATCAAAAGTAGGTACCACTACAGAAAAGTGGACTCATCAACATTATAATTTACTATTAGTTCTTCATAGTTCTTAGTGGATAAAAATAACATACAAATGTTATTCCTAATTTGAACTTGAAAGCAAAACAAAATAGCTTTGTTTAATCAATAGGACTACAAATGTAAAATGCAGATTTTCAAAATTTGTTCTCCACTTTTGTGAACATTTGTAGTAAAATTTGACTAAGGAATCCTTGGTTTCACTTACCTTGCGAGTTGAATGTCCCAGGATTACAATCAAGGTACCGCTTGGAAAAATGTACTAGCACACGTTCTCTTTCTTGCGTTTCTCCAGTTAGACTGAACTGCTTCAGGAACTTCCTTAATGCAACATCAAGCGTGTCCCCTTCAAAATTGAAGTACTTGAGATATTCCTCAGCCACAACGCGACTGAAATCATTGCTAACAAAACAAAATCATCAGTAGAGGAGGGTCGAACAATAAATAGGCTTACTAAAAAACTATAACAACATTCTGGTTATTTTCTGCCTTGTTTAATTAATCAAACTGCTAATTAGTCTTGGTAATTACTCAATGTTATATTGACTCCCCATTTTGGTTTTGACAATAAGAAATTACTTGAGAAACAATTAATTCTTTCTGGAGTTTTAGAAAACATGTACTTCACTTGCCCCCTGCAGATTAAACCATTACAAACAACTTGGACTGCAAACAGCCACATATTCCAGAGGGTCCAAGCTCAAATCTTGGCTGGGGTGAATTACCTGATAAGGTACAGTCTGTCCACCAACTCATTGTCCCTGGCAGGAATGCAAGTCAGTACATCAGTAAACAATTCTAGGTACACAGTGATATCTGAAGCTGGACTCGTGCTTCTTACTGCATGTAATGTAAGCACAATTAGAAGTATGGTGGACAGACTGCATATTACCTTTGCTCTTTGGTTTCTATTTTTTTCTTTAACCTTGTTATACGTAACCATTAACATTATTGTCCTGTAGAATGACACAAAATGCCTAATGGGATTATCTTTGATACAAATTAGATATTTCATTAACAGAAGATTAAATTTCATGGATATTACTGGGGTGCCTCTTCAATGATCTACTGCTTTTTTCTACCTCTGTTTAGGAAGTACAGCATTCCATCCAGAAATACAACTGTGAGATTTCACTAGAAATAAATGTTTTGAGATCTACTGAACCTAAAAAAGCATTTTTAGAAAGTGGTCCATTCAAAAATGGCCTGAAAAATCTTTCTGAATGAATTTTGTATAATTTTGTACAAATGGTAAACTACAGTACGTTTACTACAAAACTTGGTCAGCAGGCGTACAACCCATCTCCCGGACACGTACTAAACGACCTGGCTGGCAATCACACAGCCTGTCTCTAAGTCATACATGCATGCACCTCAAATCACATTATCTATTACCAAAATAAACACAAACATACCTTATCACAGTAGACATTGGAAATGCAGTCCATCTGCAACAATACATCTACGGCATCTTCTAAGGAAATTTTTATTCACATGCATTAGTTCAGCTTCCATTCTAATATTAATTTCTCTCCTGATATTTTGTTTTAATTTTGTCTTGTGTAAGGTGCCTAAGAGATTTTTGAGATGACCGTTCTAACCTTTCTCTGATTTCATCTAATTTCTGTTCTGTAAGCACACTACCATGAATTGATCCTGTCTCCCTTAATTTATTTACAAGCAAATGAACGGTGTTCTACTTGGAAAGAGATCTAAATTTTTGGTCAAGTAAATGTTTGTCTACCTCTTATGGTTAGCCAGTTATATAAAATTTGTTCTAAATTAAGACTTCATTGGATATTCCCAGAAAATTCAACATATACATTTTATTTGACATATAAATACACTAAACATATTGTATTTTAATGAAAATCCTTAGAGGCAGGCTTTAAAAATTAAAATGTTTGAAAAATTTTCCATGGAAAATGTGGTTTGGTTGGGAAGGAGGGTATTTCTTGAAAATCTGATGCTGAACTTAAAACTAACAATCTTGATATTCACAACACTTCTTGATTTTAACCATGCTCTCTCTCTCTCTCTGAAGGTTTTTTTAAATTTAAGGAGCCTCAAAACATATAGTTTCAATTAATATTATATCACATTTTTGGATGGAATGCAACACTTACTAGGTGTATGGTAGAGAAAATAAAAAGGTATTGTTTCTTCAGATATGTAAACCGTATTTTTACATAATGTCACTATAAGAGCATCACTATGCAATAGGCGATTACAGCATATGTTCCCACTAAAGTCGAATGTAACATGGCTCTTCTCACATTGTCTCTCTATTGTGTAACATATAATGATGATGATGATGATGATGATGATGATGATGATGATGATGATGATGATGATAATAATGAGGGCCCAGATGTTTATGAGCTAAAAATGTTACAAATATGACAATACATATGACCTTAACATTTTTTGGGGGTGTATTTTCAAAATCAAGAGTTTAATACTTTTCAAACTAACATGATACTGAAAATCTACTTTGAAAATCCGTCTGACGTGGAGAAGGGGCTCGACTTCCAACGAACGTTTCCGGCGACCTTCGGGTCCTGGGTTCAGGAGCAAACCAGCTCCCTGGTTGATCCTGCCAGTAGTCATATGCTTGTCTCAAAGATTAAACCATGCATGTCTCAGTGCAAGCCGAATTAAGGTGAAGCCGCGAATGGCTCATTAAATCAGTTATGGTTCCTTAGATGATGCACAGTTACTTGGATAACTGTGGTAATTCTAGAGCTAATACATGCAACTCGGTCCCGACCGGCGACGGAAGGGACGCTTTTAGTAGATCAAAACCAATCGGTCTTCGGGCCGTATGATGATGATGATGATGATGATGATGATGATGATGATGATGATGATGATGATGATGATGATGATGATGATGATAATAATGAGGACCCAGATGTTTATGACCTAAAAATGTTACAAATATGACGATACACATGACCTTAACATTTTTTTGGGGTGTATTTTCAAAATCAAGAGTTTAATGCTTTTCAAACTAACATGATACTGAAAATCTACTTTGAAAATCTAGCACACTTAATAATAAACAAATAGATAAATAAATAAAAAATAAATAATATTAATTTCATTGTTAAATTTTCAATTTATTGAATTACTCAATCCAGAGCTAATCCTCAGCTCTGCACAGAATGAAATAAATGTCACTTTTTAAAGAGTGATCAAAAAGAATTACATATCATATTCGTGTCTCTCTCTTTCTATACAGCCTACTCTCCAAATTCACAGAAACGTACATTTCTAAGAAAGATAATTGTAAGGAATATTACACACAAGAATTAGGAGATGCAAAAAAATTGGTCTTTAACACGACTGCAAGCCCATAATGCAAAACTGGAACAGAAATATAAAAATATGACAAAAATATGAAAATTTAAGAGAAAATATGACCATAGTATGAAAAATGACAAAAAATGTTAAAAAAGGCCAAAAATGACTTTATATGACCCATGAGGATTGTATAATTTTAATCAAGATGGATAAAATCGTGCTTCGCTTATATTTTCCATGGAAAAGAACTACAAAGAAAAGCTATGAGATATTATAAACATCCAGACCCTGATAATAACAAATATCATTGCCCACCTCTGTGGTGTTGGGATAGCATGTCTGCCTCACATTCAGGAGTTCGAATTTCGGTTGGGGCGAGTTACCCAGATATGGGTTTTTCCAGGGTTTTCCCTTATCCTGCAAGATGAATTTCAGGTAACTCTAACCTCTAGGACCCCTTTCATTCATTGTCTCATATAGCCTGTATATAACCTAAAATCATTATGATCACAGACAATCCTATTCTCAGATTAAGGTTTGCTTTATTAAAATGGGGGGAAAATAACATATAGGATCAAACTTTATAATGGGACCCGTGAATTGCAAAGTGGGTGCTATATGACTCAGCTCATTATTGGAGTTCATCCATTCATTTGAAATCTTGGCGTCTGTCTTATAGAAGTAGCCCAGTATTGACTTCTGTTGCTGCACCTCAAGCATTAGTTCATTGTATGCCTCTGTGGAGGGCATTACCAGTGGGTGCGAGTTCTATAAAATATTCTTGTTTGGCTAATATATAAAGTAAAATCTTCAGAGATATCTAGCTCTGACACAATTACTTTCAGATCATCCTTCTTCAGATGACTCCATATGCATTCCAAGGCATACGTCAACTTGTGCCACTTTACAATATCAAAGCAACAATGACTGCAGTTTTACAATCTGCATATATTTTGGGTTAACACCCTCTGCAGTGTATAGGTAGCTGCAATGGTTTTCGAAAGATAGTATAAACATGATAAAATGTGATTTTGTTTAGAAAACTGCAGGTTTTATAAGGCAACTCTCACTGGAATTGCTCCCAGCAGCTGCACATGCTTCCACTTGATCAAGTTTATGCTGTCGATGGTGGTATTTAGTAAGAATCATAAATGGTAATGATATTGCCTTTTGAAAGTGTTTAACTATTCAATTTCAAAGGTGGCAAACCTGCAATCAGACGAATGAAAAAAAAAAAAAGGCTTTGATCAGATATATTATATAAATGACATCCAAATGTGCAAAACGGGCTACTGTGGAATAATAACCTTAAATACTGATACAATTAGCTTAGGATTGGTACTTTCCCACTCTCCTCAATCAATCAATTGTGCATAGTGTACTTAACTTCATGTCCCATTCCCATAAATAAGAAACCTTAATATGAGGTATCAGTTTTTATGAAGAACCTTGGAGATAAATTAGTGGGCCCAAGAGATTGAGTTTTTATTCAACGATGCTTTTTAACTGCTATAGTTCTTAGCCTCCCATTCTATACCAAGCATGAAAGGCTGCTTAATTTTGCTCAGAGGCCTCTCTATCATGCTTGAGGTTTTCATGTACCCTAAATCTATGACACTGGACTACTGGCTTTACTTCTCTTCCAAAGGAAACCAGGCCCGAAAAAAATCCATGGCCCTCCGCCAGGTTTGAACCCACACTCTAGGGAACCAGAGGCTAGTATGTTACCCCTAGACCACACAGGACATCTGAACTCTGAGAGTTCATTAAAGATATGCAAACATTTAAAGCAGTAAAAGTAATGGAGGATGCTGTTTATACATTGCAGGCAATTACAGATTCACCAATGTGGGTGATATATGGAAAACAATTTCTGCTATTAAGTGGGTTTAAATATGAGAAATCATCCACTATTATACATTAACTTTTAAGAGACAGTCCCAAATAATATTAATGAAAATGTGAAGTTTCTACTTACTTTTTACTTAGGTGCCTAGAAACATCAGACTTCTTAAAGCCATCCAACATGTACAGCCTCTTGGCAAGACGAATGGCAGATGGTATATCTACTGCTTTTGGGCTGTAGTGGAAGCTATGCAGGCTCTCGATGTCACTCTCATCTTCAGATGATAGTGGAGGAGACACCGCTTTTGTCCCACCTGACATTGTTGCAAGTAGAGCTGCATCCTCGCTCACTGTCGTCATTTCATCCTCTGAATCGTGGAGCTCCTGGTGTTTATAAGGCAACTACATTCCAGAGTGTTACTCTAGGTTCTCACAAATTAACTTCATATCATTGCTTTCACAAAAATACTAAAAAAGGTATGCAATTCTCTTTACAAAAGGGACTTAGTTGTAATTTGGTTATCAAAACATCTATGCTGTCAAAGAGTGAGAGCAGAGGTGCAAATACGTGGTGCATGGTGGAATCATACCATGCTCTGGGAATTAGTGACCACGTCATCTGCAAGCCCAGCAGTGAGCCCATTCCTTACAATAGTCCATCTGTGGTAAAACCCCACTGAGGGTGGGTACACAGCAAAAACATTAAGGCTGAACCTCAGCCTATAAGTAACACAGGCAGACTTCATTATTTTCAGTGTTTCACTTTTCACGTTCCAAGTATGTTTCTTCATTCACTCCCATAACGTGTTTAAGTAACAAATATCCAGATCACTTTTAGGAAACCAAGAACTGTGTTTTTAGAGTTATTTTATCAAGCCAACAAGCTTTGTTCAACAGTATTACAGCAATTGCCAAGCACTGTGCATTTCTCTATCATTCTAAAATCAATCCATAGCAAATGCATTAAAATACGAGGGCTGATCAACGAAGACTGAGACTGATTTTTTTCCTGTAGGTTCTGTGATAGTTTTGTATCTGTAACATAAATATTTTAAAAGAACGGGTTTTTAAGTATAATGTCGGTAGACGGCAGCACTCATATTGATAGGTTGGTAGTAATGCTCTATTTTGTAGACCCTATGTGCATTTCGCATACCAGACAATGGAGGTGACACGAGAGGAGCAGTACAGTGCAATCAAATTCTGTTTTTGTTTAAACCATACAGCCACCGAAACTTATGAAAAACTGAAGCAAGCATACAGTGAAGATGCACTACCTCATCCAACAGTGTTTAGGTGGTTCAAGGACTTCAAAGAAGGCCAACTTGTCAGTGATAAGCAAGGTGGGCCTGGTGTTTCGGCTTCTGCTGTGACTGAAGTCAACATCAACACAGCTGCTGTGATTGTCTGACAGGATCGGCGTATAACATTACGTAACCTCAGTGAAGTGTTGAGAATTTCATATGGCAGTGTGTTTACAATTATGCACAACCATCTCCATATGACCCGAGTTTGTGCTCGCTGGGTGCCACGTATGTTGACTCCCGAACAAAAGGCTGTGCAAATGGAGACAAGCCATGAGGTGCTGCGTCTCTGTGCTCATGCAGGGGATGCATTTTTTAAATCGATTATCACCGGTGATGAGTCATGGCTGCATCATTATGATCCTAAAGGAAAACAAGCCAGCACAGTGTGGAAATTGCCAGGTTCTCCAACACCAAAAAAGGCAAAAGTTGTTCCATCTCAAGGAAAAGTGATGGTGATTACATTTTTAGACTGTAATGGAATGATTTACCAGCATGCAGTTCCTCCTCACACTACTGTTACAGCAGCATACTACACGTCAGTATTGGCTACAGTGAGGAAGCACATTGCACAGAAACGACCAGAGCTTTCTCGGACTGGTGGCGACTTCATCATGACAATGCATGGTCGGTCTGGGTGGCTCAGTTGGTTAGACGCTGGCCTACGGATCCCAAGGTTGCGGGTTCAAACCCGGCCCAGACCGATGGTTTTTAAGTGTGCTTAAAAACGACAGCTCCATGTCAGTAGATTTACTGGCATGTTAAAGAACTCCTGCGGGACAAAATTCCGGCACACCGGCGACGCTGATGTGATCCTGGCAATTGACAGCGTCGTTAAAGAACAAAATAATTTTTTTTTTTTTTTTTTTCTCACGTCGCAAATCAAGTCATGCAGTTTCTGGCTCGATTCAACATTACCTGTGTACCACATCACCTTATAGCCCTGATCTTTCACCCTGTGACTTTTTTTATTCCCATTACTAAAGGCAAAGCTTAGGGGTATTCGATTTGAGAACTCTGAAGCAGTGCTCAAGAAAAGTGAGGCGATTCTCAAGGACCTGACAAAGAATGGTCAGCAGTGCTCAAGAAAAGTGAGGCGATTCTCAAGGACCTGACAAAGAATGGTCTGCAGCACGTGTTCAAGGACTGGCAGACACGCCATTGAAAGTGCATTGAAGTAGGAGGGGACTACTTTGAAAAAGATCATGCAAACATTGAATTAGAGTAATAAACATCTGTGAAAAAAAAATCAGTCTCAGTCTTTGTTGATCAGCTCTCGTACAAAAGCTTCCAGCAAACAATGAATATTGAAGTTGTGCACATTATTGGGTCCTTCCTGCATGAATAGTGTAGCGGCTACCGCATACAGAGGCAACAAGTCCATTGTTCTGTTTGGCCGTGCCAGTCCACCAGTGCAGCCATTTCATGAGCTTAACCTGGAGCTGTGCCTGTGTTTTAAGTTACTCAGCGGCAGTATGTCTTCTAAAAGCAAACATGTGTTATTGTTGAAAGACAAAACAAAATACACTGAGCCATTAGACAAAGGAATGAGTGGTGTGTAGTTAGGTGGGATGTTTGGCGTGGGAATGTAAACAATTTCAGCCATAAAAAGAACAAGTCCTCAATTTTAAACTTTGTATCTGTCCTTGAGAATGCAGATGGGAATTTGTTGAGAAAAGCTATGAAAACAGCAGAAAATCAAGAGCTTAAAGAGGCCATATTCAAGTGATTTTTGCAGCAGTAACCACTGTGAAAGCCTCTTTCAAGGCCGGTTATTTGCAAAAAAGCAAAACTTTTTGCCGATAAAATTGACAGTTTGTCTTCATTTAAAGCGAACAATGGCTGGCTATGGAATTCCAAGGCAAGACATGATATGGTATGGTATGATACTTTGGAGTTGGACTTAAATGGGGGGAAACTATCAGCAGATCCAAAAGGTAGCAGAAAATGTTACTGAAAAATTCAAAAATGAAGCAGAATGACTCTACATTGTTATACAATACAGATGAAACAGGCCATATTTGCAAGACTTTATCTAACAAACTTTAGCAGCTAAAAGGGAAGGAAGTGTTGTTTTTGTGATGGGCAAATTGAGAAAAACAAAACAAAAATGAACTTTTAAAAATGTGAAAATGTTTCCCCTCTTTCACAAGAATCAACCAAAGGTCTGGTTGACTGCTGCTTTGTTTACTAAATGACGTGCTTCAATCTGCATATCTGAAGTAAAAAAAAAAATTCCAAAAGGGCATATGGAAAGAATGTACTAAAGTGATATTAATTCTGGACAATGCACCCACCCGTCCACAGAATGCCTTCTTGATAGAGGAAATAGACACTTCAGAACACTCTTCCTGCTGCCAAATGCATGCTGCAGCCAAAGGACCAGTGAGCTATAGAAACTATGAAGTCACATTACACAAGACAGCTGTTAAGGATGCTTTCGATAGAGGATGAAAATGAAGAAGGCATTGTTTCTTTTTTTGTAGTGTTTAACATCCACTTTTACTACTACGGCATCGCAGGCGGTAACACTGATGATACATGTAATGAAGATGGAGCACTGGTGGAATGAGATGGCGGGGGAAACCAGAGAACATGGAGGAAACCCGCCCCAGCATCGCTTAGTTCACCACAAATCTTACATGCAGTTGCCTGGGATCGAACCCGGGCTGCTTTGGCGAGAAGCAAATGGTCTAACCACTCGGCTTCACCGCGGCCAGAAGGCATTGTGACTTATCACCAAAAACTGAATTTAAAAGATGGCCCTTAAATGGTGGGGGTAGCACGGAATTTGGTACAGAAAACTACATTAAAAGGGCATTTCAACCATGGAGGAGGTACAGAAAAAGAAGCAAGAAAGAAGTGTGAAAAGGAAGAGGATATAAGCAGAGGACATAAGAAAGATCCTTTTGAAAGTTCCTAGATGTTCCAAGTGCAGCGCAGGGGACCTAGGCGAGTGGCTTGCTGGATTCTAAACTCTCAGTGACAATGAACTCATTTGAAGTGTAAGAGAAGAAACTGGAGACCAGGAAGATGGCATTGCTGTTGAACCATCTGCTCTAGCAAGGACGGAGCAGCAGCCTGAGCACATACAGCTGCTCACCATCGAGGAGATGCGACACCTAGCTGCACTAAAACGATACAACACATCAAAATACCTGACATTGACTGACATGTTCAAGAACTGACACTTATGTAGGCAGTACTATGTATAATAAGAAAAAAAGAGCATCTTGTTTTGTAGTCATTAAAATATTACAATGTACATAAATTTTGCTTTTTTAATCAACTATCCTTTTTTTCATGACTTATCCAATTATCCAGATATTTGATTATCCGGATTGGATCCGGTCCCAATTAATCCAGATAATTGAAGATATACTATGTCTTATCAGAATTGATGGCACAAATTGAAAATAATTATATCTGTTATCAATAGACCACAGATCCTTAGGCTCTTAAAACCAACTTTTAGGCACTTAAAATAGGCTCTAAAATGACCAAAGCAGACACTAAAAATATAGTTTTAAGCATCCAAAATAGTTTCAAGATAAATATTTGATTTGATGTATCTACAATGTTTTACCGCTTTCCAATATCACAATAAGTTAAAAAATGTGATTAGTGAGTATTACGAATTACACAGAATTAAAAAAATAAATCTAGTGATTATTTTTGCACCCTAAATTATTAATTTAAGGCAATTAATACATGAGGTTATAAAGTTTAAAAAAAGACTCTCTGAAAAGATCACAGTGAAAATTCACCATACACTACTAATACATCACTGTGACCTCAACGCTCTAGGTGATACGGATTCCACTACCTAAAATGATGTTTGCAAAACACAATGTAATGTTAAGGACAGCAAGTCAAGAACCATTTGAAAAATATTTGAAAAAGCAACAGAGAAAACCTGGAGAAATCTTGTGAACATGTGCAAATCAAAAGCTTTATATGGACATGGATAATTTTAAGAAAAGGAATTAAATTTGCTGAAAAGCTCTGATAGATAAGAAGGAACATTAACTTGAAGCATTTGACAATGGTGGGGACAAGGCATGCAAGTCACAGAACAACGGGAAATCCTCCATTGGCACTTGTTGCTCTTTGAAAGGGATTTCTACCATACTGCAGCCACTGCCCATTACCAAAGTGTGACAGAGAGTTCTACAGGGGATAAATATGTTTGTTTTACAAAACAAAGAATCTACCTGCTAAAGTACTAAAATAAACCAGGCTTTTTCCCAGGAATGTTTCATTCCTAGGAAGCATTTGGATCAAACTGGCTCCATGATATCAAACTATCGTTCATTGCTGCATGAAAAATTAATGAAACAACATGGCACTTTTAGGCTCTAAAACCTTAAAAATAGATCTCAATTACCAAAATAGGCACCTTAGGCACCATAAAACACTTTCCACACATTTATACTTTTAATAAGGGGTTATTTAACTAATCTTAGTTTATTCATACACATAACATTAGACTAAAATCCCAGGTCTAGTTATTAGATGTAAAAGGTGCATGTGTCTAGTCACTTGTCTAGTGTTGGATAAAGTAATGGGCCAACTATGTGCAGAACACTCATACACAAGTTAACACTCCTGTTCTATGTGGGTATTTGGACTTCGAATAACGTGACAGATGTGAGCGATAATGCTAATATTAAAAAAATCCTAAGTAACAAATGGTAACAAGGTCTGCCTGTCACTTGCCAGGTACATTGTTCAATCCCCTATTTGCCAATGCAATAGTTGACTGCTTCTGAGCACTAGGGTTAATATTTAATCGGTTAAAAGGTGCAGCTATTATCAACAAACTCTTTGGACTTCGTTACCTTCACCTATGCATTTTACTGGTAGATATAGTTTGTTTTGCTCAAACAAAATATATAAAATGAAAAGAAAGGTGGTCTTATATGATGTCCACTGCACTTTTTTGCCAATCAGGTTGCATTTCAACCAACAATTTTATCTATACTACCTTACTGTTAGAGCATGGGTGATATTCCACAGCATTCATTTTCACCAACCTATGAGATTCCCTAAGTTTTAGTAAGTTTTATAGTGCATCCTTTTAAGTTGTTTCAATCTTAAAAATAGTAAGAGGCATCCAGGCACACACTCTGAGATGTAAAAATAAACGTATCTAAGCTTGGCATTAAATGTAAAATAAAACAAAAGTTGAACTGTAAATGATTAAAAAAATGCTGCAAACATTTTAGGGTGGATTAGTTATACCTTGCCAGTAGGGAACAGATCTCCAGTGGCCAAGTGACAAGCTTGCAGGCTAACCACTACATTATCGAGGACCTATCTACCAGTACTCCATAAACAAATTACAATCCAGTGCAATAGCCCAACATTTGTCATGATTATATTCATTCCACTTCTAATAAAAAGAATGTTTTTAGTTCCTCCTATTGTGATGGCACTCGTAATACGGGGAATTTTGATAGCAAAGCATGTGGTATAGTGTTCAGATTTGATGTCTGAGTATGTGCAATGTCTGCAGAGGCCCATCACTTTACTATTAAAGGCACATCCAAAAACTAAAGCTGGAATTACCTGGATTAACACTTAATTGGTAAACCATGCAGTTAGCTATTAAGATAACCATTATCTTTTAGCCAGCCAAACAAATTAACAGTTAACCAGAACCTAGATAATGACAATTTAATTTTAGGTAAATAAATGTTTGACCGTAGCCCAAGAATTAACTGCTGATGTCAAAGGATGGGCTTCAATATCAAGCAAAGGGTGCAGTAGTAGAAGGGGGTTGTCCCATATTACTCTATGTTTCTAGCTCCCTTGCATACAAATCTATGTCATTTCACAAATTGGACAAATTTTGTAATATCTCGACACAGGACACAATGATCCAAGAAGTCCAAAAAAATTGTTAAATAAATAAACTGTACCAACAACATAATTGATATTATCATGATTATTAAGTGAACGGTACTCGTCTAGTAAGAGCAAGGATAACTCTGCACCCATCTTCCGGGATGACGTAGACAACTAGTCAATCAAATGACTAGAAGGTTCAAGAGTGCAGTACCAACAATTCCCTTGTTCCTATATGGTCATATTTTCCATATTTTGCAGGATTTCACATCCTCAAGTATATCTCATATTTATTTATATTATGTTTGCTTATACATTTATTAATTTTCTTAGTTATGCATACTAGTTGTTTTATTTGTTGTTGAAAATATCATTGTTTTATGTTATATATAAATTCCTATAAACAAATACTCTATGTAGAATACTTATACAGACTTCGCAACCAACTGATAAACAGTTAATTTAGTTATGGTATCATGGACAAGACTTATACACAATGTTTGTGAGCCCCATTGGGGAAACACATGTTTAAAGCAATCTTCACCAACCCTGAAGAAGTCGCGATTCATAAAAGTTATCTATCTAAAACACCATCGAAAGAAGACACCTAATACGAATTATTTTACTAGATAAAACTTTAATTGCATAAGTATAAACCTGATTATTTAAATTATAAATAATAACCAAAGTTAAGCCTCGTTATTCTTTAAACCAGGTGAATGCCCAAATCACTGACTACCAAACAGCTGAAAAAGCTTATGAACCATCTTTCTTGCTCATAGCTGAACACAGTTCCTGTTCGCTTTCAATGATTAGCAATAGGAGATGGCTATGGATAGGCTACTCTCAAAAGTAAATATTGCATTCTCTGCTACAAACTAACTGGATGTCGCTTGTATTCATTAATACACTGAAGATAATGAAATACTTCTGCTCTCACTCTATTAAGCTTTTCATTAATGAAATTAAAAGTCAGAGCTGTAAGCATATCCTACCTGATAGCCGACTAACTCAGGCGTAACGTTCCCTGAGCTAAGGGTTGAGGGTGATCTTGAGGGAGCTTGAGCAGATAGTCCACTGTATAATGTATCCAACTCTTTGCTGGCCATTGGAGGAACACCACGCTGTGCTTTCCTACTTCCCCTGGGACTACTTGGCGTCCTCTGTACATTCCCATCTTTATCTGGTCCCTTAACTTGAATCACAATTCTATGTTCAGCATCCTGACCCAACATATGATGCACTCCATCTGGCGAACCAGTGGAAGGATTCTGATTTTTATTGTTATTGAGGTGTTGGGGATTGTTGTTATTCATTTTGCTAGCTGCTGGGGTCCTATCACTCACAAGTAATGTTGAATCACTATCACTGGGATCACTAACTTCCATTAGATCACGTGCACTTAGGATATCCAATGTCTCTTCTTCTTGGAAGTCCGGGCTAGAAATATTGGAAATAGCTTCCGACTGGCTGAGGTCACCATTGGGTTGTTGAAGGTAAGAGGTGTCCCCTGAAGGACCAGTTGGTGGCACATAAACCATTGGAACTTTTCTGGAACTTGAATTACTTGACATTACTGAAGATGAAACAGAAGTTGGAGAAGCTGGGGATAGCGACCTCTGTGGACTAATTCCCTCTGAAGACGTACAGGAAGCTGATCTGGAAGCAGCTGATGACCCCGACCTAGAAGCCACAGACGAAAGTCCCCCGCAACAGGAGTTCTCTGAGCCGGAGTTGGAAGGCGATGATGCAATTGGAGCATTATAAGTCCACACTATTCGATCATTATTGGTGGAAGTAGCAACTCCAGTCGCTTCACCTGGTGAGGTTTGAGCCACATTGTTGCTACTTCCACCACTGTCTTGTCTTGTATCCAATAAAGTGTTCAATGAGGAAGTCACATCTTCATCAATGTCAATATCTACAGCACTCATGGAAGAATCTTTCTGGAATTGGAGGTGATCTTCTGATCTAGACGTTCTTACGAATCCCCCACCAACAGTATGGTGGTACGGGAATGCAGCCGATGCAGACGAAGAACTCTTTGTATCCGGATTTGAAGAAGACACTGTACAACTTGGCTGATTACAAATATTATTATCTCGTTTGCTGAGACCAACCGGTGAAGTCCCTGCTGAAGTTGTCCCTCCAGGTGGTGCTGACGCAGATTTGAAGTGGTGGTGATTTCTGTGCCCCATTTCCATCTCGTTTGGACTTGTTGGCACTGAGTTGTGATGATGATGGTGATTGTGATGATGGTGATGATGGTGATGATATCTCAAACTGTCCACTTTTTTCTGATGTTTGGGGAGTAGCCCTGAACTCTGTGGAGTTCGGGAAAGGTTAAGGATTAAGTCCCCAGTCATCATGAAGGCTTCGAACCGAGGAGGACGAGGCCTCTGAAACTTTTCACTACCAGAGAGAGGCTCCCATTGAAGTCTTTCACCTTCCTCAAAACTGTCAATGGAACTGCCACCATGTGTGTCAGAGGGAAGAAGTGCTTCGAGTTCTGAACATGTTGCATAACTGCAGGTTCCGTTGCTTGTCGTCTGCTGAGGAGGAGTGGAAGGTGACTGGAAAATCTCATCTCCCGTCTGCCCATTGCTAGTGTCTGAAGGAGGTGAAGGGCTCGACAACACGGACTGTCGCTGATTATCCTCCTGTTCTTTCTTCCGTGCCTGATCCACCTGCTTCCCTTTTGATGCTGTTGACTCCGGAGGGGAAATGCTATTATTACATAAATCTTGTTGATCCCTTGAGATGAACTCAGTTAAATCTTCCTCTAAGTGTTGAGGTGAGGACAGGAAATGACGTACACGGGCTTTTATCACAGGATCTAGACAAAAGAGAAGAATGATTAGAAATTGTTCCATTAACATGTCAAATGATAATAAATAAACACACACGATTTTAGTTTCACAATAACAATACATCAGTAGGGCAACCAGGACTCGGTTGTGGGAAAGATGTGACACTTGCATGTATATTCGCTTCTGCAGAGAGCCTATTTGTGGTGTTTTGTCTGTCCGATCCAAGGTACGAAAGCTACTGTCTGTATGGTGTTAAAACTTTGTGTCTTAGAGTTTGAACAAAATTGGTAGAGTTTTTAAATCAGCACTTAAATAAGACTGGTTTATATTAAGAGCATCCTAAAAATTTATGATAATTTGAACCATGGCTTCACATAGCAATTTGAAATACTACACATACAAGTCTGAGAAGCACTGTCAAATACATTTAGACTTTTTGTTTTGATTTGGAACAAAATTGAAGATAATTTCCTGAGACTGGTTTCAAATTTAGTTAGATCCTTGCAAAATTAAGCATAGTTTATATGAATCATCTTTTTCTATTATTTCTCCAAAACATTGGTTATAAGAAATATTACAATGTTACATTATTTCCCCCACAATGCAACTGAAACTTAATCATGCAATTGCGTTTACACTTAAAACACTAATTTAAGTGGACCAGCCAGTGAAAATTCTTCATAAGAATTTTAGGATTTTTGCACAATAAATAATGCTTAAGTTATTTTCAGCTAGATGCACTTTAAATGCTTGCCAAGTTTAATGGTCTACCAATCCCCATAGACACGCTTGCTAAAGTGATTTGTTTTGCTGTTTCATGCCACAGGGCATTGTAGGTTTGAGTCCTGTCTTAGGCATTGATGTTTATGTATATGTACAAAACATGTGTATGTGAGACAATAAAAGGAGCAAACAACCAGTAAAACAAAACAAACCAACAAAGATGAAAAGAAATGTCTGTTTTAAAGGTGGTCATACCTCAAACATTATTAGTAATTTTTTCTCATAATGCATTTTTCCAACACATGTGAATGTACACAATACTCTTTGCAGCGCAAATTTCAACCAAATAGGTTTCTGTCCCTAACATAACATTTCTCGGTAAAACATTTTTAGCAAGTAAGATTTACTGACAACAAAACTTTTCATGCCTAACAACAGCATGAAAAGGTAATTTATCATTTTTTCTACAATAATACCTATTTCATTTAAAAGGATCTAATAGTTTTTAAAGTGAGATTCCTAAGACAAACTTCAAAGTTTTGTTACATTTTGAAAACTGCACCACAAGGAGACGCTTTTGTAACACAGTTACAAACACAAGTTTTTCCTCAAACAGTATTTAATTGATTTGTCAAAAACGTTAGGAATTGGTTACATATGATGGTGGTGGTATGTGATAAAAAAAGTTATTTGCTAAAGAAACACAGAATTTGAAAATTTCACACGTTGCTTCTATCATATCTATCACGTTGCATATCTAGTCTAGAGCTTATAAAACTGGGGCCAAGTCTTTCACTCTAATTAATCCTTTCACTGCTGAGATATTTTGCTACATATGCCCTTCTTCCTGTAATTCCTAAACTGGTTTTCATATCCCTTTCCAAGGCACCTCGGCTGAAGTGATTCAGATAGCCGTGAGGGTTAAGGCAACACACAATGAACTGGCCATTCATTCAAAGCCAAACATCGTGAGTTTGAATCCCAGCAACTGCAGTCAAATGTGCCCGTGGTAAAGAAAGGGGAGGGCCCAAGTAAAATAATCGATGTAATGGCACACTTCGAAGTTGACAGGGTTACATTTGACTACAGTTGCATGGATTTTGTTTTTTCTCAAGAGAGAGAGGAGAGAGAAAGAGAGAGAGAGAAGAGAGAGAGAGAGAAGAGAGAGAGAGAAAAGAAAACACTACAGTTTTATTACAAATACAATAGGATAGAGCTGCAAATGCTAGAATTCAATTTATTTAGGTTAGCATAACACGAAAGTGGAAAATATCTCAACAGTGAAAGGATTAAATGCACCATTGTCTATGTGACGGCAAACACAGTGAAAGGGTTTGAAGGGTTAAATTCCCCGTTGTTTACGTGACGGCAAACACAGTGAAAGGGTTTGAAGGGTTGAATGCCCTGTTGCCTATGTGATGGCAAATGCAGTGAAAGGGTTTGAAGGGTTAAATGGCCTGTTGTCTATGTGATGGCAAATGCAGTGAAAGGGTTTGAAGGGTTAAATGGCCTGTTGTCTATGTGATGGCAAATGCAGTGAAAGGGTTTGTCCTGTTGTCTATGTGATGGCAAACGCAGTGAAAGGGTTTGTCCTGTTGTCTATGTGATGGCAAACGCAGTGAAAGGGTTTGTCCTGTTGTCTATGTGATGGCAAATGCAGTGAAAGGGTTTGTCCTGTTGTCTATGTGATGGCAAATGCAGTGAGAGGGTTTGTCCTGTTGTCTATGTGATGGCAAATGCAGTGAAAGGGTTTGTCCTGTTGTCTATGTGATGGCAAACGCAGTGAAAGGGTTTGTCCTGTTGTCTATGTGATGGCAAACGCAGTGAAAGGGTTTGTCCTGTTGTCTATGTGATGGCAAACGCAGTGAAAGGGTTTGTCCTGTTGTCTATGTGATGGCAAATGCAGTGAGAGGGTTTGTCCTGTTGTCTATGTGATGGCAAATGCAGTGAGAGGGTTTGTCCTGTTGTCTATGTGATGGCAAACACAGTGAAAGGGTTTGTCCTGTTGTCTATGTGATGGCAAACGCAGTGAAAGGGTTTGTCCTGTTGTCTATGTGATGGCAAACGCAGTGAAAGGGTTTGTCCTGTTGTCTATGTGATGGCAAACGCAGTGAAAGGGTTTGTCCTGTTGTCTATGTGATGGCAAACGCAGTGAAAGGGTTTGTCCTGTTGTCTATGTGATGGCAAATGCAGTGAAAGGGTTTGTCCTGTTGTCTATGTGATGGCAAACGCAGTGAAAGGGTTTGTCCTGTTGCCTATGTGATGGCAAATGCAGTGAAAGGGTTTGTCCTGTTGTCTATGTGATGGCAAATGCAGTGAAAGGGTTTGTCCTGTTGTCTATGTGATGGCAAACGCAGTGAAAGGGTTTGTCCTGTTGTCTATGTGATGGCAAACGCAGTGAAAGGGTTTGGCCTGTTGTCTATGTGATGGCAAATGCAGTGAAAGGGTTTGTCCTGTTGTCTATATGATGGCAAACGCAGTGAAAGGGTTTGTCCTGTTGTCTATGTGATGGCAAACGCAGTGAAAGGGTTTGTCTTGTTGTCTATGTGATGGCAAATGCAGTGAAAGGGTTTGAAGGGTTAAATGTCTCGTTGTTTGTGTGACGGCAAACACAGTGAAAGGGTTTGAAGGGCTAAACGCACCGTTGTCTATGTGATGGCAAACACAGTGAAAGGGTTTGAAGGGTTAAATGCCTCATTGTTTGTGTGACGGCAAACACTGAAAGGGTTTGAAGGGCTAAACGCATCATTGTCTATGTGACGGCAAACACAGTGAAAGGGTTTGCAGGGTTAAATACCTCGTCTATGTGACGGCAAACACAGTGAAAGGGTTGAAGGGCTAAGAAGCATAGTGGAGCATCTCCATGCATGGGCTGTTGCCATCTATTGGGATCTTTTATGACTATACGTCATATATTGGAGTTGGCTTAGTCCAGCATTTCCTGTTTACAAAATGCACAGCATCAAAATATCAGTCTTAACTGAAACTACATATTCTGTTAGAGTGGTCTATATCCGTGCAGCAAATCATGCAACTGCATTTTTATCACTTTAATGCCATGACTGTGAGATCCACCAGGTTCATTTATTGCTCCCATCCCACTAAAACGAAGCCAAATATGATGAATTCATGTCAATGTTACCATTTATTGCTCCTGTGAATCATGATTTTTACAAGGTTTTGTATGTACAAGTTTATAATGATGATCAGTAGGACCCTGGTTAGATGTTGGAAATGGCTTTCTAAGTCCTTAGATTCAGAATGGGCCAAATCCCAACAAAGGAAAACAGCTCCAAATAAGTAACTGTGAAACCTAATTTTGCATTATGCTGTGATAGTATCAGTCAATCAATGTGGTGATCATTTATAATGTGAAAAGTGGTTCAATAAATTATGACACTGAAGAAACCTTGACTTCAATTTTCACCAGTTTTAAAAAATGTCACATGGCCCACTATGGTTCTCAGCTCTTTAATTGTAACAGAAAAAGCCCAATATTACCCTTTCTGAGGTTGGCCACCACAGTACAGTTTGTTCATCAGCTCGTGGTCCCTGGCAGAAATGCAGCACGTCAGTACATCAGTAAATAACTCTAGGTAAACAGTGATATCTGAAGCTGGACTTGCGATTCTGGTTGCATGTGATGTATCACTGTATACCTAGAATTATTTATTGATGTACTGACGTGCTGCATTTCTACCAGGCACCACAAGCTGGTGAGCAAACTGTAGCAGCCATGGCTGACTGACATTGCTTTGCCACTAATCTGATGGGAAAAGGGTGCAGTACTCAATAACTGAAACTGGTATTTGTACAACAGTAGACATTTTGTCAGCAGGATACTGTAACGTTTTGCTCACAGAGATCAGTGCTGCTTCAACCTCTACCTCTATACCCTGACAATTTAAACCAAGTAACAGAAAATGAAACTACATTAAAGGGTATTTGATACTGAATTTTAGAGAAATTTCACAAAAAGAAGCTGCTTTTGTTAATATTTTCATATAATAATTCTCAAACATTGTAGAATCAGCATTCAACTGCGGTTTTGCACTTCTGGACATCTAAATGCCCAAATGCAATATTTAAATGGCCATACCTACAATATATCGTAAGATTTTAAAACTTGATTTTCTCGTAAATCTGCTTCCTTGATATCACTTTAAAGTACTCTCATGCAATTTTTGTTAATTTTCTTTCGCACTTTGGGTATATGGTCTAAGGTGGTTGAGAGTTCTGAAGAGTCTTTTCCCAATATCAAATGTAGTTTTGAATTTTGGGGTTTAATTATTCAACATGATTGTAACCGTGTTAGTTATAAAATGCAAAAAAGAATATTAAAAATAATTTAAAAAGTTCACTTAAGAACAGGTAGCAAACGAATATTTCAGGAGCTCAATATATTGCCTATACCCAGTATCTATATTTATGAAGTAGTATTTTTTATACACAGGAATAAGTCACTATTTACAATTGATTCAGATTACCGTACATATAATACCAGGAATAGCAAAAATATACACCTAAATCATCATCGCCTTAATCAAAGTTTAATTTGATCTCACACAAGGGTGTTATTTTATATAATAAACTGCCAGATAACGTAAAAGGTTTATGTAACAATAAATTTAAATCAGCTGTAAAGAGCATATTATTAAAAACAATGCCAGTAACAACAGAAGAGTTTTTAGGCAGCAATGTTAACTAATGAAATTGTGAATTATTTGTAAAGCTATAGTATATGATAGACTCCACTAGACAGATTTGTAAATGTTGATTGAGTTGTTTATATTTGGATATAATTATGTAACTTCGTTGTATTACCATGTAAAAATAAGTTTGACAGGGCCATGAATATTCTGTATTCCTATGGTGAGTAAAACTAAAACAATATTTTACTTAGGAAATGCTCTAATGTTAAATATATTAATTGGCTGTGAAGAACTACATCTGAGAAATAATATGGAAAATATATGAGATTAACATCTTGAAATCTTCATCCCATGCAACATTTCATGTATGACTTGATCTTAGTTCTTTGAAAATTATTTTCTCAGAAAGTTACGAGCATAGAACAATGGGAAATAATTGCATTGAACAGATCTGGGATAAAATGATGCAACTAAATTTGTTGAAATTTACATAAATTAGACATTCAATTCCAAGTACTGTTAAACATAACTATAACATGATGATAATTTCTGAGCGAAGTACGACGAGGATAGTACACAGGTACTCTTATTATGGCAAATGGAATTTTAAGATTTCAAAATTAGAAGTAACAGTTTATAAGACACAGTGAATTAATAGCAGAATGTGGTATTAAATGAACAACTGAAGTGATGTCCATAACATAGAATTCGGAAAACTCATTTCCAATAACAGTTCTCCCTAGGGATGTAACAATGCTTATTTTTGGGTAGCAGTTAGAACTGTTGCAGTTAAATTGTGTATAATGGTTACCAGTAATGAATAAATTATTTGTTTTCGTGGTTATCACGTTTGCAGTTGCATTACATTAAAATGATTTCCCAGAAATGATTAGCTGTAACTATGTTTCAATGCGATGTTGACAGAGACATCGGTGATCTCTTCCCTTTGGAACAAATTGCATATTGGCAGGTGCTTTACCGACAGAGCCACAGCACCAACTCTACTTACTTCATTACTTGAAGCAATTTAACAAGATATTGCTCTGTGTCAACACTTTGATTATTAGCTGGCATTCACACATGCTTCTACATTCCTGCACATACACACAGTTGTGCAGGTGAAACGACCTATATGGAAACCCAAATATAAATATCAAGTAATGCACACATAGCAAAGGAAATTACACCAATTGCCAAAATAAACATGACTTAACTTAAGTACGAGATATAATAATTTAAATATTCTAATAATATGTTAGATAAAGCATAGTAATGACCTGAGCTAGGAAGTTCATACAGATCACAATTGCCCTATGCAAGTCGAGACTAGCATTGGTCCTCAACACATTTTATTATTTTATTATTAAATCTGACCTTATATAAAGGTTTCCCATGTGACACAGAATAGCTTTCATGTGTTTGAAATGAATACAAAGTAAGTCATTGTATATACAGTCTGTCCAACTCAAGGCCCCTGACAGACATACAATAATTCTAGCTACACAATGATATCTGAAGCTGGGCTTGTGCTCCTAGCTGCACGTAATGTAAGTGCAATTAGAAGTATTGGTCCAGCTTCAGATATCGCTGTGTATCTAGAATTATTTACACTCCTACGCCTAGCCACTCCTACCTTGGATAACAAAATTGGTACAAAGTTCCTAGCTCTGGTAATGACTGACATTTTGAAAGCCGATGTTGCTAGATAAGAGAAATATTAATGTCCAAACACACATTATTGTCTGACATCACAAAATATGCAGGTAATCTCAATTGGCTACATGCAGAATGTTCCCAAATTGTTGCACACTTTGTTGGAATAGGCAACCCATATGACAATATGAGGGATGGTGAAAGACCTCTACTGTACTATCATTTCATTAAGTAGGAATACTTGCTTCTGTTTCAGTTCTTTTGTGTACAAGCTTTCCCATACTGTTAACACTGTCACTGTGTATGTGGCAAGTGTATTTGGTATGTATACCTACTAACATTTAACTTCAATTGTTATTTTGTCTAACCGACATACTGTATTTACTATTAATTGTTTTAGTAGTAAGATATCTTTCTTAATAATCCTGAACATTAATTTAATATTCCATAATAACTAAAATCTTATATATTTAAACAAGCAAATTTTGTATATATAAATATATTCCGCGCATCTTGGAAACGGCTGTAACAATTTCAATCAAATTTTGTATTCAGATAAGGTTTTGCTTTTTAAGTTTATATAGGTGTCATTCCTGAAAAAAACAAACTGTGATTTTGCATAAAAAATAACATTTTTTATTTCTGCTTCTACAGAGCAATTGAACCTTATTTTGGCCTTTTCTTCTCTTCCAAGGGAACCATTTCAACAAACGAAATAGCATTTTAAAGTCCTCTTCCAGGGCTATCAGAATACAGTAAGAAAGTTGACCTAGCTATATTAGTCTACGCGTAACGGTCACAATTACTATAAACCTTATTTTGGCCATAATTTCTCTGTTAATGGGCCAATTTCAACAAACAGGCCAGGATATTAAAGGTCTCATCAAGAGCTTTCAGAAAACCTAAAGAAAGTTGACCTAGCTATATTAGTTTATGTGTTACAGCTCATCCCGTTTATATGTTTGAAATAGAAATACAACGTATTACATTTTATGGCTGAAATGATGGTGCTTATGAAATACTTATACATATCTCTATATCTCTTGTATCTCGAAAATGACTTAACAATTGTGACAAAAATATTTATTTAGTTAACGTTTTGCTTTTCAAGTTTATCTCAATAAGTATCTTCTCCCAAAAAACAAGATTTCACAAAAAGGGGGTAAAAAAATGCAGAGCGAACCTCTGTCACCCAGGTACTATAATACTAACAACAATAACAGCAACAACGACGATGATGACGATGATAATAACAATAACAATAATACGTCTCATCCGTTATGAATTATAAATTTGAAACTATCAACTAGGTAGCTGCTTTAACCTACATATTAGCAGAGCACTGTTACGATGGTGACCAGTATAAACAAGATTTGCAATGATGACACAGTTAATATAATAGCTGCTCTGAAACAACGTAGTCTGTGTTTAATTTAAAGAACTTTCAGCAGATATTAAGATAAGGAAGCTTACAGTCTCTAAGATACTTGTTATAATTTTTAGAATTGCACTGTTTCATGTTAACAGCTTCAATTTTTCACATTATAAGGCACAAAATATTTGAATATTCAAATCGATAATAAATATACAGCAAATAGCTTATCACACGAAACAATTTAGCAGACATAAGTTGTGTGTTTTAAACAGATCTACAGGTTTTTGTACAGTACGATTATTTTTTCTCAGTGGTAGATGAGTAAGTACTTATGCAAAGCTGCATAACGTGTGAGCAAAAATATGACGATGGTAACCGAGTGTTCAAACCATTTAATATATCCATTAAATGCTTTTTAAGCAGCTAAGATAATACAACGAATCTGTTGGTTTAATGGCATAACTTCTCTCAACTAGAGAACTTATGCAAAACTCTGCCTCAGATTACCGAACGACTGCACAAAAAGCAAAGTACCATAATACGTGTACTGTTTTTTAGACTGTAAATTTCTTATTAGATAGTGGGAAGAAATGACCAAACTGTATGCAGTAAGAGGGAAAATCTTGTAACATGCTACTGCCACTAGTACACAACCTTGGCATGCCCCATATGAATGTTTTGTTCACCTGGAATGATCCTGGATTTTATCTATATCAGCATAACTACTCCTAATTTTCTGATGAGGCACAGGATATGAAAATAAACACTTTTTCTAAGCAAAGACCTGTCTGAAACTTCGTGTTCAAAATTAAAGATAGAATTCATCACTTACATAACAGCTGGTGTATGTTTCAGCTATTCTTGTTGCCGTCATCAATGGAAGTTACGTTTGTTGTTGTCACATGACTTCTGTGAGATCAATTTATTTAATAATTTAATGTCATAAGTTTGCAGACATAAACAAGGCTTAGCAACAGCTCACAGCAATGCTAATTCGGCAAAGCGACCACTTGCAGCAACATATTCCTCATCATTTAATATACTCAAGATTGGATAAATGTCTTTGAGATAGTGATAGTTCCAGGCAAATGAAACAGATCCAGAAGCAAGCTATGAGAACATTATACTTCAAGCATAAGATTTTCCAGAGGTCTGAACTAGCATTCTAGTTACTGCCCCTTCATCGGGTACAAGTCAATGTCGGTATGGGGAGTTAAGGGAGCATAATAAATATTCATTTCCTGCTGGGGAATTTAATGTCGTACTGGCAAGTTGGCCATGGTAGCTTAATGGTTAGAGCAGCCGCTCGATAAGCGGAAGATCCGTGGTTCAAATCCCGGCTATGGCATTGAATTTTTCAGTTTTTTATTCAACCTCTTAAACTTTGCCCACACACGGCTTGTGTGTTTAAAAACACCAGCAGTAAGCTTGTTGGCATAAATAAATAATGATTCATTTCCAATTCACAAAATACTAATGTTCATTTCAGATGATTATCCTAACAGACTACAGTTACGTATCATTAAAAATCGGATGTGTTCACTCACAAGACTTTTTCTACTCTTGTATCAACCATTCTTACAAACTCTTATTCCTATATCCTTTTCGTGTTAGTTGAAATAAACATTTGCAGAAATTATCTTATTACTTATTTCCTTGTAGGTACAAGGGGAATATGGGAATACAGTAGATTTTGAGCAACAGTCAAATCTTTTAAAGCTCTGAAATTCCGTTCTCTTTATATATACAGGAATATAATAATAATAATAATAATAATAATAATAATAATAATAATAATAATAATAATAATAATAATAATAATAATAATAATAATAATGATGATGATGATGATGATGATGATGATGATGATGATGATGATGATGATGATGATGATGATGATTCATTTGACAAAAGTTTTAAGTATTCCAAAATACCATAAATAACAAGGAATATCTCCGAAATGGTTCACTTTACAAAAAAATTTATTTAGACATAAATGTGTGTTTTATCAAGATCTACATTTTATGTATCATAAGCTTTGGCCTGTCTCATACGGTTTACCATTTATGTGAAAGTCATCCAGAGTAAACAGGACTACATGGGCTATAGCCAGAAAATTCAAAATATACATTTCATTTGTCATAGAAATATTTCAAACGTATGGCACTTTAATCAAAATGTTTCATGTAAAGGGCACTTTAGGATGGAGGAATTTTCTTCAAAATGTTTGTGCTGCATCCTTAAAAGATATACTTAAATGCCAACTTTGGTTTTTAACCAACTTTTCATTTTTAGTTATGCTGTCCAAAGACACACATTAACCTTTTTCTAAAAATGCTTTTCTGTATTCAGAGGGCCTCAAAACATATATTTCCAGTGAAATCTTGACATTGAATTTTTGGGTGGAATACAATACTTCCTCTACTTACTATACGTAGTAGAGAAAGTAAAAATGAGCCTGATATTGCTAGACACATATTACGGACATATGAGGTATGCTTTTGACGAGTTTTCTTTTCCTTCTTCATTTTTCATTGTCCTTTGTACTACTATAACTTCCAAACAAAGCATTCCCTTAATTACCTTTTGAGAAAAAATGTTTAATTTAATGTCAATCAGGATTAGTTATTCTGATTACTACAGAGTACTGCAGATCTCTTTCTAGGATACAAACAACATGCTTTAAGCGAGGATGTAACCAGTTTGATTTGGTTAGTATTAACTGATGTCAGTGTGTTATTTTAAACATACTGTGTTCAAAAGCTGCATACTTCATAAACAAAGAATGCAACTGCTGATAACTGTGTTTTGTAAACATATACTGGCATAAATTAGAGAAAAGTTGCAAAGTGTATACCTTTTATTCATACAGGTGCAACTTTTGAGTTGTGTTGTACAATTTTATCTTATTATGAAGTTTTGCTGGATTGTGGAAAGCAGAATTATGATTGTAAAGCAATATTCTGGTTGTTTTAATGATAGGATATACGAGGGATGTTCAATAAAGACTGGCACTGATTTTTCCCCCCTTTCATTAAGTGTCTGATTGCGACATCTGTCCATGTGCCCTTGAACTACGTATTCTAGTTGCTAATCACTGAAAATCACACAGCGATAGCTCTGTCAGTTGATTCACAGAACACTCTAGTAGTTGATTGTTGACAGCCTGTGAGGGTGAACCTGTTTGATAATCGCCTCTAAATATCGTCACGAGTACAGAAGTCACCCAATAAGGGCGTAGTCATTACTGTTTGTGATTGCCAGAGGACAGTCTGCATTCTCACAGTTCCAAGACACTCTACAGACACTGCAGATTACTATAACACTATCCTGAAGCAATTGGTAAAGGATCACATCCCCAAAAAGCTAAAGAATCTCATTCAGCAGTGCAAGCTTCATCACGACAATGCCAAGCCACATGTTTCTGATGCAGTTATCGAACTCCTGGCACAAAATCAGATCTCCATGGTACCTCTTCCACCTTATAATCCTGACCTAGCTCCATGTGACTTTTTTCTTAACCCAAGAGCCAAAAAGGAGCTTAAGGGATGTCGGTTCGACAATGAGACCAAAGCAGTGAAAGTTTTAGAGGCAACCCTGAACAGGCTCTCAAAGAATGGCTTCCTGCACGTTTTCCAGGAATGTCAGAGGAGGTGAGACAAGTGCATTGTATTGAGGGAGAAGTATTCTGAGGGGGGCAACAGTCTGTATGAGTGACTTCTTACAATACATTGTTGTATGAATATTAGTGCCAGTCTTTACTGAACACCCCTCGTATTCATTTTCTTTAACTAGCTAATATTTTTGAGCAATTCTGTTTAAAGGAAGAACATTTGAAATAGGTAAAATGACTGCTTAGAAAAACCTACATTTTTCATACTATAGCTAAGGAAAATGTAGGTTTTCAGAAACTATCACTTTAATATGGCTATTCTCTTGGTCATGTGCCACCAAATCATAAATAGTACTGTGTCAAACGACTTATTGTGCTTAAATGCAATGTGTATACAGAGCACACATCAGTTAACCACTGATCTTTATACAGAAGGGAATATTTGCAATAACATGCAAACGAAGCCACACAAACATGGCCAAAAGCAGGTGTGTGAATGTTAAACCACTTTCCAAATGGAGACATGGCTAAAGTTTTGTGAAAAGGCAGAATTCTTGTACCATTACTCCAAACTAATTACATCCCCTATAGCCGTGTCAGTACTGAGTTATCCTTGCTAGGCAGACATTTGTTCTAAGAGATAAATATTAATAGGAGTAATACATTACCTCTCCTCAACTTTAACGTAACGGGGTCAGGAGATAACCGAAGACATTTTAAAACTGAAACAAAAATAAACCTCAATGTTAGAATAAAAGCATTAAAATGAAATAATTTAACATATACTAGTATCCAGAATCACTAATCTGTATACCTGGACTGCATAAAATACCAGCTGGAGTCAACGCAAAAAAAAAGAAAACAAAGCGATTACAAAAAGGATTCATCGCCACTTTCAAAAATGTGTGTTGGATTCACATGACTTTCTCTGTTCACTTTACTAAAATTACTCTTACAAAAGGTTATTCCAGCTATTACTTATTAAGGTAGATAAACTTTCCATTCACATTTACCTATTTTGTTACAGGATACAGTAAGTAAGCGATAGCATGATTTTTAAAGAGCGTATCCACTTCCCTACATCAGACACGGGGAAGAGAGGTGACAGGAGTGAAATCGAGTATTTATCCCTTGCACATACCCCATCACCAAATGCAGGCCACTTCACATTTCCAGTTCTGTGCTTACACATACACACGTCTTTACAAACAAGGTACATAAGCATCAAGGTGAAACCAAATACAAACACGATTTATTCGTTTTGTGATTACGTCATTGTGATTACGTTACATACATTTTCTTTTGTCAAAGCAAATACAGTCCTTTATTTTTTACAAGGAACACAAAGTAATTATATTCCCATTTGACTCTGAAGTATCTTTGCCTTGTTATGCGACATGATTCCACCACTGACATGATTTGAAGGACTGGTCAGTTCCTTGAGGTAGATAGATAACAGCGGGTGGTGTTGCCTGATAGCTAGCCGGTGTGTAGGAGAGTGAACGGGGTTAAAACTACGATGTAGTGGAAATGACACAATGTGTCGGTTCTCCCCATTTACGCCCTATATGATGGCGTCGCATCTTTGGAAGATTTATCAAGTTCCATATTTAACAGACTTTTCGTTGTATACTGTTTGCGGACGCACGAACCTCTTTAAAAATGCTGGACTTCCGCGCGTCTTTGTGGCCTGTCTAGCTGCGACCTTGTGTGGCACCTTCGGTTCCCTCATTTCATCCCTGCCTCCTGGGGGGTGCTAGCCACAATACATCTATGTAGGTCAAAGTGAGCGAGGTGTCCCCCTGTCTGTACTCTTCACCCTTTTGGGGGGAGGGGGCGTGGAATCAGCTGTCCCAAAACGCGTATTTCCAGTGAAATCGGGATTTTGAGATTTTGGGTGGGATCCAATCAATTCTCTATCTACGATATAAAGTTACTTTCAAAAATAACGAGCCGCTGCAAAATTCTAAGTCCCCGATACAAATTTGGCGTAGCCTTAGTGCACAAGGCAATACAGTAGAATCCCGCTACTCCGAACTGGGATGTCGTAGGTTCGGATTTGCAAACGTTTGGATTATCCGAAAAACAAAACAGCATGCACAAGTTACAATACACTCAATAGTTAAAATCAGAATCAAAAGAGATGGGTAAAAATACTAAACAATTAAAACAGTAAAATGTAAAGTATAAAAGGCTTAAAATACCATAAAACTTCTAAAATCTAAAAACCACCAAAAACTAAAAAGAAAAACAAGTCTGAGTTCCAAAAAAATCTGATGTGTTGCACTCGCATGACTTTCTCTACTCTTGAACTAACCATTCTAACAAACTCTTATTCCCATATCTTCTTTCTTGTTAGTTGAGATAAACATTTGTACAAATTATCTTATTGCTTATTTCCTTGTAGGTGCAAGGGGAATGTTAGAATACAGTAGGCTTTGTGCGATAGTCAAATGTTTGAGATTCTGTTGTCTTTGCACACTTAACATATAAAAAAATGAACAGCGATGACCCATTTCACGAAAGTTCTAAGTTTTCCGAAACTCACACACATAACAAGGAATATCTCCGAAATGGTTCACCCTACAAGAAAATTTATTGAGACATAAATTGTGTATTTTAGCAAGATCTACATTTTTTGTGTAGTATGATTTGGTCTATCTCTAACGGTTTACCAGTTATGCAAAATTCATCCAGGGTAAATACGACTACAGGGGCAATAGCCAGAAAATTCAAGATATACATTTCATTTGTCATAAAAATATCTGAAACATGACATTTTAATCAAAATCGTTAGAGCCATTTTCAAGAAAATCAAAATTTTTGAAAAATCTTCCATGTAAAGGGTAGTTTAGGGTGGGGCTATTTTCTTCAAAATCTTCGTGTCGCATCCTTGAAAGACATTAAACTTAAATACCAACTTTGGTTTTTAACCGACTTTTCGTTTTTGAGTTATGCTGTCCACAGACTGACACACACACGGACCTTTTTCTAAAAATGCTTTTTTTGGATTCAGGGGGTCTCAAAACATGTATTTCCGGTGAAATCTCGACATCGAATTTTTGGGTGGAATACAATACTTCCCCTACTCACCAGTAGGGAAAGTAAAAATCAATACGTTAACACATTTTAAAAAATGTCTTCAAAGGCTATAAAACACGTCAGGCCTGTTTTTCGAAGCCAATATGAGCAACAAACCGCAGTCTTGGCCACGGACACCGGCAGGCTAGGGTTCAAGCGAGCGGAGATTAAAAGCCCTATCTGGCAATGGCAAGTTTCCCAGCTTTAACAAACTTGAGCTGTTGTTCTCAACATGCTAAAATGAGAACTGGTCTTTTCCTCTACAGAGAATGTCATCCATAGAAAAAGCTGTTGAAAAACAAGCACTCTGTGTTGGATCTGACCGAGCAATATCGTCAAGGTGATGGACGGATTTCCACACTGCTCTTCCAGATTAATAATTTACAAGTTAATTATGAGAAGTCGAACAAAGCACTCCAGTCAGCAACACTCTACTTCTTACTTCCCTGCATTATTAATGTATGCCATGCCATGCCATGCCACAAAGTGATTTCGCTATGTGCACATTATGTTCCGCCTCTCAATGCCTCACTTAAAATGCGACCAAACCCTTTTCACACTACAAATTTGAAACGATCTGAAAATGGCAATTTCCAAAATTCTTAGTGCTTCATGAAGCATAATACGATACTAAATTAGATTAGTCCATTACTGTTGTCTCTGCTTTATTACTTTCTCTACGAGTAGTAAGTAGAGGAAGTATTGTAGTCCACCCAAAAATTCGATGTTGAGATTTCACCGGAAATATATGTTTTGAGACCCCCTGAATCATCATTATCTTCTTCCGATTACCCTCCCCGTATGTAGGACTTACAAGCCCTGCCTAGGGTCAGACGCCTGTCGGGGAGCAGAGGAACCTATGGACCAGACAGAGTGAAGACCTGGAAGCGGGTGGTCAGTATGAGAGTGAGGACTTACAAGCCCTGCCTAGGGTCAGACGCCTGTCGGGGAGCAGAGGAACCTATGGACCAGACAGAGTGAAGACCTGGAAGCGGGTGGCCAGTATGAGAGTGAGGACTTACAAGTCAGTGCCTAGGGTCAGACGCCTGTCGGGGAGCAGAGGAACCTATGGACCGGACAGAGTGAAGACCTGGAAGCGGGTGGCCAGTATGAGAGTGAGGACTTACAAGCCAGTGACTAGAGTCAGACGCCTGTCGGGGAGCAGAGGAACCTATGGACCAGACAGAGTGAAGACCTGGAAGCGGGTGGCCAGTATGAGAGTGAGGACTTACAAGCCCTGCCTAGGGTCAGACGCCTGTCGGGGAACGAGGAACCTATGGACCAGACAGAGTGAAGACCTGGAAGCGGGTGGCCAGTATGAGAGTGAGGACTTACAAGCCAGTGTCTAGGGTCAGACGCCTGTCGGGGAGCAGAGGAACCTATGGACCAGACAGAGTGAAGACCTGGAAGCGAGTGGTTAGTATGAGAGTGAGGACTTACAAGCCCTGCCTAGGGTCAGACGCCTGTCGGGGAGCAGAGGAACCTATGGACCAGACAGAGTGAAGACCTGGAAGCGGGTGGTCAGTATGAGAGTGAGGACTTACAAGTCAGTGCCTACGGTCAGACGCCTGTCGGGGAGCAGAGGAACCTATGGACCAGACAGAGTGAAGACCTGGAAGCGGGTGGTCAGTATGAGAGTGAGGACTTACAAGCCCTGCCTAGGGTCAGACGCCTGTCGGGGAGCAGAGGAACGTATGGACCAGACAGAGTGAAGACCTGGAAGCGGGTGGTCAGCCAAGCACCAGGTATGAGAGTGAGCAAGAGGATGATATGAAATGCAGGCGAAATGGATGATTGGAAAGTTCATAATGGAGCAATTTGTGGAATGAGTGGCGGGGGAAACCGGTGAACCCGGAGAAAACCCACCCTGACGACGCCTCGTCCACCACGAATACCACATGAGGGTCCCTGGGATCAAACCCGGGCCACCTAGGTGGTAGGCGAGCGCGCTAACCGCTCGGCGACGGCGCCGCCTACCCCCTGAATAAAATTAAAAAAAAAAAAAAACTAGAAAAAGGGCCGCGCGCGCGCGCGCGCGCGCGTGTGTGTGTGTGTGTGCGTGCGTGCGTGTGCGTGTGTGTGTGTGGACAGCATAACTCAAAATCGGAAAGTCGGTTACAAACCAAAGTTGGTATTTAAGCTTAATGTCTTTCAAGGATGCGACATGAAGATTTTGAAGAAGACTGTTCCGCCCTAAACTATCCTTTACATGGAAAATTTTTCGAAAATTTTGATTTTCTTGAAAATGGCTCTAATGATTTTGATTAAAATGCCATATGTTTGAGATATTTTTATGACAAATGAAATGTATATCTTGAATTTCCTGGCTATAGCCCCTGAAGTCCTATTTACTCTGGATGACTTTTGCGTAACTGGTAAACCATAAGAGATAGACCAAATCTTACTATACCAGGGGAAGACAGGTACGCTGCTGTGACCTCAGCTCACATACTCCCACCGAAAGCCGTTTGAACGTGTGACGTCAGAGCGGGCAAGAGGAAATGTCATACGGGACATTGTAATTTTAATGCTGTTTCAATTACGGAATAGTCACAGATTATAATTACATTTCGGCTTTATGCCATATATATGGCATATAAATTCTAGTTTATGTGAACAGTCATGTTATAACCATTTTGCCTGAGCTAGAAGAGAGCTATACAGAACAATTAGGTGGACATTTTCCGACATTTGCCGTTTCGCTTTTCTTTAACTAGTTTGTCAATGTTAGGGCGTAATGTACGGCACATTTGTAACCGAAGACTGCATGTTAGATTGTGATCTGACAATATGCTTCGGGATTTTGACTTAGAAAGGTTCATAACAGAAAAGAATTGTTCGCACACATACGTAGAACCAAACATACATAATACCCGTGCAACAAGAGCATATAACCTCAGAAATCTGGTTTGAGGAACATTCTTATAAAAATCAGCCCACTCTTCCTCGTGTTTATACTTGTCCTTCAGCAAATCGTCGCACTGTAAATTTATCAATTCAATTTGCAACCTGCTAGAAACATTGTTAAAATCCAATTAGTATGGGGTCGCAAAGATCTGAAACGTAGTTGACAATGTTTCTACATCTTGAAGCCTGGTCTCAAATTGGTGTGAAACACGGGGAACTGAACACAAACACAAAACCACTACACATAACACTACACAACGTCAACAAAAACACAAAATAAAAACAAAATTCGCACTAACGCCGTTAAGATTCCTCACACAACAAATAAACAGCCTCAGACTAGTCTGAAGAGGGTTCTCCCTAAACAGCCCGGACATGTAAACATGCCCAAATAACATTCTTCATATCCATTCAGTTTCCTGCAAGTAGCGCCGCTGATCTAGGCAGCATAGTAATACACCGCTCTCGCCTGACGTCACACGAACGTACAAGCTGGCTCTTCGTTTAAATACGTCACACGGCCCGAAGTTGTCTTCCCCTGTACTATACAAAATATGTACACCTTGCTAAAACAAACAATTTACGTCTGAGTATTTTTTTTTATACAGTAAACCAGGAGATATTCCTTGTTATTTGTGTGAGTTTTGGAGAACTTATACTTCTGTCAAATGGAACAAAACTATTCATTTTTTTATATGTTAACTGTGCAAAGAGAACGGAGTCTGAAAGCTTTAAAAGATTTGACTATCACTCAAAGCCTACTGTATTCCCATATTCCCTTTGCACCTACAAGAAGATAAGATAATACCTGAAATATTTATCTCAACTAACACGAAGAAGATATAGGAATAAGAGTTCGTAAGAATGCTTAGTACAAGAGTAGAGAAAGCCATGTGAGTGCAACACATCAGATTTGTGTATCTTCTCTTGTCTTTGTTGCTATATCGCAGTGGTGTCATTGAGGGGAAGCGGGGCGGTTAATTTTTCCATGAGTCTTCTTTGCATGAAAGTAGGAGACAATCTGGCTTTAATTTCACTCCCTTTTAACCATCTGTGTGTTTCATAACAGGAAGGATTAGTCTTTTTCAGGGATATTGCGACGCGAAAACGGATTGTCTATTAGTTCAGTCATGATGGAATATTATATTTCATGGACTGATGCAATATAATAATTATTCACACCTAAAAAGGCCCTTACTATTTGGTACTTGCAAAAAACGATATCACTGATTCACTGTCCCTTCTAAACACACCATTGTTGTACAGCAATGGCTTCGTACACGCGACCTGACTTGGGGAGCGCCCGTCAGCTATCGCCAAAACACAAATTTGTCTTCTGCTTGTCTGAATGTATAACGCATGAGCCACACCGTCCCCACAAACTGAAGCTGTGGTTGTGACTGTGGAAGGTAGACAGGCTTCAAATTGCCTACTCTTCGCAGAGAAGCAACAGTAAGCGACAATTGGCTTTCCGTCAGTCCGGTATCCAGCGTATTCTTGTTTGAAAGAATGCTCTTCCTTTCAAAACAAGGCAGGCTGAACTAGCCAATATTCAAGATTCCCAACATTTAAATACATCGAGCGTGTACGGAATGTACTTTTACATTGTACATTTTGTTTTGTTTAGTGGAAGATTTTCATTTTAGCTTAAATGTTCATAAATGTTATATTATGGACATGGTTAGCCAATTTTTAAAAAAAATTTTCTGAAGCTATTCGGGTAGGCTTAGCCTACCCTGAAGAGCCGCCATTGCTCAGATATCGGACTTGGCAACCCCGACTATTGTTTTTGCATGAAGAGCGCAAAAAAAGAAAGGTTTAAAAAGGGACGTTAAACCTTTAAAAAAGTTTCCATTGTCGAAAATATGAAAATGTTCCTAGATACCCGCTTCATTGTGGACACTTAGGTCGAGAAACGATGCACAACCTTTAGAACTCCCTTCAGAGCAAGCCAGTACATCTGCATTAAATATAAACGACAGCGAAAATAAACGACACCCGAAAAATCTTTGTCTATATCCCTCGAAACAAAGTGCTGTTTAAGCATTCACTCATAACAAGATACTCATAACGATATCTTGTGTTGAAGATAACTGAGTTATAACATTCCAAAACATCAAATATTATACATAAAAAAAAAAAAAAAAAAAAAAAAAAAAAAAAAAAAAAAAAAAAACGCGTATTATAATAATTTTTTTAAAGTGTAATATTAAACAAAATCTGATGTGTTGCACTCACATTACTTTCTCTATTTACTCTTGCACAAACTCTTCTTACATACGCTTGTTCTTTTATCTATTTCATGTTAATCGAGATAAACATTTCTAGAAATTGTCACTGCATACTTCCTTACAGGTTACAAGGGAATAAGGTAATACAGTAAACTACAGTCAAATCTTTTAAGAGCTGGTCGCTGTGTGGTTGCTTTGAAATTCCGTTCTCTCTGTAGAGCCAAGAAATTTCAAAAATAATTGTGAAAAACATTAGCAAATACTTTGATTTTCTCAAAATTTGCTCTAAGGATTTTAATTAAAGCACCACATGTTAAAGATACTTTCATGACAAATGAATTGTGTACCTTGAATTTTCTGGGATTAGAAAATAAAAATTTTAGAGAATTCCTCCCTGCTAAAAGTAGTCTGGGGTGGGTAATTTTCTCGAAAATCTTCGTGTCGCACCCTTGGAAAACGAACTTAAATGCCAAGTTTGGTATTTAATTTATTGATATATGTAAGTGCTAGACTAATGTTACATACGCGTTTGTCTGGTATTGATCCTAGTCATGCACCACACAACACACAAACCTATGACTATTACGAAATCAATTGTTTAATACTAGAAATGTCTCATCGTTCTACTGTTCTATTCACTGACCACTTGCATTTATTTTTTACATTTTATAAAAACAAATTTAGACAGTTGATAGTAAACGTGGGCCTTTTAGTAGTTCACGACTGTGTTAAAAGTAGAACATTCTTTCGCTCAGTGCTCAAAAGGTAATGCCAACTTTGTTTTCTTGTGGAATATGAGCATCGCCTCATTCCAGCAGGCCGTGAATCTGAGTTACACAATGCTGGTTTAAAATGGCGGGTCATTTGAATTTGAATATGCACTGCGGTGTTGTAGTGTTTAACGCCCGCTTTTACTACTACGGCACCGCAGGCGGTGACACTGACGATACATGGAATGAAGATGGAGCACCGGTGGAATGAAATGGCGGGGGAAACCGGAGCACCCGGAGAAAACCCGCCCTGACGCCGCTTCGTCCACCACGAATACCACATGCGGGTCCCTGGGATCGAACCCGGGCCGCCTAGGTGGTAGGCGAGCGCGCTAACCGCTCGGCCACGGCGCCGCCAATATGCACTGCGCTGAACCCGTTAATAATATTCATTAATTAAATTTTGTTACGTTACTTTCGTAATTTTATTATTGGCACTGCCTCCCTTATGTAGAATAGTATGGTTTTGTAAAAGTTGTGTTGGCAACACTGATGCTACGCAAGGCAAATGAACATTGCAACCCGAAGACTATCATGACCATGAGAAAGGTAAAAATACCATATATGTATATACAGGGTGGAAGGGAAGTCATTACATTAATTCAAACCAGTGGCAGATCTCGGTATTTGGAACACATTTTGTATCTTACGTTTCTGTCTCTGACCATTTCTTACGGAGATATTTTAGTTTTGTCAAAAACAAGCTGGCAACACTGCAGATTGTGTGGGTGTCACTTTCCCTAGCTCAGTCATAAATAAATTTCCTAACGGTACGGCTTGAAAACATAAACACATGGCGTGCCTTGTCCTTCTATGTTTCCTGAGCGAGTGTAGGCCAATCACAAGCGTTAGCTTCCAAAACATAAGGCGAAAGCGAAAGTGTTTACATCCACAAACCAGGTCAATTCTCTGACCAACCTCAACGAAACGTTGTCGACATGTTAAACACGTCTGCAGGAGCTGAGCGTAGTATTCCTTCACGTCTTTTAAGTGATTAATTATTTCGAAACCCTGTGAGATGTCTCATAATTACTACCGAAGGTATTTCAGAAAGAAGTTACTCTACACATTTTACAGGTAACAAACTGTTATCTTCGTACATTCTTGTGGAATCACGCATCCAATTTGGATTAAAAAAAATATATATTCTTTTGAAATCGGCTGATCAAAGAACAAAATGCCATTCAACACTTTTGTTTGTAATGCTTCTATGAAGCACATATTAGAAGGAATGTAATGAATTCCCTTCCACCCTGTATAATCTACAATATATCTATAAATATTCAGGACTGTCTAAAAGTTGCAGGGGTTAATAAGATTTTATTTTGTTCATAGGTTTCCTCAAATCGGCCTACGGCATCGTTTCGGAGTCACACCTACTCACAAAATAAAACCTTCCTTTTAACCCTTGTATCACAAATAACTATTCCCACACTTCTCAGCTCTGGTTCATCTAGAACACTGTCAGCTCTTTATTTCTATTTAACCATTTCCTACAAATAAACTACTTACTCCAATGATCTGTATTTGAACATTTCAATGATAAATACAGGTATGCTTCCCTACCATTACATATTGGACATCTTTCCTTTAAAACATGCGTTCTTTCCGTCCTCAATGTTCACATTTCTAAACGAAACCAAGCAATCCTTGCCACAAAGATTCTCTCCCTAATTCGGATTCCCATTCATTACAGTAACCAAGTAACCTTTATTCTACAAGCTCCCTTCATGTATCCTGGGGCCCACATTTCACATAAACCATTTGTCATTAATTGCTCTTTAATTTTTCCAAACTATGTCTCTGGACCTTTTGGAAATTCGAACACACGTTTAATAACTCACTATCTGGCAATTGTTAAATTCTAAAGAAATATTTTAAAGTTATTTCAATTACTAGTCCTCTAAACCTCCTACACACTTCCTGCATTTATGACGTTTTGTGGGACTCCTAAAATGGATTTACAAAACAACATTTTCACTTATCCAGCCATTCCTAACTCCCCCCATTTCGATTCCACATGGGAGACAAACTCCTCCAACCCATTCAATAGCCATAGTGGGTGCTGAGTAGACATTTTCTCGCAGCTGCCGATGCTAATTTACTTTGCTTCTCCCAATTTCCATCATAACTTAACTCCTAAATCTGAATCTCGTTGTTATTTACAAATCATCCTTCATTTTTACCTAATCTACTACCTTTCTTAAGAACTATAATTTTTCTTTTATTAAGTGCAAGGGAGGTATTCTCGTGATAGGGGTACGTACAGAGCTTGTCAAGGACGTACTTATTGCCGAGGGAGCTTCCAACTGTCTGAGTCTCAGTCCGAGTCCGAGTCTCAGTCCGAGTCTCAGTCCGAGTCCGAGTCTCAGTCCGAGTCTGAGTCTGAGTCCGAGTCTCAGTCCGAGTCCGAGTCTCAGTCCGAGTCCGAGTCTCAGTCCGAGTCTGAGTCTGAGTCCGAGTCTCAGTCCGAGTCCGAGTCTCAGTCCGAGTCCGAGTCTCAGTCCGAGTCCGAGTCTCAGTCCGAGTCTCAGTCCGAGTCCGAGTCTCAGTCCGAGTCTCAGTCCGAGTCCGAGTCTCAGTCCGAGTCTCAGTCCGAGTCTGAGTCTGAGTCTCAGTCCGAGTCTGAGTCTCAGTCCGAGTCTGAGTTTGAGTCCGAGTCTGAGTCTCAGTCCGAATCCGAGTCTCAGTCCGAGTCTGAGTCTCAGTCCGAGTCTGAGTCTCAGTCCAAGTCTGAGTCTCAGTCCGAGTCTGAGTCTCAGTCCGAGTCCGAGTCTCAGTCCGAGTCTGAGTCTCAATCCGAGTCTCAGTCCGAGTCTGAGTCTGAGTCTCAGTCCGAGTCCGAGTCCGAGTCTCAGTCCGAGTCCGAGTCTCAGTCCGAGTCTGAGTCCGAGTCCGAATCTCAGTCCGAGTCTGAGTCTCAGTCCGAGTCCGAATCTCAGTCCGAGTCCGAATCTCAGTCCGAGTCCGAGTCTCAGTCCGAGTCTGAGTCTCAGTCCGAGTCTCAGTCCGAGTCCGTGTCTCAGTCCGAGTCCGAGTCTCAGTCCGAGTCCGAGTCCGAGTCCGAGTCCGAGTCTCAGTCCGAGTCTCAGTCCGAGTCCGAATCTCAGTCCGAGTCCGTGTCTCAGTCCGAGTCCGAGTCTCAGTCCGAGTCCGAGTCTCAGTCCGAGTCCGAGTCTGAGTCTCAGTCCGAGTCTCAGTCCGAGTCCGAATCTCAGTCCGAGTCCGAGTCTCAGTCCGAGTCCGAGTCCGAATCTCAGTCCGAGTCCGACTCTCAGTCCGAGTCCGAGTCTCAGTCCGAGTCCGAGTCCCAGTCCGAGTCCGAGTCTCAGTCCGAGTCCGAGTCTCAGTCCGAGTCCGAGTCTCAGTCCGAGTCCGAGTCTCAGTCCGAGTCCGAGTCTCAGTCCGAGTCCGAGTCTCAGTCCGAGTCCGAGTCTCAGTCCGAGTCTCAGTCCGAGTCCGAGTCCGAGTCTCAGTCCGAGTCCGAGTCTGAGTCCGAGTCCGTGTGTGTGCACGTACGCACGTACGTAGTAGAGAAAGGAAAAACATCTCGGTTACATCCTGCGGCTAAGGACTACGCTAAAACAGTCGTAGCGGTGGTGTTAGTAATAAACTGGCAGCTCTGCTTGCTAAGCGCATAAACAGCTAGTGACATCTGTAGGGAAATCCGGAAATCATTTTGTGGCCCAAGTATGGAACTTTATGCCAAATCACCCCATCCCTCGTACATTCTGTTGGCGTTTGCAGACAAGACTTAGCAGCCTTGTTTACCTGCCGTGAGTGACTCGTAACAGCGTTATCCACATTCTGTGTATTTGTATAATAAAGCGATGTCCAAGGAGGTTGTATTTATCTCCTTCCACTATACGCGGACTTTGCCACTCTTTAACACACAGAGTCGGTCTGAGTGGCCTACTGATCCCAAGGTCGCGGGTTTAAGTTCGGCCTAGACCGATGGTTTTTAAGTGTACTAAAAACGACAGCTTCATGTCAGTAGATTTACTGGCATGTAAAAGAACCCTTGCAGGACGAAATTCCGGCACACCGGCAACGCTGATATGATCCTGGCAATTGACGTGTATTTAGTTACAGTGGCGGTTTTGTTATATGTAGGTACGTTGCGTTTGATTTACCAAAACACTTTCAAATCTTATGCGACAAACATCTGTTCATTAGTGACTCGTTTGGTACTGCTTCCCTTTAATGCCTGGTGTGTCTTATAAGATACATAAGCTTTTCTTCCTATTTGTACTAGTTTTAACTTTTTTTTCTGCTATATTCTTGTTATACTGTCTGTCACCAATTAAAAATACATATTTGAGACGGTTTGAATTGTAAAAAAGTATTTTTTCACAATTTATATTGTAGTGGTTTTTTTTTTAAAAGAAAAGAAGCAAAATTCATGCAACCGCAGTCAAATGATACCCCGTCATCATCCACGCGTGCCATCACACCGATTATTTTACGTGGGCCCTCCCCGTCCTTTACCACAGGCACATTTGACTGCGGTTGCCGAGACTCGAACTCACGACCTCAGGCTTTGAGTGCATGGCCAGTGCACTACGTGATCATGGCTATCCGAGCCAGCAGGCTGAAGGCCTCCCAGACCGCCTATTCTAAACCGGTTTCGAATTAGAGGAAGAACGGCATATGTAGCAAAATAATTCAGGCAATAGAGGGTTAAGAAGTATGTCAATATTTGACATAGTCTTAGAAGATACACCAAGTGATCGTCGTGTAACATGTGATACAGACTTTTATTATAGTTCAATTTGGAGAAACTCCGTTCTCAAATATATGTAGAGCTATACTCACTCTTATATACATTGTTCTTGCAAGGCTTATTGGTCTATTTCACTTTAATCGCCATCAGCATTTTCAGAGTTTATCTTATTGCTAATTTCCTTGTAGGTACAAGGGGAATATGGGAATACAGTAGGCTTTAAGCGATAATAGCCTGATTGCTATGCCATGCCTTTGAAGTCCCGTTCTCTTTGCAAGGGCAAGAGATAAAAAGACGAATAACATTCCTATTTGAGAAAAGTAGAAGTATTGGAAAATTCATACAAATAAAGTGCATCTCGAAAATGATTCACTGAAAAAAAAAGTATTTCACATAAATCTTGTGTTTTACTCACATCCGCATTTTTAACTTAGTAAGTCTTTGTTTGCCATTTAAATGCAAAAGCCATCCAGAGTAAAAAGGTCTTCTGAGGACACTCCCAGAAAATTCAAGTTATGACTGAGAAACTGCCATGGAATCGCCTGCTTGTGTTCGTCGTCACTGGATACTGACTGTCTGGTTGTGTTTCTACACGTCACAAACAAGAGCTTATTCACCCTCCGACTGAAAGCGTGGAGTGGGGAATAACCCTTATTACGTTGGACATCGCTGGTATGTATAATGGTTTTTGGTATAGAAAACTTAAAGCCAACTGCTTTAATTTGTTTGTTGTTGTTTAACGACGCTATCAATTGCCAGGATCACATCAGCATCTAGTCGAAGCGATGGAGGAGTTATTGCCAACCGAAGATACAAAGCCAGATAAAAAGCCTTGCATGCAACGGCAGTAGCGCCAACGTTGCATAAATGTAACTAATTCAGTTTGTTTATGTGTTATATTGGTCGCCCCATCAACACACGGACTCCCTTTTTTCTTCTAAACATACCTTTTACATTCAGGAATTCTCAAAACGTGTATTTTCAATGATATCTCGGAATCGAACATTTTGGTTGGAATACTTTCTCTAAATAGGTATTAGAGAAATTATATTTTTTATTTTTTGATATTTATTTTTATTCAGCGGAGCTTATAACGTGTATTTTGTATTGAGGGGAGCTCATAACGTGTATTTCCACCCGAATGCCAGTCATACGTCGCGGTACGTATTTAAGGTGTTGAATAACAGTTATAATACTAACATATCACTACCCAAATTACCAATACACACAAATACACGATTGCTAAACTAGTTACGTTTATGCAACGTTGGTGCTACAGCTGTTGCATGCAAGGCTTTTTATCTGGCTTTGTATGTTCGGTTGGCAATAACCCCTCCATCGCTTCGACTAGCCGACCAACAACAGACCTGCGCATGCGCCAGTACTTTGTTTCGCATAGACGGCCAGGTACAAACGCCCTGTACTTACCCTTAAAAACCATCGGTCTGGGCCGGATTTGAACCCGCGACCTTGGGACCAGTAGGCCAGAGTCTTACCAACTGAGCACCCAGACCGACCCAACTGCTTCAAGAATTCCTATATCATGTTACAAAGTTGTTGTTTAAAGCAAATCGCCACCGTATGCTGAAGTAAATACTCAACTGTTAGAGCTCTAGGAATATGTAAAAAAGCGTTGTTACTTAAGTATAAAATGAAGTGCATACTTGTAGGTGTACCTACATACATACCTTCTGTGAAAGGGGAACAGCTATCCCCTGCTGCTTTCAACGAAGAGGCCATCTCTTTAGCTTATCTTAGGAGCGAAATATTCAGTAAATTCCACAATTAACTTCACTTATAATTTACAAACCACACAATGTTTCGGTGCACTATACGGTTTAATCCATCTTCTGTTATTCCATTCGAGTTTGAAGTAGAAAGCAGAAATTTACAGCACACGTAAACGAATTTGGATTTTTTTCAAATACGATTCCATAGAAATTATAAATTGTTATGAAAACATTGCTCCATAGCCAAAACAAAACAAATGCACTTCATCATCAAAGATTACAAACTCTACTTTTAAACTAACCATTCTTACAAACTCTTATTCCTATATCTTCTTTCTTGATAGTTGAGATACACATTTGTACAAATTATCTTATTGCTTGTTTCCTTGTAGGTACAAGGGGAATGTTAGAATACAGTAGGCTTTGTGCGATAGTCAAATGTTTGAGATTCTGTTGTCTTTGCACACTTAACATATAAAAAAATGAACAGCGATGACACATTTCACGAAAGTTTGAAGTTTTCCGAAACTCACACACATAACAAGGAATATCTCCGAAATGGTTCACCCTACAAGAAAATTTATTGAGACATAAATTGTGTATTTTAGCAAGATCTACATTTTTTGTATAGTATGATTTGGTCTATCTCTAACGGTTTACCAGTTATGCAAAAGTCGTCCAGAGTAAATACGACTACAGGGGCTATAGCCAGAAAATTCAAGATATACATTTCATTTGTCATCAAAATATCTCAAATATATGACATTTTAATCAAAATCGTTAGAGCCATTTTCAAGAAAATCAAAATTTTCGAAACATTTTCCATGTAAAGGGTAGTTTAGGGTGGGGCTATTTTCTTCAAAATCTTCGTGTCACATCCTTGAAAGACATTAAACTTGAATACCAAGTTTGGTTTTTAACCGACTTTTCGTTTTTGAGTTATGATGTCCACAGACTGACACACAGACACAGACACGGACCTTTTTCTAAAAATGCTTTTTTTTGGATTCAGGGGGCCTCAAAACATGTATTTCCGGTGAAATCTCGACATCGAATTTTTGGGTGGAATACAATACTTCCCCTACTTACCAGTAGAGAAAGTAAAAATCAATTTGGTTCCTGGTTATGTTGGTGAAAAAGTTTCTGAAAAACTCAAATCAGTGGTTCAAACAAACCCAGGACTGACAGTTCTTCACACAGTAGTTTACACATGAAAATGCCTTTCCCTTGCCAATAATATCACATTTAAATATGCTTCGGTGACAGTTGATTATAAGATGAAGTTATCTGACAAACGATGCAGTTTCTCAATGGAAAACTTAGAAAAGGTGTTAGTTCTTTACTATGACTCCAATTATGGACATGTACAATAAAGACATTGTCAAAAGTTTCGGCTGATTTGTAATGGGAAATAAAATAATGTCATTTTATGTTCACCTATTTTTGTAATTTTAGAAGTTATTTAGATTTGTGATAGAACATATTTTAGGTACCTAATTTAAGAGTTTTAGGAACTAGAAGTCCGAGGTATAATTATGACTTATGACAACAGAATAATGAATGAATGTGGTTTGATTGCAAACTTCCTACATGCGCCCCCCCCCCCCCCCCCCCGATAAAAGTCTCCACAATTTGAAAGGATGAGTCGCGTGCGCGTTGTTTCTTCGTCCCTAGTCAGTGGAGGGCAAAACAAACCGTGCTGATCTACAGGCAATCAACCAGTTCCACATTGCTATTTTAACAACTACAGTTTATGTCGGGGAACAAAGGCCCACAAATCAATACTTATTAACTCTCCCATGAAACACCTGTTTTATTGGTTCGGTAGCCTATGTGTTGTTGCAGAATCTTGTTGGAACCAACCTTAAGATTTTTCTTCTTCAAGCTAAAGTGGCCCTAGAATTAGTCTCCTATATCGCTCTGCATTTTTTCATTAAAAAAATGGGTCCTATTACTCTTCTAGCACTCAAAGTTTCAGCTCATAGCGAGGCGTTTCGTGCAATACACAGGGTTTTCTGTAGTCTAATACCAACTGCTGTGGTGTTAGGTTCGCGAGTCCATTTAGGTGAAGCCAAGGTACATCGGAAAAAGACAAAAGCTGTGGATCAACGAAACCACTTTATATAGATCGGAAAAAAAAGCGACTGTAATAATTCACTCGCTTACAGGGCTCGTTTTGTTTCAACTCTTGCACTCGATTACAGCTGTAGGGTTTCAGTTTTTAACAGAGTGTAGCAATCAACACATTACAAATATAGCCAATGATTCCTTTAAGAAACTTTGTGTTGTGTTCAGGATCTGTAGGACTTAAAAGACACTCAGGTTATGCTAATTCTATACAAAAGTGTTGTTCGTAGTAATTTAGAAAATGCCTCAATTGTATGGTCACCAATGTTGTTTGTTGTTGTTAGCTAATGCTGGATTTCTGACAATGAAGTCATTAATCTTCTTGCTCTCTAATATTTTTCACTGACGGATGGGGGGCTAGAAGTGGCCGGCATATTTGAAGGTGGTCTCGATCCACTTCCTCTTGCAGATCACATAGAGGACAGAATGGTCACCAATGTATAAATGTCACAACCTTAACGAATTCAACATAGTCTCACTTTCTGATCGTAGAGTAATAGCTGAACAATTACTTCTGTATAAACTCATAAATGACCTGGTATCCACTGAAGAACTACTTGACAGAATATATTTTAATGTGAGTATTACTAATTTTAGAAATCGTCAGCTGTTTCAATTTAGGACTCCGAAAACGCCATCCCATAAAAATTCTCCCATTCTTAGGTTGTGTGCGAAATACAATAAATTTTCAACTAGAATAGAGCTCGATTTTAGTTTACCTTACAAGAAGTTTAAAAAACAGTTAAATATGGGAATTATGTGCATGTGCTTTTCAGTTGTATCGCTTATTGTTATCTGTAGAATCAGTACACCATTTGCAATTCTAGTCATATAGTAGTTTAACATATGTTTCAATTTTAGTCTTAGTTTCTTAATACTTTATTGTATTCTCTTTCTATTATATTCAAATTTGTTTAATTATTTTTTACTCTGTTGTATCACTTATTCACTTGGTCAGTATACAATCTGCAATGTCTTGTCTCCAATAATAGCTTTATACGTATAGTTTATTTTTAGTTTCTTTGTATTCTTGTAGTTTTGTTTTGCATTTAATCAAGCTTGTGTAAATTAATTAAATGTAGCTACTGTAATTCCAGCATTGCTCTGTTGTAGCACAAATGAATAAATAAAATAAAAATAAATAAATAAAATTTCTTGCAGAAGACGGAGAAACACTTGTTTTCCTAGTTAATTTGTTAATCGATTTTCGAGGCGGATGGTCCAACTTAGCACCCATTTCATCTGCTTGATTTTTTTTCTTTTTGTTTGTTAAAATTGTTCTTCCCCTGGAATGATTGACAACGCACCCGAACCTTCAAATTACTCACAATCTCATGCAGTTTTTCTTGCAGGTGGTACAGAAACGTTTTAACTAATTCGCCATGCACGCGGCGAGCTCCTTTGTGCCTAAAGTAAACTTTGCACTTTCACAGACAGTGACCCACCAAGCTTACTGTAGCGACAGAGGCACCTGACAGCAATATCGCTTGATACATAGCGCCAATGCACCTTCGAGCGGGAATTGGCGGTGTGAAGTCCCGCTAGATGGCGACTGAAGAGCGGAGGAGAGAAACGCCGCAAGAGGGTTACCATATAATATAACGACCCCATAATAGTGATGCCCGACTTCCCCGATCTTCCGCCATGCCTCGACACACGTAACAACAGGAGCGAGAAAACCGTACATACAACGGAGCTTCCTCGCATCTACAGATGTAGTAATACGAGTAGTATTAAATATGACAAACATAAGCATGAAAACCAGTATCTTATCACAGTCCACACAGGTAAGCAGGGCAGTTTAACTCGGACTGATATTGATGATCACGATGATGGTTAATAATAATAATAATAATAATAATAATAATAATAATAATAATAATAATAATAATAATAATAATAATAATAATAATAATAATAATAATAATAATAATAATAATAATAATAATAATAATAAGAAGAAGAAGAAGAAGAAGAAGAAGAAGAACAACAACAACAACAATAAACGGAAAGACTGGTCCCGAGTTGTGAAAAAAAAATCATAAGCGTGACTGTTGGAAAAAGGGAGAAATGTGATGCAGGAACACAAAAACATGTTCGAAAATGTCATTAGTCTTTACATGTTCATGGATTGGTATACCTACAGCCAACTATTCGTTTTGGAGATATGCCATTCTTACACATACACGCGCACCCACGCTCGCTCTCTCTCTCTCTCTCTCTCTCTCTCACACACACACACACACACACACACACACACACACACACACACACACACAAACACGTGCACACAAGCTCGCACGGGCATCTTTTTCTCAAAATGCTTTGTTTTTGGATTCAGGCAATCTCAAAACGTGTACTTCCGGTGAAACCACCTTCTAAACCCACTATATACCTACGTGGTTGAAAAAGTAAAAATTGTTCATTTTTGAGCAGCTTTAATCTCGGCATTCTTTTACAGTTGATATCTAACGGAACAAATTAGGTTCAGCTATGAATCCAAATAAGTGACCCATTAATGTATGTGCACGCATTTTCCCCTTCCCTCCCAAGATTGTGGAAAAGATCCCCAAATAAGTCACCAGATAGTTCCGATAACTACAACGATTTATTAAATGCCCAAAGTCCTGGAAATAAGATTGCTGGATATAATTATACAGGAATTTGAGGTTGATGTCTTACGTAGAGGGAAATTTTCTAAAATGAAATTGGACAGTAAAAAAGGTACACTTTTGTTTGCTTTTCCTTTGTGGTTTGCAATTTAAAATTAAATACATTACTTAACATGTGCTATGTTTTAACTACAAATAAGGGATGTAACTCTCAGAAGAAGGCATTCAAATAAACCAAGGTGTCCGACAGGGGTGTCCAATTTCACCCGCAATATTTAATATTTATTTATACGTCATTCGTAATTCGCAAACTACGGGTATTTTAACTAATAATTTTAAAATAAATAATACAAATATGGGCACTTTAGTTTTTGCAGGCGATCAAGCAGTTATAGCATCTTCGGAGGACAATTATTTGCAACTAAGTACAGTGGCTACTGAGTATAATTTGAAAATATCAGATGAGAAAACTAAAATAATGGTATTTTATGGAAAATACCCTATTAGAGTTAAAATTGTGATGATAATGCACCTGTAGAACAAGTTACGGATTTCAAGTATTTAGGAGTTCTCATTGGCAAGGATAGAACTAAAGACAGGAACTAAATTTGCTTCAACAGATATGTGGAACAATTAGAAGAGTTGTATCAAAGAAACTCCACTAAGAAAGCTTATTGAAATGTTATAAAATGTTAGCAGCTGCAGCCCTATTATACGGTTCTGAATGTTGGACTCTAAATAAAGATGTTCCGAGACGGATAGAAGTTGCGGAGATGAGATTCTTGAGGTCTGATGAACAAATAGAGCAGTGCAGACATTCGAGAACAGTTGGGAACATTCAAACTAATAGACAAAATAGTAGAGTACAGGGAAAAGTTGCACAACCAGTCTGCAGAATGGAACATGATAGGATTCCCCAGAGTATTAAATTACAGGCCAAGAAGATAACGGAGTCGAGGAAGACCTGCTAGAAGATAGAACAACTTTAGTTTGGAGTCGGAGCAGATCACTCATGGTCTAAACCTTGTTTGTAGGATGATGATGATGATGATGATGATGATGATGATGACGACGACGAATAGTTTTTATTGCTGACAAATATTTCGGGGGTGCCTCCTAATATCAAAACGTAATAGAAGTTTTTACTCGTACGAGGGTGACAATTTTTTTTGAAAATCAAACAAGTTTTCAAATGATTAAATTATTATTTTTTTTTTTCAAAATATTCCCCTTTAGGATCAATACATTTTTGCATTCGATGAAATCACTCCTTAAAGCAATAATGTTGCTCCTACCGAGACACTTCAGAAACCAGGTTTTTATTATGTCCCACTGTTTCATCTGATAACGACAAAGTTATTCCATACATTTCATCTTTAATTTTTGGAAACAAAAAGAGATCACAAGGTGTTAGGTCAGTACTGTGATGGAGGGTTCATGGTGTTGATCTATAGGGCATCCAGAAACTCAGTTGTTAGTTTTGCTGTATGCGACGATGCGTTATCATTATGTAAAATTATTTTTCCTTTTGGGCGTTTTTCACGCACTTTTTTAAAAAAAATTGTGATAAACAGACTTTTGTGTACCAATCGGCTAATTGCTGAATTACAAAACAAAATTGAAGTGGCTTCCTCCTGCTTAAATGTATACCCTATGTTCGCATTTTATGCTGTCTGTCGCGTACTCTGTTGCAGAATTTAGGTGTGTTTTGTGTTTGGTCAAATCCAGCGTGGATACGCTCTAACTCAGAGTGCCAATATTCGGTACAGGAGTAGTGTAAACCAGGGAATATATTGTCCCCAGACGAAGACATCGATTGGATTCAAAGCAGGAGATCGAGCAGGCCATTCCCTCTCGACCAATCCATCTATGCCAAAATTGGCATCCAATATATGACGTACTATCCGACTGCAATTAGCTGGCACACCACTATGTAAAACCCACATTCGTTGGACGACGTCCACAGGCGCGCCATCAGTTAAATGATGCAACTCATTTCTGAGAAGCGAGGTACAGTCCTGCACGGAGGAAAGAAATAGGGACCAATAAGATGATCAAGAATGGTTCCACCCTAAACGTTTAGGCAGAATCCCTGTTGGTGTCTGTAATATCCTACTTTATGAGGGTTTTCACAAATCCAGTTATAATTATCATGAAAATTGAAGATATCAGCAACCGCTGAAGGTGAGGCGGGCACAGATTTTCATGCAAAATTCTCCACATAAGTCAAGTGCCTAACACCTTCTCTTACTGCAATGCGTCTTGTGCTCTCTGGTGCATTTGCGTCCACATCACGAAGAACTCATTTTTCACGGTAAGTGCTTAGTACCTCTTTGGTCTTCCAACACCCGAAACACTTCTCTTTCTCTCTCAAGCGCTGGCGAATTCGCGAGAATGTCTGAACAAGCTAGGTGCCTGTCGGGGTACCTTACTGCATAAAACTCACGTGCATTCCCATCAATAAGGCCATGCATATACTACTCGCGCACTTGATCTTGAGCCCTGGAATCTACTGCTATCAGCGGTCCAAGTCAAGAAGGCCTGTGCTTTGCCCGAACAACAAAACATCGTTGTCCACACACCAGTGTCACAACTTCTGCATTTCACTGAACTGCATTACCTTTGTTGCTGTTCTCTTGTGTTACGCCGGTTTACTTTTGTGTTTAACCAACTCCGACAGGAATTTTAAGTGCTAAATGCCTGGATCAGCTTTGACACCGTAAACCACTGTAACTAGTAAAAGAAGGCGCCATTTATTCAGCCTTTTACTTAGCCGTTGGCTAACCTAGAGAAAACAATTGCGGAAACTACAACTCACGATCTGTTAAGGTATAATTTAAAGTACAAATACGTAAAATACATAAAATATCCTGTTGCCGTCGTGAACAACGCCAACTGGAAGCTCACGATAAAGTGAGTTTTTCCAATGCAATTCCTGCATTTCCAATTTACGTTAATAAAGAAATTATGAAAATGATGCAAAGTGGCATTTTACTTACAGTGCGGGCAAAAGGACATACTCTCTTCTTAAGCAATACAATATAAGATTATTTCTATTTACAAATAGGTATCACAAGTAAAAGTATTTGCGTGTTTATATAAACCCGCACACTCAGTATGGGCCCACAAGCAACATAGTGCATTTAAACCACGATTCTGTTAGCTTTGAATGGTTAAATAAGACACTGCATCGTCAGAGTCAGTTGGATCAAAACCATATTTATTGTCAGCCGCTTGCTTGCAAGGCTGGCGTTCTCTTTCTGCCAAATTCTTTAGCTGAACTTTAGCCTTTACTTCATTAAGATAAGGGCCACTCGTCAGGATTTATGTTTCCTCGTCTTTGCCGTCTTCTGGCGGAGGGAAATGTGGAGAATATCGGCTGGTTTGACAAGCGAAAATGTTAAGTTGGGTTTTGAAGATGAAGATGTAGTTGGGGCAAGTGAGGAAGATGATGGAATAGCTAAGCAAGGGGGTGATGAGAATGGTGTAGTTGGGGAGGATATTGCAAACGTTGATGGTCCACATAGGAAGGAAACAAGATGGTGAATTTAATGTTCGGGTTTCAATATTTTCTCTTACGCGTAGGTACATCTTCAATCTTTAACTGTTCTGATAATTATTGCTACAGTACTAAAGACATCTGCAAACAAGTCAGGGTTCAAGGGCAAAACGGCGATCTTTGAAAATCCTCTGACAGCATTATGATAAGTTGCAGCCTTTCCATATGCCGCTGAAAATAAACTAATCACTTGGCGTTGAGTTACGACTCTTTCAGGATAAGCCCAAAGCCATTTTGATATTTCCTCATTGTAGAATAATTTAGTGGGGCAAGGAGCGTTACCTCCAACGGTTGAAGACCCTGGGTACAATGTGGCGGTAAAGAAAGCATTATTATGGCATTTTCTTTGAGACTGGTAGCCCGAATTGCCGTCAACCAGAAGTAGCACTTTCCTTTCAACATTAGGACAAGCATTTTCCTTAAAGTGTTTTAGCCACCTTCAGGACAATTTGGCGCCGCCGTGGCCGAGCGGTTAGCGCGCTCGCCTACCACCTAGGCGGCCCGGGTTCGATCCCAGGGATCCGCATGTGGTATTCGTGGTGGACGAAGCAGCGTCAGGGCGGGTTTTCTCCGGGTCCTCCGGTTTCCCGCGCCATCTCATTCCACCGGTGCTCCATCTTTATTCCATGTATCATCAGTGTCACCGCCTGCGGTGCCGTAGTAGTAAAATCGGGCGTTAAACACAAGAACAACAGGACAATTCTCTTGTCATCCATCTACAGCCATTAACGAGAACTAACGCGGCTGTTACGGCTCCATCCAAAAGGTAATTTTTAAATGCTTTTCCCGGCAAAAATCAGAGCAAATGAGAGAAAATCTCCTGCAGAGATGATATAACAAACAACAGTAACTTGCATGTTAACCCTGCTTGGGGCTGGTTACAGCTCCAACCTGCTTTGCCTCTTTCAGCTAGGATTTTCGGAGACCTTTGAACTTCGATAAAGTCAGAAGAGGTGGAATCAAGACTGAAAAATTCAGTAACATAACCGGGATCCGAACCACGCATCTTCCGCTTATCGAGCGGCTGCTTTAACCACTAAGCTGCATAGCCAACTTGCCATGTCATACTGGCTTACATTGCCCACACACGACACGGCCTGTATGTTTAAAACAACACCAACATTAAGTTTGTTGGCACAAATAAATAATCATTTCGATAAAGTTGATTAATAGTTTCCTGAATATTAATTATGCAAAACCATTTGATGCAGCTTTTCGAAGTGTTTATTAAGTTGTGGTTTGTTAAAAAGTTGAGACTTTCTGACGGAAATTTGGGCAGGTTGTCTCAACACAATTTGTACGCCTGTTTCCATTCTCAGCTTGAAACACAAGGAAACTATGTCCTCAAAGGCTCATCTCGATTAACTACAAGCAGAAACAAAAATACAATACTTCCTCTACTTTACTTTATAAAAATAAACAATATTGGTTACAGAAAGTAGTGTGACTGTAACACAGATTTTTTTCAATGTTGGAACAATGTTTCTTCTAATCCTTGCCTATTTCTTTCAATTTTTAATTAAATCTCACTAACACTGGTTTTCTTTAATGTTCCATGAGATTGCAAATGATAGCAAAGTAGTCACGGTTTAGTGAAATGAAAGAGATTATGTCGAAATAACCGGTTGTCTGTATATTCTTCACAATTGTTAACGCCTATTTAAGATGAGGACAAAGGGCTTTCAACGGACAGAAAATAATTACTCTTCCGTATTTCTCTTGCTGCTTAGAAATCTTTACCTATTAGAGAAAGTGTATTCTCTGAGGCTTCAGATTTAACAATCCTACAAGAGTAACAGGTAATGAGTTGAAACAATTGTTTCTCCACTAGCTTCCTGATGAACTTCGTCCAGTGCTGCCAGCTTTGTCATTACGTAAACACAGCATTCTGATGTCATTCCCACTTATTGTATGCAGTACATCTATGGGGGCATTTCCCAAATAGGTACAATAGAAATATTTATACTCCAGAAGGCAGCTATCCGTATATTAAGTAAAAGTTCCATTATGATCTTTATAAAAATCTTTGTACTGCGAATAATATTTTAACTTTTCCAAGCATTTATGTTTGTACTTACTCTGTATACACTAAAGAGAGACTAAATGCATATACTATACGATCTGATGTTCATTGTAACAGTACAGAAATATCTTCTACATAAACTGATGTGTATAGATGAATGCATAATGTATTGGCTTTTTAAAATTTACATACAATTTACACAATGTGTTACTCCCTCTGGGGTTTGCTTATTACTTTCTCTACTGGTAAGTAGGGGAAGTATTGTATTCCACCCAAAAATTCGATGTCGAGATTTCACCGGAAATACATGTTTTGAGGCCCCCTGAATCCAGAAAAAGCATTTTTAGAAAAAGGTCCGTGTGTGTGTGTGTGTGTGTGTGTGTGTGTGTGTGTGTGTGTGTGTGTGTGTCTGTGTGTCAGTCTGTCAGTCTGTGGACAGCATAACTCAAAAACGGAAAGTCGGTTAAAAACCAAAGTTGGTATTTGAGTTTAATATCTTTCAAGGATGTGACACGAAGATTTTGAAGAAAATAGCCCCACCCTAAACTACCCTTTACATGGAAAAATGTTCGAAAATTTTTATTTTCTTGAAAATGGCTCTAACGATTTTGATTAAAATGTCATATGTTTGAGATATTTTTATGACAAATGAAATGTATATCTTGAATTTTCTGGCTATTGCCCCTGTAGTCGTATTTACTCTGGACGACTTTTGCATAACTGATAAACCGTTAGAGATAGACCAAATCATACTATACAAAAAATGTAGATCTTGCTAAAATACACAATTTATGTCTCAATAAATTTTCTTGTAGGGTGAACCATTTCGGAGATATTCCTTGTTATGTGTGTGAGTTTCGGAAAACTTTGAACTTTCGTGAAATGGATCATCGCTGTTCATTTTTTTTTTTTTTTTTTTTTTTTTTTTTGTGTCAAGTGTGCAAAGACAACAGAATCTCAAACATTTGACTATCGCACAAAGTCTACTGTATTCTAACATTCCCTTTGCACCTACAAGGAAATAAACAATGAGATAAGTTGTACAAATGTTTGTCTCAACTAACAAGAAAGAAGATATAGGAATAAGAGTTTGTAAGAATGGTTAGTACAAGAGTAGAGTGCAACACATCAGATTTTTTTTTATTTCTTTCCCGTATATTTAGCATTCTATTGTATACAGTGGGGAAGTATAATGTATCCATCTTTTGTTTTTTATACCTCATTGCTCTATTCCGTATTTTCTCGACCTTGCTTCACGTTTCTTTTAACCATTTTGACCATGTTTTTCCTAAATGTTTTCCTGTTTTCTCCATATGCTGATTTAATCTTGAGTTAAAAATCCTCCTAACTTTTAGCTCTATTGGAAAATGTTGCCATTTCTCTGCTATTATTCTTTCTTGTTCCAAATCATCAAATTACAGAATATAATGCAAATTATAACACAATGTACTGCATTTAGTGTATCTCTTCCCCTTTCTTCTACCTCTTAGGTCACTTAATTTCAGTACATCTGTACATCCCCATTCTGGCCTCTGTTATATACGTGCTTCGGTGTATTTTTCTCTTCCCCATTCCATTTTTAAATATCTATAATCTATTAATGACCTTTTCTTCCTTGAAACCGCTTACAGTTTCTTGCTTTTCAATATCCTCTACTCTTTTTCTAGAACTGCATCTGTGGTCTCCTAACCTTCAAATCCAAAGGTCCCGGGTTCGATTCCCGACTGGGGCGTGAGAATTTTTCTCTAATTAGGATCCTTCCCTATTCTCCGAAGAGTCTCTAGAAGTATTACGTGTTTTCTCAACAAAACCAGTAAAAACCAATAGAAAAACTACAGTACATTTATTTATTTCAATATCACCAAAGAAAGAAACATGTGTTACTTTCACAAGTCTTTACCTATTCTTCTTCTTCTTCTTCTTCTTCTTCTTCTTCTTCTTCTTCTTCTTCTTCTACATGGCTTAGGCTATGCAGCCCGTTCCGGCGAAGTCATTAGTGGAGTCCATCTTCTGCACAGCCCTCGTAAGGCGGTCAGATGAAAATTAAATTACTGGCAAGCGAAGTCAAAAGCTGGATGGCCATACTTTACCTATTCTTCAACTAACTATTCCTACATAACCCTATTCTTCTATCTACTTCATACTAATCGAGACAGACATTTGTAGAAATAATTTTATTACACATTTCCTTGTACATACAATGGGAATATCCTGCCAGAAAATTTTTCATGTGAGAAACTGACCTCTCAAATACTCCAGATGTTGTTGGAGCAAATCTAAAACATAGCACTTTTCCCTAACCAATGAACCCTATTTCCCTGGCAAATTCTCCACCCAGCTCCCACTGGAGCTTGAAAGATTCGAGAAGTTTCTTGGCTGCTACAGTTGAAGATGCTTCATCCTCCAGAGTATTGACCACTTCAGTTAAACTGGGACAGGGATTATCAAAAGCGCACAATGATCTCTTTTGACAATAAAAGTGCACAGAATCTCAAATCATAGTTATATTAAAAGCGCCCACTAATTTCCCTAAAAGCGCACAGAAAACACGTTTCAGCTAGAGCTTTTGTGAAGGCATCTGTTGCCAAGTAAATTGATGGATTTAATTTATAAAATCTGTGTTTAAAATGTATATGAAAAGACTGCTCCGTTGGCAGTGCGTGGAATATTTCAAACAGGAAGGGCCCAAAGTGCAGGAGGAAAATAACTGTCACACAATTTTCTAGAATACAGTCGCAGAAGCTGCTAATTCTGTCCATTTCTGGCGCAACACTAATAAGGTCCAAAGGCTACTTCAATTTCATCAGATTTCAAATAAGGCAACGCAAAAAACAATTTCAACCAATCACTGGTCTCACATTTACTTCTGTATATATGAGCTGAGCCTAATTAGAAAATTGTCGGGGCCAGTTTTGTCCTAGATGAAATTGACAACAATGAAGTATAGCGTTTGGAAATACTGCTGTGGTTGCTATAATATGTGCAGCTAACTCAAAATCTACCATAATATATTCAGGATAAAACTGTTCATTGCACAAACAGCAAATGTTTTTCCACAAGCTTTCGTAGCAAGCATTGATTTTGAGCTTAATAAACAGAAAAGGGCTTGGTAACACCTATCATAGTAATAAACATGAACTGTGTACAATTGTTTGAAATACTGTGGACTAGTGTAAAATTTGTCCTGTATTACAATTTTTCCATATTTCACTAAAAACTGCAATACAGGTCAGTGTTAATGATATTGTGCGCTATCGATACCAGCTAAAACTTTCGATAGATCGGTCTTGTGCGCTTTCGATGCGGACCCATACTGGGGTAATTCTGCCGCTCAAATTCATGTCCCCCATCACGTTATGATGGTTGAGGACAGAGGCAGGTATGCAATGTCTGAATCCATGACGGGGCTTCCACAAAGATCATAGTAATACTGGAAATCAATTTGCCCACAACCGGAAACAAGCATCGCATCTCATGTGACACCTGTGAAAACCATGTGAAGCAAGTTCGGAAATAGCGCCTTTACAGTTATCCCCAGGAATTCCCATGTATGGCACAGTGTCAGTGATGAAAAATAATACGTTGTATTAGTACTCTTCAGGCCACTGCAACTGTAATGAATTGGTGAATAACTTCGTGATAGTTGAATTAACTTTCTCCAGACACTGTTGCAAGCAGGAGTGCTTTCTTTGATAACTTCTGAAGGTTCTAATGGCTCAACAATGACATCGGTAATACAACAACACAAACTTGTCGAGTGAAATCCAGAAGTTTTGTCTGAAATGGTTTTCATTACATCATTCACTTCGGTAACACTTTTGCAAACTTGAGGCACTAGGCATTCATGTACTTCTCCAAAGCGGTCTTAATCCAGGATTCCGTAGTTTTACGAGCAAAGAGATTTTCGGTATCAAGAAAAGTTTTACATAAGCCTAATGCAAATTGGCAAAGAAATATTTAAGTTTTTGTTTAGTTATATTGATATGTTTAGTTATTTCTTTTTGTAGTTCACTGACTACTCACATAACATGTTTCACTTAAGTATTTTGTCGGTGGAAAACAACTTCTGATCCAAAAGTATTAATGTAACGTACCAATTTACTGCGTAAAGGAGCATTGACTTTCGCATGTTACTAGATACCTTGCACAAGAACGTCGCGATGAAAACTGGAAAAGAGACCTTTTGAATAATGAAGCATTTACCATTAGCTCCCGCACTTATTATTGCTTTAGAAGGATGTATCATCCAATCGTAATCCTGGTAGTTAACTGTTACACTTTGCACGGCGACACTCACTGTTGCTCGTAAAGAGAATATAGACTGACTGGAAAACATTTACATAACAGAAGTATTGCTGAAATGACAATGTTCGTCAGTGTTTAAGTGTCTGAAATAACTTCATTTGTAAACTGCTTGAAGAGCTAAAGTGTACTGTGAAGTATTTGCTTCCTATCACAATACATTTGGTGGTACTTATCACTTGTTACAATTAATGCGTGTTTTGGGAATAAAATGAGCTGTATACTTGCTGAAAATTAGAAAACAAACCAAGTATTGGCAACCTTGCAACTGGAATTTCTTTGTTTTAAGCCATATCGCTCTGAGTGACGTAGAGCTCACAACTGATTTCTTTCAGTCAAATACACCAGTCTACACTTTTAATTACAGTGTGTCCACTAGATCATGGTCCCTGGCAGGAATGCAGCGAGTCTGTACATCAGTAAATAGTTCTAGTACACAGCGATATCCGAAGCTGGGCTCATGCTTCTATTGCATTTACATTACGTGCAACCAGAAGCACAAGTCCAGCTTCAGATACAACTGTGTACCTAGAATTGTTTACTGATGTACTGACTCGCTACATTCCTGCCAAGGGCCAAGAGCTGGTGGACAGACTACAATGGGTGGTAATAACGAAAATGCAAATCCTACTACTACTGCCATTAGACGCAGTAGTTGCACTTAAGCAAAGTATAGTTATATGTTATTTACCTTCTTTCGTGCTGAACCTGTTGACATCAGTCTCATTTACTTTAAGTATCACGTCACCAGCTTCTACCTGGAAGCACAAGAGAACAAACATTACCTACTACTGAATTTAGAATTTAGATTTTCCACTTTAAAAGACAAATTTCGGAGCGCCTTAGCAATTAAAAATGTAGGTAAGTACATTGGAAGATTCAAACCAATAGCACCGAATATTCCAGATATGGCTAATGCTACAAAACATTTTATTTTACAAAAATTGCTTGTTTTAACCATATCTATATTCTTGTATGTAAGGCTTTGCCCTATTCCCTTAGTTTATCAGTAATACAGAGTTATACAAAATGCATTGAGAATGAACAAGACCTCACAGGTTATTCGCAGAAGATTCAAGATATTGTGGCGCAGCGGCTATGGCCCGAGGTTATCAAGAGGTCGGCGCCGGGCATCGGAACGGTAAACAGACAACCAGGGTCTCGCCCAGCGTAAACACGATAAGCGCTATCACTAGATGACTACAACCTTCTGGATGTTTCGACATATCGGACGTTCTGGAGCCGTGTGCAAATCTCCAACAACTATATAAACGAGTGCTCTCACAAAGCAAGTCAGAGAGTACACAAGTTAGTGAGTGAGCCAGTCATCTAGCGAGTGCGCTTTTGGTGTTCTCTAAGACAGTCGGTGACGTGCAATAAACATGCGTGTGAAACGTCCGAAGACGCTACGTCACAGAATAAAGTGAAGTGAATGTGAACACAGTTCACATTAGCAAAGTGATAGTGTGAGCTAGAGAATCTCACTAAAATTTCAACTAAAAACTGAGTGATATAAATGTACTAATGTTGATACATTTGTATTTGCAGATGATCAGTTGTATTGGCAGAGAATGAGGAAGATGTGCAGAAACCAGTGCTTAATTTGAATGAGATAATAAAAGGGTATAATATGGAAATTTCGGGAGAAAAAACAAAAATTATGGCAATGACAGGAAAAGGACAATTTCGGGTAAAAATCGTAATAGGAGGACAAATAATTGAGCACCTTTAAATATTTGGGATCAAATATATCAGAAATTCAAAGAAAGGCAGAAATGGAAGAAAATATAAAAACACAATAAAATCAATTGGTGTATAAAAATACATTTCGGCAGGAATATGAGGAAGGATCTTAAATTACGATTATATAGAATAGAACCCAAACCCTCGTTAAAATATACCTACTTGTGAGACATGGGTAATTAAAACCAAGGAAAAAATGAAGACTGGGGGTATCTCAAGGTCCTTACTAGGTGCTTCTGGGAAAGATCGATTCCGAAATGTAGATATAAGAGAAGAACTAGAGGAAGAAAACATTGTGGAAGAAATTAAAAGATATCAGAGCAAGTGGAAAGAGGATGGAGCCTTCTAGATTGCCCCGGCAAGCAATAGGACCAAGAGACATCGGACGATCCCCAATGGGGTGAAGAGAGCGGTTTGATTAGCCTCGGAACAGGTCTAAAGGCCTAATCCATATTAAGGAAGAAAGTATAAATGTACTAAACATAGGGTATTTAAATCAAAACCGTTTGAGCCATTTTTAGGAAATAAATAATGGAAATATCCATGTAAAGGGATGGGACCGAGCGGGATGGCTCAGGCGGTAACGTCTGTGGTCCGCATTCGGGAGATCGCGGGTTCGATCCCCATGGCCGTGCACTCTGACATGGGCTTTCCGTGGTTTCCCCATGTCGCTTATGCGAATGCTGGGGTGCATTATTTCATACCACGATTTCCTTTCCATCATTTCCTTCCATTCCATTTCCTCATCTTTCAGGTGTGTAGTGTTGGCAGTGCCGGGTAGATGGCGCGGATGATTCCGCATGATAACTCTGTTCTCGGCGCTAGGTGGCGTTTGGCTGGCCTTGTGTCCTTGTCCTCCGTCGGGGGGGGGGGCGCTCAGTGCGACACCGGAACCGCGTGTGATGGCTGCTTGGCGGGTCCTGGAGCCGGGATGAAGAGATCTCAGCACTTGTTAGGGACTGCCGCACGTCTCTGTGGTCTGTCTAGCTGCGACCTTGTGTGGCACCTTCAGTTCCCTCATTTCATCCCTGCCTCCTGGGGTTGGTAGCCACTTATTGTGGCTGCGTAGGTCGAAGTAAGCGAGGTGTCCCCCCTGTCTGTACCCTTTACCCTTTACTATGGGATGGGAAATTTTCATGAAAATCTTGGTGTAGTTACCTTGAAAGATACTGAATTACGAGTTTGGTATTTATGTGACATTTCCTTTAAAAGTTAGGTGCTCACAGAGGAGGGGGGGGGGCGGTTGGGAGATCTCAATACATGTACAGCCACGGAAAAAATGAATGAGCGCACTAGGAGAGCAGAATATTTCTAAGTCCCACGTCGTTGCAGCGTGGTTTACAAAAGTCGATATTTCCAACATGCAGCTGAGTTTAATGGAGTCTCTGTTCCATAATACGCAGTTTGTTACCCCGCCCCTTTCTTTATCAGGAACAAATACAAATGCAAGTGGTGATTCAAAACACAGGCTACTGTGTGTCCGACAGACGATGACATATGGAACATACTCAATAAACTCATGTGCATGTTGGAAATATCGATTTGTGTAAACACGGCGTGGGACTTGGAAATATTGTGCTCCTCCTAATGCGCTCAATCATTCTTTCCGTGGTTGTGCAATCTCGATATTTGAATGAAATGCAGTGTTTTCCTCTATGTACTATAGGTACATATGTATGTAGGTGGTGGAGAAAGTAAAAGATGCACCAAACTGGCTCCTTATCGTCTAGGAAGCTGTCACCACAAAACCCACTCCAGTTAATGTTACGATAAAAGTTGAAACTTTATCGCCGGGTGAAGTGAATGTGTTACGGTATACTCTCCTAAAAGCCTTTGCCATTTTCGCTTGGTGCATCCTTTCATGCAGTGGATACTCCTTTTGTGTTCGCCGGGGTCATACCGAGCGAGAGCGTCTGGGGCTCGCATTCAGCAAGTCCGGATTTCAAACCCCGAGCCAACAGATCATGCAGTGGTTTTATTTTTCGTAACCGCAGTTTCTACCCTGCCACCGTTACCTCCGATTTCTACTTGTCCTCGCGGAGAGGAACGTCCTAACAGGATACATAATCTGGAAACGTTTGGGACCCGGCTAAGATGCGCCATTAGCTCGTCCATATTCCCAGAGGTTAAATATACGCCATATGTGGAGTATGGCAGAGTTAAACATGATGGTCCTTAGTTTTTCCAGGATACCCAACGACCTGGAAGGTCAGGGACAGTTAGGAAATTGCAATATGTTCAGGGAAAGTCAGGAAAATTAGTTCAAAGCTATCACATGTTTGGTAATTTATACTGATGAAAACTACACATTAAAGATGATTATAACACTTTTTTCTTCCTAGAATTGTATCCCAACTCTTTAAGCGATGAGTTACAAAATAAATGCAAATGCAGCCGTCAACTGGGGTGGTTTGTGACCTGTGACGTCACAGCATAAACTACGCCGTACGTCGAAATTTGCTCTTGTCTTGGCATTAATGCTTAGAAATACCTATGGCCGCTAATTACCCGCACTTTCTTCTCTTTTTGACAACCCTGGCTGTGTCTGTATGCATCTTACTGTCCCCTGCACCGCAAAAATAAGGCAGACTTGCAAAATTTGTGTGGGAAAACTAACACTTATATCTTTATGCGCGTTGCTTAGGAATGTTGGGTATTTTCCTTTTCTGTTAGGGTGTCATATCGAGTACTATCTGTCCACTTTATTCTTCTTCTTCTTCTTCTTCACTCCATTGCCTCTGGAAACAATTCATCAAATGCTGTAAGAGATGTTGAGAAGGGGCACTCTAACAGTCTGCCTAGAGTTTTCCATTCCTCCTTGCTTAGGCAGCACGCACCAGTTCCTGTCCTGGCGTGAGGCGAGGCAGTATTTTATCTCTTTCATTGTGCACATTGCGGTCAGGACCTAAGGGGTGTGCCTACAGGACTTGAAGCCTTCTTTAACACGTATAATAACTGGGATTTGTCCTACACATCTACACTGCGAGTTCCAATAAAACAATGCTTACTTTACACATACATAAGCAGTTAGAGAAGCCCAAAATTCTTATTATGCTATCTCCTAGCTTAATATACCTATCGCATGATATTCTCTTAGCAGGAATACCAAGGTCACTTGTGCGGCTCGTTAAAAAGGATAATGATGATACTAATGATGATACTAATGATAATACTAATGATAATGATGATAGTACTACTACGCCCACCACCGCCGCCGCCGCCGCCGCCGCCACCACAGCCACCGCCACCAACAACGCCACCGCCACCGCCACCATCACCAACACCGCCACCGCCGCCACCACCAGCACCACCACCGCCGCCACCACCACCAACACCGCCACCGCCGCCACCACCAGCACCACCACCGCCGCCGCCACCACCACCCTCGCCACCCACGTCGATTATTGTTAGTATTATTGGTGATGGTGGTGGCCGTGGCAGCGGTGGTAAATGGGGGTGGCGGCGGTGGTTGTGGTGGTGGGGTTGGCAGTGATGGTGGTGGTGGTGGTGGGGTTGGCAGTGATGGTGGTGGTGGTGAGGTTGGGGGTGGCGGCGGCGGTGGTTGTGGTGGTGGGGTTGGCAGTGATGGTGGTGGTGGTGGTGAGGTTGGGGGTGGCGGCGGTGGTTGTGGTGGTGGGGTTGGCAGTGATGGTGGTGGTGGTATTGGGGGTGGCGGCGGTGGTTGTGGTGGTGGGGTTGGCAGTGATGGTGGTGGTGGTGGTGAGGTTGGGGGTGGCGGCGGTGGTTGTGGTGGTGGGGTTGGCAGTGATGGTGGTGGTGGTGAGATTGGGGGTGGCGGCGGTGGTTGTGGTGGTGGGGTTGGCAGTGATGGTGGTGGTGGTAGTGAGGTTGGGGGTGGCGGCGGTGGTGGTAGCGGTGGTGGCGGCGGTGTTGGTGGTGGTGGTGATGGTGGTGATGGTGGTGGTGGTGATGATGGTGGTGGTGATGGTGGTGGTGGTGCTGGTGATGGTGGTGGTGATGGCGGCGGCGGTGGTGGTGGTGATGGTGGTGGTGATGGTGATGGTGGTGGTGGTGCTGGTGATGGTGGTGGTGATGGCGGCGGCGGTGGTGGTGGTGATGGTGGTGATGGTGGTGGTGATGGTGGTGGTGATGGTTATGGTGGTGGTGATGGTTATGGTGGTGGTGATGGTGGTGGTGGTGATGGTGGTGGTGGTGATGGTGGTGGTGGTGATGGTGGTGGTGATGGTGATGATGGTGGTGGTGATGGTGATGGTGGTGGTGGTGATGGTGGTGGTGGTAGTGATGATGATGGTGGTGGTGGTGGTGGTGATGGTGATGGTGGTGGTGGTGGTGATGGTGGTGGTGGTGATGGTTGTGGGGGGCGCTGGTGGTGGTACATTTGTAATACTTAAAAAACATTCCAGCTTGCAAAGCTGAAAACGTTGGCAAATATTTCAAGCTATTCAAACGTCGTAAAAGGTTGTCCAACGCAATGGTTGAAATAACCCCAATAAAAATACCCCGAACAGTTCCGAAGTGGTGACGTTTTATTATTTCATTAGCAATTGGGGGCATATAATTGAATCTATTATTTTGGAAAGGGGCCAAGTGCACAAATCACAATGTTGAGGAAACTTAAAGAAACTTCCCCACAAGAAAAATAATTTTGTACAGGTCTATAATAGTTTTGATTTAAGGTACAGAGGATACTAAGCAGCTCACCAAAACAGAATGTTTTGTCACACCCCTTTATAGAAAAAAAGTCTTTGAAAATTGTGCACTTGACCCCTTTCAGTAACTGACAGCAAAATTTGAAGTTGTTTACCATGTAAGAAATTTTTCTGATCAGTTTCTTTGGTGTTTTAAGTAGAGTGTGACATTTTTAATACAATAGTGTATTTAGATTTTAAATACAGGTTGTTGTCATACAGCCTACAATACATGACATAAAAAACCAGTTTATGTCATGATCGATGCAGTTCATGTTATCTCTTCAAACTGAAGCAACGTCTGGGGCGTCCTTGGTTGTAGTAGATCATTAAAAATCGGGCTATAAAACTCTTCGTAGACAACCAGGTAAGGTTCCAGTTTTTTCAGATCTGCCATCTTCTTTGCGTTTATGGCTGTCTAAAAAAGAACACCAATATAACTATTTAAGTCTTATAAGCAGCTGTTGTTTGCAGTTCAAATCTGACTGTTTTTAAAGGGCTCCGATGTAACGGTGATAAAATGTTACTAAAACACCTTTCCTTCTGGATAGGTGAGCCATTTCCTCTGCTAAGTTTGGGGGCTCTGTGGTTTTCAGCTCCGTCTATGAACTTGACCACTACATTTCCTTTTGCTTCTTTGTTGTAATAGCAGAAATCTTAAAGCTGGGGTGTTTCTCTGACATAGGTTTCACGTGAATATGTGCTTTTCTTGTTGTGTCGTAAGCACAGTTTGGATTTGAAAGGGGCCAAGAGCGATTACTTGACTCCTTTCAATAATGAACACAACAAATTAGAAACTAAAAACTTCACTTTAGTAATGTTGCACGTTCTTTTCGCACAAAGAACGTGCTACATTACTAAGATAAGTGAAGTTTTTAGTTTCTAATTTGTTCTTACTTTAGAATCTTGTTGCTTCACTGTTAATAGCTTCAATTTTCCTTAATAAACACAATATTCTCCCGTCTTTCCTACATCATTACGGCAATGACACTTGAGTCCTTTCTGCACTTAACGATGCGTCTATATCCAAGGAATAATAATCCGTGCCTAACTCATTTTATTACTTTTTGCCTCTTGACCCCTTTAAAAAATAATTGATTCAATTGTGGAAAACAACTTAACATTAAGATATCGCATCGTAACGGTTAGTCTATTTACCATTAGTATCTGTGATGGTAGTGAAAGACAGGTTCCCCAACCTGCCTCGCCTTTTAAACGTTCATTCGCTCCGGACGGCAGGTACGCGTCGAGGTAAACTGCCTGCCTAGGTGCCTAGGTTGGCCCGTGAGAAACGTATCCGCCAGAGCAACTACTGTCCCTTCACCAGCTCATGCTCTAGGCAGGGGGAGACATTCCACATAGTGTAACCCCAATATTGTAAACTTCCGCGCAAACATTGCTCTGCTGGTCACGTTGCCAACTTACCTCCAATATTATTCGCGCTATGTTTACTCGCTGCTGATTTCTCTTAATTTTAGTTGTAAAATCGTACGAGTCACTAGTTTCGTGCCGGAAGCAATGAAAAAAGTAGTGAGAAGTAAACAAACCCCCCTCTAGGAGTAGTGTGAAATGTGCTATAATATTGTGTTGCAGAACAAAGAGGTTCAGAGTGACAGTTCTATATGTAAAACAGATCTTTACAGGATGACTGAATCAAACAAACCTAACGAGGCCCTTAAAGCGGACACAATCTTGCTTTATTGGGCCACACTGTTGTTTAGTTGCCCCCATAGATCTAGCTTGGGTCAAGATAAAATGAACAGTTAAAGAAATGTAACAGGTTACTAATCCTTACAGGAATTGCACGACATAACACTCGAGGGTATATCACATAAGACCGAAACAGACTGGCACTGTTCTTGAAAAATACAGAAAAGGCTGAAAATGATCGGTAGGAAAAAGACTGAGCAGTTGAAAACATCGTTTACGTTCTATGAGTTAAATACATAGCATGAACTGAAAGTAACATTTAAGCTGTGCTATTTTCAGCGAGTTCTTTTCTTTAATCTGGCGTGAATGCACGTTCCAAGGTTGGCAACATTATCGTAAACGCGATTAGAAGCATCACTCCGCTTGAGATATCTCCAGGGACCATGAGCTGGTGAACAAACTGTAGATGCAGGCAGTACAGAAATGTACACCATCTAATTACCTCCTATCCTCAATTAGTTTTATATCAGGACACCTTAGGTTTATTTGCTTCCACTCCTTATACATTTTCTTCAGAATCTCAAAGTTTCATTCGAACTACTCCCACGAATTCCCACAAATGCAACCTCCACATTTTACCATTGTATCTACGACTGTTTGTAGCAGTTCAGCTCACATGGCCACAGACATTATCTGGCGATTGGCAAAGCTCCAAGAAGATCATCATCTCCACTTTTAAAGCATTTCAGCAGCCAAATTAATAAGGAGAACATTTTCATTTTTAATACCAATACACAGAAATATATTACACTACAGTTCACATTTTATGACGTGTTTCATTAGTTTTGTAGTCATTTTAAAAATTGTACGGATTTTTCAACTTTTTCATACGTGATGTTTACATAGAGTAGTGCAATGTTTTGATGTACTGCATGAAACTGAAGTCTAACGGAGGAACAAAGTCGAATTCAACAATGCCTATGATTCCCCTCCACACCTCCTGGTTTGACTTCAGAAATGTTTTCTTCGTCAGCTATTATCAAAAGAATTGAGCTCAATGCATATAAAATAATGTTGCCAACACCACTCATGAGAAAGTTGAAAAACAATGCAATTTTTCAAAAATTGTAAAGATATTAAAATATAAAATCTGATGTGTTACATTTACATGACTCTCTCTACTCTTACAAACACTTATTCCTCTATCTACTTCATTTCAATCGAGATAAACATCTGTACAAATTATCTTATTGGTAATTTTCTTGTGCGTGAAACGGGAATACAGCAGGCTTTAAGCGACAGACAAATGTTTTAATTTTGGTCGCTAGATGATGACTTAAATTCCGTTCTCTTTGCACGACTAAGAGAGAAAAACCTGAAAAATGACCTTCCATTTGAGAAAAGTAGAAGTATTGCGAAACTCACACCGATAACAAGGAATATCTCCGAAATGGTTCCCTCCACACAAAAGAAGCGTTTGGGCATACATTTTGTTTTAACGAGATGTACATTTTGTGTATAGTAAGATTTGGTCTATCTCTTACGGTTTACCAGTTCTGCAAAAGTCATCCAGAGTAAACAGGACTACATGGTCTATAGCCAGAAAATTCAAAATATACATTTCATTTGCCATAAAAATATCTCAAACATATGACATTTTAATGAAAATCGTTTAAGCCATTTCTGAGAAAATCAAAATTTTCAATGTAAAGGGTACTTTAGGGTAGAGGAATTTTCTTCGTCTTCGTGTCGCATTCTTAAACGATATTAAACTTAAATACCAACTTTGGTTTCTAACCGACGTTTCGTTTTTGAGATATACTGCTCACAGACAGGCACGTCCAGTCGCCCGCACGCGCGCACGCTAAAATGCCTTCTTTGACTCAGAGGCACCAATGCACGTATATCCACTGAAATCCCGATATCGAATTTTTGATAGAATGCAAGAGGTACTTCGCTTACTTACCACTGGTAGTAGAGAAAGCAAATAAAGAAGGGCGGGGGGGGGGGGGGGGGACACGGCTTGTATCATGCAGGTGTGACATAACTAATAGAAGTGTTTATCTAATATGCTTTACATCAAAAAGTCTGAAGTAACACCTCTTTGTATGTCAAAGCTGTTCAGAACCAGAATGTCACCTCTACAAACTATTTTGTTGTTTTCTTCCTCCCTGTTTTACTTTTTCCACTACATACTTACACCAAGTAGGCTAAGTACAGCTTACGTAAAACGTGGTGCTAGATCACCCCCACCCCCACCTCCACCCCCCACTCCTGAGGCAAAGATACACAATAGTACTCAGCAGCGTGCTTGCATAATAAGAAAAGTGGGGGGTGAGTGTTCCTCCTGCTGTTTGTCACAAGCACAATGCGTTGTATGTGTGACTACTTCCAAGTTCTGGTCCCTTGTTCCCTACCACTCTCTCCACTTCTTTGTTGCGCATATGGAGAGTCACGGCGTTTAACTCAAGCTGCACCTACTGTATTCCACGAGCAATTAGATATACCTAGTGGTTTCACCGGAAGTTAATGTTTTGACACTTCCTAAAATCAAAGGGAGCATTTTATAAAACGGTCTCTGAATAGCATATGTCGGCTAAATACCAAACTTAGTATTCTGAATGACTATTGCATTACTGGTAAATCGCAAGAGATAGAAAAAAAGCTTACTGCCCCAAAAGCATTGATATGGTTAAAAGTACACAATTTATGTCGAACGTTTTTCTGGAGTTAGCCATTTCCAAAGTGTTCGTTGTTATTGATATTGAATTTTCAAGTACTTTAATTACCTCTTGGCAATGTAAAGAGAATGCAATTTCAAAATCATACAAGCCGACCATTTCTTAATATATATAACTATCGCTTAAGCCTATTGTATTCCCTTATTCCCCTTGTACCTACACAGAAATATGTATAAGACAATTTCTGGAAGTGTTTATCTCGATGAACATGAAGTGGATAAAGGCACAGATAAACGTTTGTAAGAGTTTGTGCAAGAGTAAGGAAAGGCAACCGACCGAGACGGCTCCGCGGTAACGTGTGCTCATGGGTTCAACTCCCGTGGCCGACCTTCCTCATCCACGGGTTTTCCAAAGGTTTCCCGGGTCGCCAGGCGAATTCTGGGAAGGATAATTAGATTCCCCGAATTTCCTGCCCTTCCATTTCGTTTCATTAATCATTTCATTCAACTGGGGGCACTGGACCCCGCACCGAGGTCACCCGGAGTGACCTCTGTCAATGTCTGTGCCGCTAGACTGGTACTGGCCGCCCGATGTCTCCTCTCACCTCGTCCTTAGGGTCATAGGTACAATAACCCTGGCTTCAGTGCTCATGATGAACGTCTCAGAGTTACCGAGGACCGCATATTCAGGCATACGCAACAGCCAAATATAGACCCGCTGATTGTTAAATACGTATGTAAACACGCTCTTATTCATTCACCATTCTATGGCCACATCAAGGAAGTTTCTTTAAAACGAAAAGCGAAACATTTATAACACATAGTGTTAAATATTTTTGAGCAGTCACTGGAATTCTCACAATTACTAGCACCAAATTCATGATTTTGCAGCACTGCACTACGGCTTTGCAATTATTTTGACTTTTTAAAATACCAATATAACATTTCAATATGGTTAAAGTAAGAAGTAACATTTACTCATTCAAATAAGTATTTTACGTTTAAGGTCAATAGCTCAAATAATTTTAGAATGTTAACCGAAAATATAAAAATGTACTATTTTCAGAAAAATTAATTAAACACGAAAGTATACCTTGCATGATATTCCAATACGCTAGAATTATTATTGCTGGTTACACGAAAAATAAATATTTCTGCCTGTAATTCACAACATGACTTTATGTACCAATGTCGGTCTGGGTGGTTGGTTGGTTAGATGCCGCCTACTGATCCCAAGGCCGCGGGTTCAAATCCGGCCTAGACCGATGGTTTTTTAAGTGTACTAAAAACGACAGCTCCATGTCAGTAGATTTACTTGTATGTAAAAGAACTGCGGGACGAAATTCCGGCACACCGGCGACGCTGGTGTGATCCTGGCAATTGATAGAGTCGTTAAACAACAAAATACTTTTAATTTAATTTATGTACAAAGATGGAAACGGTGACTGTCAGGAGACATTTCTACAACGTACTGTAGTATTGGCGGGGGAACCGGATTCGATTCCCGATACCGTGTGGGGATTTTCTCTCGCTGGGAGACTGGTCCGGGGTGCACTCAGCCTCGTTAGGTCCCTGGGGGGCCGATTGGGCAACTAATTGATTGAAAAGTAGCGACTCCTGGTCGAGAAGACCCCATAACCGGCCGGGAGGGACAAGGGCGCTGACCACGTCCCACCTCCAGTACTGCACCCCACTCATGACGCCTGTGGTGGGAGAGGCAGGGACGAAGCGGTCGGGCGATAGGCCTAGGCCCGGATGCGCCTTTGTGAAGCAGGGTTACATTACTGTAGTATTGGGAGAAAAATAATATGGAAGGTTAAACTTTTTATGAGAGGTAGAATTGGAATTTAAAAATCAATGCCACAGCTGTGATTTGAACCACAGACCCTCCGCTTAGCAAGCGAGTGCTCTAAGCGGAGGGCCTGTGGTTCAAATCCGAGCTGCGGCATTGAATTTTTAAGTTCCATTTCCACCTTTCCAATCATTGCCCACACACGGCTTGTGTGTTTTTAAACACCAACAGTAAGTTTGTTTGGCATAAATAAATAATTTTATTTTTATCATTATCAGTATCATTATTTTTGTTAGTATTATCATCAGTATTTTTGTTATTATTATTATTATTATTATTATTATCATCATCATCATTATCATTATTATTATCATCATTGTTATTGTTGCTATTATTACTACTATTATTGTTGCTATTATTATTATAATTATTATGATTATGATGATTATGATGATTACGATTATTATGATTATGATGATGATTATGATGATGATTATGATGATTATGATGATGATTATGATGATGATTATGATTATGATTATGATTATGATTATTATTATTATTATTATTATTATTATTATTATTATTATTATTATTATTATTATTATTATTATTATTATTATTATTATTATTATTATTATTATTATTATTATTATTATTATTATTATTATTGCTGTTATTTTGCAGTTAAGTTCCTTTGTTATAGCTGTAGCACCTGTGTTGATTTCGATTCATACTTATGTTGATTAAAACCTTTAAAAAGGTAATGCATTATTTTCCAAGACTGCACAAAAATAGATATTTCAGTGTTTACTGAACTTGCTTTACAATATCTCCTGCTTATACAGTATTATTTTGTAAAGTAATAGCAGAAATTCTTTCGAGCATACCTGGAGGTATATTACGCAAGCTTTGCTCACTGAAGCAACGATTCCAGGTCACAGATTGTGATGGGCCATGGATTAACATTAGTACACTTATTACGTTGCTCTGTGGCCTTTGTTGAACCTGAACTTGTTTTTTTATTTATTTCACACGGAAACGAATATAAATCTGTAAGTATAATATTTTATAATGTCACACAGCAGCGCAGTGCAATCTAAAAGGTACATCGAAAGCTTAAGAAAGGATTTTACGAAGAAGTGGAAAAAACCTTTAAGACCTAGAGGTAAAATAAATGATTTTTCCAGAATAAGAACCATAGGGGATGGCTGCTTTGGGCGTGTAATGCTAGCCTTTCACACCAAACGTAAGCAATACTATGCCATGAAAATCATTGATAATAACAAAATGGTGAAAATTGGTAGCCCAAAATTATTGATCAATGAGATCAAAATTTTAAGGGCAGCGAGGTTCCCTTTTCTGACGCACCTGGAGTTTTTTCTGAGGGACGCCAACAACACATACCTTATTCTGCCCTTCAGCGATGGCAAAGACATGTTTCAATGTTTAAACGAACAGAGATTCTTCAAGCAAGATGTTGCAGTATTTTTTGGTGCGCAGGTAGTACTAGCACTTGAGTACCTGCATTCGGTTCGAGTAATCCATCACGACATTAAACCAGAGAACATAATGGTAGAGAAAAATGGCTACATCAAGATTGTTGACTTCGGTTTTTGTGAGCGAACCGAATACAAAACCTGGTCATTTTGTGGAACCCCAGAGTACATGGCACCAGAAATAATTTTAAACCGAGGCCACACCAAAGCAGTTGATTGGTGGAGTTTTGGGGTGTTAATTTTTGAAATGCTTACTGGTTACACGCCGTTCACAGCAGAGAATGCTACAAAATTGTATAAGAACGTGCTACTTGGAAGATACACCTGTCCAAGTTACATATCAAAAGATGCTAAGAACCTGATATTCAAACTTTTGCAAGTAGATCCATCTAGAAGAATTGGTAATCTGAGACTTGGTGCTATTGAAGTTCAGGAGCACAATTGGTTTAAACAGATAGATTGGATGTCATTGCTGAATTGCCAACTAAAAGCGCCTTATTTACCTTAGTAGAAAGCTTAAGCGTCTAAATTATCGGTCCCACTCCGGAATGTTGAAATGAATGTAATATGCAATTGTACACATTAATTGGTAGGAACTACACTTTCAGCAAAGTGGCTACAGGAAATTCCTCTGCGGACAGCAAAATAATCATTTATAAGCTCATGTGGAATTTGTGAAACTAGGAGTGGCTATACGCAGATGGACGACTGCAACAGATTCAAAATGGAGGAATACTCCATTTCCTGCTTCAGCCGGAGGAAGGAGCACTTCGAGGGGTACCTGGCAGGGCGAATTTTCAAACATGTGCACTCCAGAAGGATGCCAATGCAGCAGCAGTTCTCCTGCACCAGAATGGAAGGTAAGAACGAACTAATGTAATAGTTGCTAACTAAAATAAGCTTATATAAAATAATCTGTTGTTGTACTTGCATGATATTCTCTACTCTTGTACTAAAGCCATAGAAAAAATGATTGAGAGCATTAGAGAGCAAATATTTCTAAGTGTCACGTTGTGTTGCAGCGCGGTTTACACAAACCGATATTTCCAACATGCAGCTGAGTTTATTAATAGTCTCTGTTCCATATGTTATCGTCTGTCGGCCACACAAGTAGACTGCCTTGAATCATCACTCGCATTTGTATTAAATGTCCCATGTAAACGGTAGTCTGGGATGGGAATATTTTCTTGAACTTTTTATGTCGCATCCTTGGAAGATACCGAACTTAAATGCCAAATTTGGTACTTAACCGACTTTTCGTTGAGTTACGCTGTTTACACAAACACATACACGCACCCGCAACCCTACCCCAACACACACCCCACACTCACACACTCCACAACCACCACCACCCTCACCCAGCCGCACACACCCGCAACCCTACCCCAACACATACCCCACAACCACCACCCAGCCCCACACATCCCACAACCACCACCACCCAGCCCCACACACCCCCACCCAGCCCCACACACCCCACACTCCACACGCCACAACCACCACCACCCAGCCCCACACACCCCACACCCACACTCACACACTCCACAACCACCACCACCCTCACCCAGCCGCACACACCCGCAACCCTACCCCAACACATACCCCACAACCACCACCCAGCCCCACACATCCCACAACCACCACCACCCAGCCCCACACACCCCCACCCAGCCCCACACACCCCACACTCCACACGCCACAACCACCACCACCCAGCCCCACACACCCCACACCCACACACCCCACACTCACACACCCCACCACCACCCAGCCCCACACACCCCGCCCCACCCCACACATCCTCACCCAGCCGCACACACCCGCAACTACCCCAACACACACCCCACAACCACCACCACCCATCCCCACACACCCCACAACCACCACCACCACCACCCAGCCCTACACACCCGCACCCAGCTCCACACACCCCACACCACACACCCCACAACCACCACCACCCAGCTCCACACACCCCACAACCACCACCACCCAGCCCCACACCCACACACCCCACAACCACCACCACCCAGCCCCACACACCCCACAACCACCACCACCCAACCCCACACACCACACACCCCACAACAACCACCACCACCCAGCCCCACACACCCCACACCCACACACCCCACAACCACCACCACCCAGCCCCACACACCCCACACCCACACACCCCACAACCACCACCACCCAGCCCCACACACCCCACACCCACACACCCCGCAACCACCACCACCTAGCCCCACACACTCCACAACCACCACCACCTAGCCCCCACACACCCCACAACCACCACCCAGCTCCACACACCCCACAACCCACACACCCACCCAGCTCCACACACCCCACAACCCACACACCCACCCAGCTCCACACACCCCACAACCCACACACCCACCCAGCTCCACACACCCCACAACCACCACCACCCAGCCCCACACACCCCACAACCACCACCACCCAGCCCCACACACACCCACACACCACCCCCAGCTAGCCCCACCCCACCCACTCACACATACACAAAGGCAAACGCACACACAAAAGCGCGCACGCTCACGGATCATGTTTCTAAACTTTATTTTTTATTCAGGGGATCTCAAAACCTGTATTTCCATCAAAATCTCGCTATAAAATTTTTGGATGGAATGCAGTATCTTCCCCACTATGTAGAAGGGGAAGTACTGCACTCAAAAATCAGATATCGAGATTTCACTTGAAATATATGTTTTGGGACCCCCTGAATGTAAAAAAGCACTCTTAGAAAAAGGTCCGTGTGTGCGTGCAGCATAAATTAAAAAAGTCGTTTAAACATCAGACTGGTATTTAAGATAAGCATCTTCTAAGAATGCGACACAAAGATTTTAAAGAAAATCCCCTCCACCATCCCACCCAGACTACGATTTTAACAAAATACTTCTAACGATTTTAATTAAAACGTTAAAGATATTTTCATGATAGACGAACTGCATATCATGAATTTTCTGAGAATGTCCTCAGAAGCCCTCTTCATTGTGGAAAGATTTTACATAAATGGTAAACAGAAATAGATGAAGTCTTACACAAATCTGTGTGTCAGATACAACCCCCCCCCCTTTTCTTATTGAGCAATTTCGAGGATATCCCATGTTATTTGTTTGAATATTTCAATACTTACATTTTTCTGAAATGAGAGATCGTTATTCATGTTGTATCTCTTGGATATGCAAAGAGAATGGAATTTCAAACCCATTACATAGCAACCAGCTCTTACAAGATTTGACTATCACTTAAAGCCTACTGTATTCCCACATTACCCTAGCATCTACAAGAAAATAAGCAATTAGATAATTTCTGCAAATGTTTATCTCGAATAATGTGAACTAGATAAGCATTTGTAAGAACAAACACGAGTAGAGAAAGTCATGCGAGTGCGACATATCACATTTTTTTCTGTATATTGCACCAGAAAGTTAAGTTCATATTGCCGTATTTGGAATTATTTTTGGTCAAAACTGTATCTTGAGTAATATAACATAACAAAGATGAATGACGTTTTATAATCAAATAAGGCATAAGAAGTAATGGTTAGAGAAAGTAGATGAAAACGAAAAAATAAAAAGCATGCCAAGAGTGGCGGAAGATCATACAAATCCATCTGAAACTAAACCAAACCTTACACTAAAACAGCAATCCATTGTTTTATTATAACTGTTTTGAGGTGTAATGTGGAATATTTTTGTGGGAAAAGTTTAGATTATGAACATGAAAAATAGTAAAAATACTGAACGTATGCAACGTGACAAGATATTTGTCATGCAGGGTTATCTAAGCGACATACAGCTTTAAAAAATTACTTCAGGCCTGGGGAATAAAATTGTGCGAAAATTTACTTCATAGTGAGTAGCTTTCTGGATCAAAAATAGAAAACGTTTTACCAAAATGGTCAACATAACTAAGTCTTTAGTATACATAGGACGTAGAAAGCTGTCGCGCCAATTGCCTAACTATACCATAGATCGATCACTTTCTAATCTGTGGCTGTCAAGAAGCCAAGTTCATCAGTCATTGTCTGAGTTTGTTTTCCAGACCTCTCCATCGGGATGTGGTACACGTGCTTCTTAATGACAGCGATGGAAACTGGCACTTAGTGAATTTGGGTTAAATCTGTCCCTTTGCTGTTCTCTTATTCCCTAACGATACACATACCGTTCAATATTAAATTGCTAAGTCAGGCATCCACCAAAAAGAGCCCTCCCTCACTCCCTCGCTCACTCACAAACTCGCCCTCTCACTCCCTCGCTCACTCACAAACTCGCCCTCTCACTCCCTCACTCCCTTACTCACTTCCTCACTCCCCCACTCACTCCCAAACATGCCCTCTCACTCCCTCACTCCCTCGCTCACTCACAAACTCGCCCTCTCACTCCCTTACTCCCTTACTTCCTCACTCACTCCCAAACATGCCCTCTCACTCCCTCGCTCACTCACAAACTCGCCCTCTCACTCCCTTACTCCCTTACTTCCTCACTCACTCCCAAACATGCCCTCTCACTCCCTCGCTCACTCACAAACTCGCCCTCTCACTCCCTCACTCCCTTACTCACTTCCTCACTCACAAACTCGCCCTCTCACTCCCTCACTCCCTTACTCACTTCCTCACTCCCCACTCACTCCCAAACATGCCCTCTCACTCCCTCACTCCCAAACTCGCTCTCTCACTCCCTTACTCACTCCTAAACTCGCCCTCTCACTCCCCCACTCACTCCCAAACTCGCCCTCTCGCCCTCTCACTCCCTCGCTCACTTCCTCACTCCCCCACTCACTCCCAAACTCGCTCTCTCACTCCCTCACTTCCCCACTCACTCCCAAACATGCCCTCTCACTCCCTCACTCCCCCTCTCACTCCCAAACATGCCCTCACTCCCTCACTCACTCCTAAACATGCCCTCTCACTCCCTCACTCACTCCCAAACTCGCCCTCTCACTCCCTCACTTCCTCACTCACTTCCACACTCCCTCACTCACTCCCAAACTCGCCCTCTCACTCCCTCACTCACTTCCTCACTCCCTCACTCACTTCCTCACTCACTCCCAAACTCGCCCTCTCACTCCCTCACTCACTTCCTCACTCCCCAGCTCACTCCCAAACTCGCCCTCTCACTCCCTCACTCACTTCCTCACTCCCTCACTCACTCCCAAACTCGCCCTCTCACTCTCTCACTCACTCCCCCGCTCACTCCTGAACTCGCCCTCTCGCTCCCTTACTCACTTCCTCACTCCCAAACTCGCCCTCTCACTCCCTCACTCCCCCTCTCACTCCCCCACTTACTCCCTCACTTCCTCACTTCCCCTATCCCTCCCCCACTCCCTCTCCGTGTGTGTGTCCTCTATGGGTTCCTAAACCATTTGACTGATCACTGCGAAATTTGGCAAGTATGTATTTTTTCATGGAGAAAGTTATGCTATCCATTTTCCTATACAATGTATTACATTCACATGGTTTTCTCTACTAGCTTTTCTTTTAGGAAACACAATCACACTCCTTTCTCTACTCCCATTTCTACAAACAACACATAATTTTCTATATGTTTGAAATAGTAATGCATCGTATTACATTAGCACGATTTTCTCTAGGTTTCTTTTATGTAAAACATTCACATGTTCTTCTCTACTCGTCTCCAACGTACAATTCATACAATTTTCTATAACATGACATACAGATGCAACATACTACATTCACATGGTTTTCCTAACTCACTTTTACACAACACATTCACATGCATTCCTTTTCTCACTCTTCTACAAACAATACATATACTTCTCTATACTGTCGAAATACAAATGCAACGTGTTACATTCACATTCGCTCTATTCGCTTTTGTTACGTTACACAGTCACGTGTCCTCTATTTGACCTTCAGAAATAAGTCCTACAATTTTCAATGAGAAATAGAAATGCAACGTATTACATTCACACGGTTTTATCTACTCACTTTTCTTTTACAAAAAAAATCTTTCTGTATTCCCACTTCTACATACAACTCATATAATTAACTACATGTTTGAAATAGGAATACAACCTATTACACTCACACGGTTTCCCTACTCACCTTTCTTTCATGTAACACATCCACACGTATTTCTCTTCTAACTCTTCTACAAACAAGCTATAGGTACTATATATTATATTGAGATAGAAATGCAACGTATTACATTCCGGTCTGAGTGGCTCAGTTGGTTAGACGCTGGCCTACTGATCCCAAGGTCGCGGGTTCATATCCGGCCCAGACCGATGGTTTGTAAGTGTGCTTAAAAACCACAGTTCCACGTCAGTAGATTTACTGGCATGCCAAAGAACTCCTGCGGGAAGAAATTCCGGCACAATGACGGCGCTGATGTGATACTGGCATTTGACAGCGTCGTTAAACAACAAAATAGCTTTTAATTTTAATTTCTCTCTGATCCAGAGTTTGTCTGCTTCTCGACAGGCTTCTGACCCCAAGTCCTGACTTGTATGTCCTGGAGGTGCAGGTTTTCACACGAGATACGAGTTTGCATGGCAAATAAAATGCATACTTTACATTTTCTTAGAATTGCATATACTATCCCCTTCATACTGAATTGCTTGTAAGAGATAGACAAAACGGTACTTAGACATGTAATGTAAATCTCGATAAAGTACACAAGTTCTGTCAAATACAATTTTTTGTGGCCATATCCATTTCCATGAGTGAGTGTATAGGGTTTAAGAATCCGTCGACAACTAGGTCATTAGGAGCTGCCATTTCCAATATATTCTTTGTTGTTAATTTTAACTTATACGTTTTAGTTTCTCTACAACACATTTAGTAGGTAGAGGAAGTATTGATTTCCATCCAAAAATTCTATATCGAGATTTCACCGGAAATACATGTTTTGGGGCTCCTCTGAATAAGAAAAAAAAAGCATTTTCCTAAGAAACGCCTAAGCAGCGCGTGTCTGTCTGTTAAGGCAACTCCATAGCGAATGCATAAGTACGAAACTTGATATTTAAATTTCACATCTTCCAAAGGCGTGACGAACATTTTCAAGAAAATCACCCACCCCAAACTTTAGTTTACTTGGAAAATGTTTTGCCGTTTCTGAATTTCTCAAACAGCGATTTTGATTAAAATGCCTTGTCTCTAATCTACTCACATGAAAAATAAATGTACGTTTTGAATAGGGTAAAGTCTCTTTTGACTAAACTTTGCACAGTTTTGAATTGCTGGGTAACCTTAGTGATAGAAAGGGGGAAAAAAAAGAGGAATATGGAGAAAGCATTAAAATACACAATTTGTGTCACATACTTTTTCGCAGTACTATTGGCCATTTTCAAAATATTGCATGTTGTAATATTCCACCTAATAGACATTCTTGAGAGTTGTTACTTCCAATCTCCGTTTCTTTTCTTTCTATACCAAGTACTCGTTGCCAGGAACAAGATCAATACTGTTTCCGCATGCTGTAACTAAGTAGATGGCGGGGGAAACAGGACAACCCGGAGGAAACCCGCCCCAGCGCCACTTCGTCCAGCGGTTGCCTGCCGCTTCGGCTACGGCGCAGCCCCGACGGTTCGTGGCTACTCGCGGTGGTCGCATGTCGAGACAGTTGGACCAATTACATTTTAGCTCCATCTGCCTGAGAAAGGTATCCCGCAGCCCAACATGGCGTCCATAAATCAAAGATTCTTGGGAATTCCCGGCACCCGCCACCCGCCTCCCAGGACGTCTGCCGAACTATGTGAGAGGTTGTTTCTTTTGTCCATTGCTATACCTTCAAACTGAGCTAGAAGAATGGGATCCTGAACGCAATTGTTCAGCATTCACCTGGGACATCATTTACTGTAGCGTTAAGCTTCTGTTTGGTAAATGTCACATTCCGTGCATCTTATGCCATAAGCACACAAATTGTTTAAGGTTAAGCAATAAAGGAGATTATGGTAGACACAACATTTAATGGTAGCTGATAGCTGACTATTACTATTCTCTTTACTGTTATACAAATACATTTTGTGAGCGCAAATGATATTTATATCACCGACTTTACACCGTGTTTATCTACACAACACCGCAAGGCGTGGCAAGTTTATGATTGTATTTTGTGTTGAGTCACCCGGCATTAAATTTTGTGTCAACCATAATTATATATTGTAAGTTTAAGAGTTTTAATTCCCTTGTGGTTTATGTCCGGTATCTTTAGTTTAATGTTTGTTTACATTAATTAACTTTTTCACTTCAGAAGTAATGGAGGTGAACAAGAAGGAACCCGGCGAAAGTTCCAAGAAGTACTGGACAATGAAGCAGAAGAAAATCGAGTCTCATTTATGGACGGACGGTTCCTACTGAACGGTCGCAATGGCTGAAGTGTAGTTCATTCCAACTGAAATATGTTACGATTAAGGTCCTATCTGATCAAAATGGCCAAGCACAGTCGAGTGCATGGAAACGTGTGGATGTTTCTGGTTTCTTAGTGTTCTGTTCCACACAGGGGCCTGGGCGAGCCAATTTTAGAGCTTGAATTCAAGTACAACACATACGAACAAACAGCAAGGCTATGGAAGCGTTTCACTAGAACCAAGTAAGGGCTGGGGATTGGATGGTTTAATATTTGCTTATCAACTGTTTATTATATAGGCATAATTCCATGCACTCAACTGTCACATGCAACGTTTAAAATTTTGGACATTTGTTTTCCTGTGTGACCATCACCTAAATTATGAAGAAAGAAATAATAACTGTCTTACTCGACATTTGTAATTATGTATATTTTATATTCCGCAATGAGTAAAGCATTTATGCTTTCATTATTATATAATATACTAATTTGAATACATATACAATTTAGTAATTGGTAGTATGAATAAAATTTTGATATTATTTATGATATGAAAAAATATTACTGTGTTTACTAGTTCAGTACAGCGGACAAAATATGTACTAGTTCGGTCCCGAATCATGAAGGGAACAGTACTAGAGTAGCCGTCAGGAACGATGGAGGTAGTGACAGATGACGACGCACATGTAGGGGAAAGAGGGGAGGTGGTGCGTTGCAACTGTTTCCCAACTTTCTCAAGAAGTAATTGTACACATTATACGCCATTTTCCTGGCTTGACTGTGAATAACGCAACGTGTTACATCTGGTTGGCTAGAAAACACGTGACTGTGACGTCATTGGATATTTGTCTACTGCACAACCGCCTTTGTTCCAGACGGCGACTACAGTTCGGTCCCTATCGACATGTTATTGATGTCAACATTTCCCTTCCAATTCTATGCAGGCTTAGGACTGCCATAAGGCAGAGACTGCAAACTCAAACTACAAAATGTTTGCCTCCTCCTTAAGGCATGGTTAAAAATGTTGATCATAATGTACATTGTAGAGTATAAATCGCAGTCGAAACATCTTAGTTACTAGGAGCTACTCAATCCACCCCTATTCGTAGACTGTCTAACGTTCGAGAAAGCATAGTCAATCTGTACTTCAGTTTCGTAGCTGGAAGAAATTAATAGGACACTGTTTTTATATGTTAGAGTCTTGTTATTGATTTGGATATAAAATCTGACGTAAAGATTTTCTTTTTCTTTTTCTTCTTCTTCTTCTTCTTCTTCTTCTTCTTCTTCTTCTTCTTCTTCTTCCTTTCTTTTATGTGTCAATTTGCATTCTTTTTAGAACGTTTACTTATTGAAAAATGCAACCTTGCAGGATCATAATATACAACACAACTTCTGAAAGTCCTTTGCTAGGTATTTATTTATGCCAACAAACTTAATGCTGGTGTTCTTTAAACATACAAGCCATGTGTGGGCAGCGTTAGAGAGGTAGAATCGGAACTGAAAAATTCAATGTCACAACCGGGATTTGAACCACAGACCTTCCGCTTGTCTTGCGGTTGCTCTAACCCTTGCTAGGTGTTTATGGAAGGTAAATTTGAAACCACGTGTAACATATATTGGGTTTCCCTTGTCACTGTACACAACACTTTGTTCTTGTTCTGCCATAGTTGAACGTTTACTAATGACTGAAATGAAAACAAATTCGAATCGGCATCACTTCCAACATGAACGAGCGAGCATACCTGCATAGCTCGGACCGAACTAGTATGCACCCAGACTGGTAAGTCAACTACCTCCATATACAAATTGCTGCAACCGAAACTACATGTCCTTGTGATACTGAAAGTAAATGCAAAAGCGAGGAGATCAATTCCATTTCGTATATGTTATTCAGCACCTCGGTACAGTAGTGGCATTTGTGATTAAGATGAAAAACATTCAGGTTTTCGGGAATGACTAAGTACTGCCACAATGACCTGCTAACAAACGAGAACACTTGATGTCCAAACGCTTGTATATCGATCCCGTCAGTAGCACAGCATCGTCAGAGGAACGAGAGTAAAGGTCATCACACGATAGGTCAAAGGTCATTCCATATATATATATATATATTTTATATGTGACCAATACAATCTTGTTGCAGGATGTAAAACAACGTGGCAGCAGATGATAACTTCCTTGCGTCTGATCATATTTAGTCGCAATATCGACTTGGTCCCCAAACATGGTCTAACAGTAGGCGTTCATCTCAAACTTAGTCAATTTACGGGTCCCTGGAGTCCAACTCGTCAAAGTTTGTCATTTTCAACATATTTAACTTAAAATTTGTACACAGGTTTCTTCTGATGAAAATATGTTGTGTTGCATGGTTCACTTCACAGAAAAGACCATTTAACATAAATTGCTTCAACGAGATCTACATTTTTTGTAAAGGGTATTTAGGGTACGGATTTCCTTCAGTATCCACGTGTCTCATCCTTGAACGATATTAAACTTAAATACAAACTTTGGTTTCTAACCGACTTTTCGTTTTTGAGTTATGCTGTTTACAGACACACGCGCGCGAACCTTTTTCTAAAAATGCTTCTTTTCTTGGATTCAGGTGCCTCAAAACATCGAATTTTTTGATCGAATATTATACTTCCCCTACTTACTATACGTAGTAGAGAAAGTATAACTCCGCTGCAAACTTTAAACTTGATATAATAATTACTTTCAAAGATATTCACTATTTTGTAACTAAACTACTGGAAAAAGTCACGTGAACATCGGATTTTTCATTTCTATTCCTCCACATAAAATTTCTTGATTCACATAGCAACACGTTAGTTTTTCTTGGAACACCGCTAACAGTTATAAAATGGTTTAGCATTGTGCTGTTAAACTGAATGCATTTTACATTATTAGCTTCTTGCTTTAATTTAACATCATGTAACAATTTCTTGTTATGAAACAATTTAATTTGCATTTTAACTTCTTTATCATGTAGCACTCTAAATCAAATAAGTTCCAAGTGTCACTAAGTGTAACATTTCTTTAGTTATTTATTTATGCCAACAAACTTACTGCTGGTGTTTTTAAACACACAAGTCGTGTGTGGGCAACGTTTGAAAGGTAGAATCAGTTGGAGAATTCAATGTCATTCTGGCAGGTTGCCACAGTAGCTTAATGGTTAGAGCACCTGGCTGGTAAGCGGAGGGTCTGTGGTTCAAATCCCAGCCGTGGCATTGAATTTTTCAGTTCCGATTCTACCTCTCAATCATTTCTTTAATTATTTATGGGCATTGCTTATGGAATTTCTGTCTCAGATTTACGTAGGTACGTTCATCATCATAATCATCATCACAACAGCCTTTAATCCCTATAGGACATCGCCTCTCCTAAGGGGATAGCTCCATATGCTCTTCCCACATTTGAGCTAGGAATGTGAAATTTTTCACGACTTTGTATTGTTAGTAAAACATGTATAACTACTTAAATATTCACCCCGTCGACATGTTATGTAAAACATAACTCTCAGAATCGTCATGCTTATAAACGTTTAATGCAATTTTTTTCATAAAATAATAAATAATATATTTCGATTCTCTGATTTCACGGCGCATTAGAACCTCGCCTCCCCTTGGGGAGAAAATAAGATACGAGTATCATAAAGCCGAGGCCTGGGCGACTCGCAGAATACCTTGAGTGACCATTATTATTTTTACCTGCTAAACATACAGCTATCAGTGCAAGGTCGTGAGCAGGCTGCGTTCAGTGAGCACCAGTTCCCCAGCCCTGAATAGCCTAATCTCTAGCTAGTGAGTTGGGTTTAAGGGCCCGTCGACAGCTAGGTCAAAGGATGAAAACAGGGAAACTCACCATCCATGAAGCCTCACAGCTAAAACATTAAAATGTGAAGGCTAATACAGCTAACAGTTAAAACTAAAAAATAATCGGTAAAACCAGTAGTGTTCCAACGTTAAAATCTAAAAACATTAGATTCTAAAATAGGGGCATAATTACACCCTAAACATTTAAAAACTTCTTAGACAAGTTAAACAAGTTAACCCTTTCAGTTCCGGTGTCCATGATCATGGACATAGGCATTTTTTTCCTATCTGTACTAGTTTTAACTGTTTTTATGCTATATTCTTGTTATACTGTCTGTCATCAAACATACGTATTTGAGACGTTTTGAATTGTAAAAAATTATCTTTTTTACAATTTATATTGTGTTTTTTTTAAGAAAAGATGCAAAATCCATGCAACCGCAGTCAAATGATACCCCGTCATCATCCACGCGTGCCATCACACCGATTATTTTACGTGGGCCCTCCCCGTCCTTTACCACAGGCACATTTGACTGCGGTTGCCAAGACTCGAACTCACGACCTCAGGTACTACGTGCAATACGTGTTGCCTTAACGATCATGGCTATCCAAGCCAGCAGGCTGAAGGTGTCCCAGACCGCCTAATCTAAACCGGTTTCGAATTAGAGGAAGAACGGCATAAGTAGCAAAATCACTCGGTACTGAAAGGGTTAAACCAAAGCCAATATGGGCGACAAACCGCAGCACTGTACTTACAGCTACTGGGTCATCGCCCAAAACTGACTGCAGAGTAACACCCAGGCCAAGGGACTGGCGCTCACGAGCGTATCGCGGACAATCAAGGTGGATATTCTATAACTAGGACGTAACACATGTTAGATACAAACAAAATTGGATTTTTGGCTTCAGAGTAGCCATTATACAGGTTACCGTTAATTATGCAACCAAATCGACATTACGGAAAAACAAAGAGTTACTGTTTTAATATATACATTAGAGGTCTGCGCGGGCTCGGGCCTGAAAATTAGGAGGTAAAAATATTTTTTTGGTCATCGATGTTGAAACGCCGAGAATAGCACAATTATCACAGCATTTTTTTTACTAGGAATTCCATATGATTATTCAGCTGACACGTTTCAAATGCTGCTAGTAAGTCAATAACTGCAAAATAATTGTGTTTAAAACAAAATTGCACAATCGGGCCCGTGCCGGATGGTACACTACAACCAAATTCTTGGGCTAGGGCTTTGAGGCCGGGTCGGGCCGAAATTAACACTAATATGCAATAGGTAGGTATATTTAAGGGCATAAGTCTGACGGTCTTTTCCAAGCAAAATGTCAGGTTCAACTCTGCTGTGAGTTTAAAGAAAACCTAATTTCAAAGAGAAGGTGAAATACGTTTCTGGGATAAACTTCATTACTTGGTTCCGAAAATAACCTTTCTTACTGACGTCACCCTCCTGCTGTTCGGCATTAGCCAACATAAGACTAACAAACACAGCCAACGACTCACAAACCTCATACCAAAGCACGTGAATTGGCTCGCATGCATTCTTAATACGTTTATGATTCAGTAGTTACACATATAAGCTTGGATTTTTGATTCACGGGAAGTTAGTTTGATATACACAGACTTAAGCCGCTGTTTGTGGTGTAACGTAACATCAACAGACAACTCACTACTTTAGCAGTTACGTTTATACAAGCGGGAAGCGAACAAGAAAAACCAATTCAGAATATCGCCAAGTCAGCGGATTTCACTTCTCGTTTAGGTTGGCAGTTCTCATCACGCATGCGCGGAAGTGGGAAGATGGCCATGTTTGTTGTGGCTGCTCAAGTGACTACATCGGCTCCAAACAACACTCCTAAGGTACCTAATGAAGGTTATGTATGTCTGGACATTTCAAATACTAAACTAATACTGCTAGATTTTTTTTAATTTATGCCATAGGCGTATTGTAATGCAAGCATGTTAGAGCCTACATTTAATCAGTTTTGCTCTAATAGTTCACAAATTTGTTTATTTGTTATTATGTCACTTAAAAAATTCCTGAAGACAAAAATTTTGAAATTTTCGACTAATATTTTAACTCTAGATTCAAAATGGCCCTTCTTAAAATTGCCCTAGGTTTCTGTGTCCTTTTCGGTTTACGCTCCAAAGCTTTTTTAAACTTACAAATACATTTTTTTTTGCCTGAAAATTACAATTTTTGTCTTTAAAAATTAAAAATATATGCTTTCATACTATGTACATCTAACAATAGAAACTAGGGCAATATTAATTTATGTCTCTGTGAACAGGTGTAGCAAATTTCATTAGTGCAATACAAAAACTGCTCCGCGAGGAACTTTCAGGAAAAATAAATACTGAAAATATCAATAACGAGAAAATAGTGATAAAAGATTTGAATACATAATTCATATTAAAATCTACGCGACATTTAAACATGCAGTAGCGTATTTACAAATGGTGTCCAGAGACAAATTATGTAGTTTTCGCATTCACGAATACCTCCATTATTATGTTATAGACTAAAGTCAAAAAGTTGTTTTTTCGCGATTTTCATGAAATTTATTCATAAATATTCTCAAATCATTATCTAAGCATCACTTTTATCATTATTTCAATTCCGACCCTAGTACTAATCTGCAACTCCTGAATTTTGTACTAAAATGTCTTAGACAACTAGTTATTAAAGGTAATTTAGAAATGTGTTGTCTACAATGCTGTATATAAGTTTCGTCTCTTTAAGCAAATTTATAATTAGCAAGTAATATGTATTCAACCTTCTCATTTCTTAACACAAGATACATATGTAGCCATTGCAAAGGAGGCCATGGATCCTTAGAAACAGGATTGTGTACACAAAAATCACCTGATGTTTTTAATAGTTTCCTAAAATGATATTGGAAGAAAGCTTTGAACCTCGCAAGCACCTTGGATATTCTACCTGAACGATATATCATATCACTTGCACCAGATTCAAGACTGGCGAGGATTCAGGGCGAATGAAGACACTGTAACAGCTTGTGTTTATGGAAAGCATCTAGCAATTAAGGTAGGACTTTTGTTTTACATGTATGTATATAAAGATAGCTCCCATCTGTTACACGAAACAACTAATTGTGTGTGCAGTTGTGTATCCATAATAGATCAAATCGGTTATGCAATGTTTTGTAATGCTATGTTGTTCAAAACAGGATCATTACACCAACACTTCTCTCATCAAAAGTCCCTAGGTGTTAACAAATTTGCACTGATTTTACTTTCTGTATGTGCCATAAAATGTTGAGTAGAACCCCTATGGCAATAAAATGCCGGGAGATGCAGCAAAGCCCACCCGCACTCGCCCCTTGCCGCTGGAGGTTCGGGGATCGATACCATCACAATTCCTGGCTAAAACTTGCTTCCTTGCTTGCTTGCGTGCTTGTATAACTTAACAGGGAAGCTTTTAGTCAGGGCGACAGATATACCAATAGCGTTTTCACCCTATTGTGAAAACATGGTTGCCAACCTTATCTGAGTTGGAGAAAGCACTGCATTCAATTCGGTTATTTAACCCAAAACGTGCTGCTGGCATCTCTTAATTCCAATTTGGTACTTAAGGATAGCTATAGTAAAATTGTGAAATTACTAACTGATTGGCATATGTTTCAAATATACCCCATAACAGATGCTACAAAGCAGTAGTCACAGCCCCCCCCCCCCCCGCACCCGAAGGCAAATTTTATCTATAATCTTTAATGAGTTATGGGCAGACTTAGTTTACATTTCATTTCTTTAAATATCGAATTTTCGCCCGAAATTCACCATACTCACTAAAACTGTTCTGAATTCGTTTGCTTCTTCCTGTTGAAGCTGTAAAATGTTTAAATTAAACTACAATTTTTACAACAAATATTTTATTTCACCTAAAATTTGTATGCTCACTCTTCCTAGAAACTACCCAAGCAGAGTGATGAAAATAAATGATTGTGTTGTTTAAGGACGCTGTCAATCGCCGGGATCACATCTGCGTCGCCGATGTGCCGGAATTTCGTCCGACAGCAGTTCTTTTACATGCCAGTAAATCTACTGACATGGAGCTGTCGTTTCTAAGCACACTTAAAGACCATCGGTCTGGGCCGGAATTGAACCCGCGACCTTGGGATCAGTAGACCAGCGTCTAACCAACAGCCACCCAGACCGACTACCAAGTAGAGGAAGTACTGTATCCCACCCAGAAATTAGGTTAGGTGTGTGTTGGTGGTGGTGTGTGTGTGTGTGTGTGTGTGTGTGTGTGTGTGTGTGTGTGTGTGTGTGTGTGTGTGTGTGTGTGTGTCAGTGTGTGTGTGTCAGTGTGTGTGTGTGTCAGCATTAAAAGCATAAAATCTTTGCTAGACACCGTTCATGCACCTTAATGTATGAGTTTGTAATCAAAATAATTAATTTGTTTAAGAAAACAACAAATACGAATTTTCTGCATGTAAAGCGTCGTTTGGCGTGGCATAATATTCTTGAGAATCTTCGAGTCGATCCTTGATAAATATCTAGGGATGAAATACGAAGTATGTACCCTTAAGCAGAGCACGCCTACTTTCTCCGTTGGCCGCGAGTTACACAAACCCACGTATTATATAGTTAGGGTTCGAACCTTGGTTTGGACTATAGGAGCTGGGAGGGATCAGTCTGTCACATGATCACAACACAGTAGAGGCCAGGTACAGTCAACGTAGGAATGTTGTACATAAGTATTTGCATAACTTATATTCAACGTTGTCACCATGTGCAGTAAAATATTCTCCCAAATTCTTGTACAAGTCGAGCAATACGTGCTGCAGGCATTTTACTATGTGGAACTAGTGAACACTGTAGGCAGTGTGCTTTGGGATGGCACTGTACTGGGGCAATGACGTCACGCTCTGTCCATGGGAGGTAACTTGGGATCACTTCATTTCGCGATTCGAACTCTATATATAGCTTTGCTTCTATAATGCGCTTTTTAATAAAAGCCTTTTACTCTCTCAATTCACGAGAACCCAACAGGGGGTCTTTTGGGTGGAATGCAATACTTCCTCTAAACCACCAGGACAGAAATATATCGGCTCAAGCAAAAGGATCTCACCATTTTTAAAATAAAAGAAATCTGATGTATAGCACTCGAATAATTCTCTACTCTCGTGCACTGCAAACGCTTAGGTACTCCTGTATCTACTTCATGTTGGTCGGAATGAGCATCTCACTACTTAAGCGCATGGGAATGGGTCTAAGCGATAGTCAAACCTTTTGGGTGACGGTCGCTATGTGATGGCATGGAAAAGCTGGCATGCCATCTGTTGCACTCACATGACTTTCTCTACTCTTGTACTAACTATTATTCCAATATATTCCTATATCTTCCTCGTGTTGGTTGAGATAAACATTTGTACAAATTATCTTATTGTTTATTTCCTTGTAGGTACAAGGGGAATATGGGAACACAGTAGGCTTTGTGCAATAGTCAAATCTTTTAAAACATTGAGATCCCGTTCTCTTTGCACACTTAAAAAAATAAAAAAAAATAAATAAAAAATGGACAACGATGTACCATTTCACCAAAGTTTTGAGTTTTCCGAAACTCACACAAATAACAAGGAATATCTCCGAAATTGTTCACTCTACAAAAAATTTGTTTAGACATAAATTGTGTTTTAGCGAGATCTACATTTTTGTATATGCCAGTAAATTTGGGGCCCAAATGACCTAGCTGTCGACGGGCCCTTAAACACTACGCACTCACTCACTCCCGCAGGAGTTCTTTTACATGCCAGTGTATCTACTGACATGGAGTTGACTTTTTAAGCACACTTAAAAATCATCGGTCTCAGCCGGATTTGAACCTGTGACCTGGGGATCAGTAGGCCAGCGTCTAACCAAACCGACGTCATCATTCATCGGGTTGCTAGGCGAATGCTGGGAAAGATAATTGCAATCCCCAAATTTCCTCTCCCTCCATATTACGTCACTTCTCATCAGCTTTTATTCACCTTTATTCACTGGTTGATCATTTCAGGATTGCCAGGGTTGCCAAAACGGTGGTTTTGGCGTGCATTGCTCTCTCTAAATCCTCATCCTCCGGATCAGGGCGGTCTCCAAACCCAGGGAGCCCCGGAAGAAATAGGGGAGCCGGTGTACGAGCAGCCACCGAGGAGTCAAACCTGTATTCGTTAGGGACTCTGTTCTGTGCTGTAGTTCTCCTCAAATAATTCATATCCTCTTATTTCACCCCTCCCTCCGGGCGGCGACACGTTAGGGGCATAAGCACAAAAGATTTCATTGGTTCAGGTGCTAAGTCTTCCCTTCGAACCTTGTCATATCTATACCTCATATCTAAAATAAATTAGTTTTTAAGCTCATATATGCATATATCATTCCATTTTGAACAAATAAAACATAAGGGAAATGTCCCCTCATTTTGGGATGGGGATTTTGTCTTAGGAACCCTTGTATCTCCTGTTTGGAAGATACTGAACTAAAAATATAAGTTTGGTTTCCATAAGGGCAAACAATAACTGATTGTTATAACATAACAGAAGCTGTATATAGGCAAACTTTGAGGGATAGAGTTGGGACTGGAAAGTTCAATGCCGTAGCCGGGATTTGAATTGCAAACCTTCCACTATAAGCGCGACTGCTCTTATCTACTGAGCTACTACCATGGCAACATGCTGGCACGATATTGAATTGCCCAACTGGTTCGCGTTTTCCTCTTAGACCACAAGGAAATTTCAAACTCGAGACCATATTCCCCAACGTGACTCACTAAGTTCCGGACCTTAAGGTTTTTATTGTAATTTCCACACATAATGTAACAATTGACAATTTCACAAACACTCCTCATATCAATGTGACAAAGGTGACAACAAAGTGCAATTACTTTTTCCGTCACTTTATTTTCATCTAAACTAAAGCACTTTTATCCTGAACAAAATCTACAGTTCTTCGTGACCTTGAAACTCAGAGTTTTGTCCTTTCGTAACTTTGACACACACACACACACACACGCACACACGCACACACACACCACACACACACCACACACACGCACACACACCACACACACGCACACACACACACACGCACACACACGCACACACACATTTCTGTCTCTAAGTTCTATCTGTCTAACAAACCGGTATCTTCGACAATCACACTCACTAAAACTGCTTCAGACTACTCCAACGTGACGTTTAATTTCCCAAAATGCCTCTGTTGACACAGTTCTCTCCCAACGACTGTATATATATATATACACACACACACACACACACACACACACACACACACACACACACACACACGTACACGCACGCACTGCTAACAACTATCTCGTTCAACACTCATGATTCCGTCACAATAGAAGCACAACTACCTTTGTCTCAAAAAAACTGCTCCTCTCTCGCCACCCCGCAAGCTTTTTACAGTAAAGAATGATGGATTTTTCTGAAAATTCACCTTTTTCGACGGTTTCACAAATAGGCCGGCAGCCAGAAGTCTCGCGAACGTCATCGAAACGCTTTGTTCGGTCGAGCTCCATTGCTGGGTGTTAACTCCTTGACCTCGATTATCTGATGCGTGTACCCGCGGCCGATGTCACAAAAGGCCAATTAATGATGATTACACACGCGCGCGCAGATGTGTATCGAATGTCTATATCGAACGTTGGGTGAAATAAATAATTTCTCTTCCTGCTACGTGCATGCTAGAGAAAGTATTATGGCGTGGGCTGGTTATATCTAGTGATATTCCATTTGTTAGGTTGCCAGCTGGTAAAGCTATGGCCATAGTTATTGTTATTGCATATGTTATGCTGCCACAAAATCCCTTATTTTTGAACCCGTTGCTAGGAAAGGAAGGCGATAGATTTTAAAACATTGCTTAAACACCTATGAACGCCATTGTATTGTTTGTGTGCGCGTGGTTTTGTCTTGAATTGTTCTAGAGCATTATACGCAATTGTGTTCGCGATGCAGTAGTACATTAAATATATTACGATATTTAGAGTTCGGAAATGATTTTATCCAAAAGTGTTATTGCAGAACAAGAGTTGCCGAAGGTGAGTAAGTTCACCATGTGTTGTGTACTAAGGATTCAGACAGAAAATTGTAAGACCCCCAAAAGGAAATAGTTTATGTAAATATTTATTGCAAATGTAATTTATTTTTGGCGTTGATACGAATTAGTTGAGTAACGAAAACGTGTTGCTATTGTTCATTGTTACAAAAAATTAAATTTGTTTAAAAACGGCATAAATGTTAAGTTTCACATTTATATTTAATATGTATAAATAAAAGAATTATATATATTTATTGACTCAGGGGTCTCCGTCTAGGGGATATGTGAATAGCGACCACAAGGTACCCAAGCTGAGCAGAACTTCCACTTACTGGCGTTTTGCTCCTCACTGTAACTTTTCTATCTGACCTTACCTTGGTCATCTCTTGTTCTCTTCTGACCCCAATGCTATTAGGGTTCCCGAGGGCTAGGGAGTCTTTATTTTTCCAACCTCTCCATTTCTCTATAAAATCTTAACCCCAACATGCTGACCTGTCATGGCATGTAATACGTCCTGTGATTGGTGATCAGAGGATGTGGTCGGTGAATTTATTTTGATAACTCTCCCGGTCAGGTCGGTGAGACCCGTAAACCAACGACAGGTGTGGTCCTCCAGACATTCTGGAGGTTGTGAGAGAGCGATGTGACCGCCAAAATATAAAAATATAGTGCTCTCTAAAAAGCGGTTACTATTACTGCTATTGCTCTCTTCAATATCAGTGAAAAATATTGGAGAGCAAGAGGATTAATGACTTCATTGTCAGAAATCCAGCATTAGCCAACAACAACAACAACATTTTTGTATAGTAAGATTTGGTCTATCTCTTACGGTTTACGAGTTATTCAAAAGTCATCCAGAGTAAACAGGACTACATAGGCTATAGCCAGAAAATTCAAATACATTTCATTTGTCATAAAAATATCTTAAACATATGGCATTTTATTCAAAATCGTCAGTCATTTCCAAGAAAATCAAAATTTTCGAAAAATTTTCCATGTAAAGGGTAGTTTAGGGTGGGGCTATTTTCTTCAAAATCTTCGTGTCACATCCTTGAAAGACATTAAACTTAAATACCAACTTTGGTTTTTAACCGACTTTCGTTTTTCAGTTGTGCTGTCCACAGATAGACAGACAGACAGACAGACAGACAGACACACACACACACACACACACACACACACACACACACACACACACACACACACACACACACACACACACACACACACACACACAGGCTTTTTTTTCTTCTAAAAATGGGTTTTTTTGGGTTCAGGGGGTCTCAAAACATACATTTCCCGTGAAATCTCAACATCAAATTTTTGGGTGGAATACAATACTTCTACTTATTAGAAGAGAAAGAGAAAGTGAAAAACGAATAACGTGTTCGTATTTGAGGAAAGTACAAGTATTAGACATGTCAGATAAATAACAAGGAATATCTCAGAAATGGTTCACTGCACAAAAAATGTATTTTAGACATAAACTGTGTGCTTTAACGAGACATACATTTTTGTGTAGTAAGATTTTGTCTATCTCTTACGGTCATCCAGAATGAAGAGGACCTCCGAGGACATTCCCAGAAAATTCAACACATGCATTTCATTTGGTACAAAATATCAACATATGGTATTTTAACCAAAATCGTTAGCCACGTTTCCAATAAAAGGGTGGTTTGGGGTCGAGGCATTTTCCTGATAGCGCGTATTGCGTTTCCATTCAGTTCTGAGCTATGTTTAAAGGTTAAAGTCTAGCTCATCGTGAAGTTAAAAAAATGTCCATGTAAAGGTAATGCTTGAATACGAGTTAATATATTGTCATCCAGTTTTGAGCTATTTTTGAAGTTTCAAGTCTCTAGCTCATGAGGGAGTTCGTTTAAAATTCATTGCAAAATGTGTAGCGAACAGACAAGAAAGCGAATTAATCAAAATATTTTAACATAAAGCTGAAACAAAAACGTTCTAATATATACAGCTTTCTCCACACATTATCAACTAACATATACTCTTTATTCATCATATTATCCCCATAAAGCGCGATCTCTTTTGCCAGAAAGAATTTCAAGTTTCCATAAATTATTTAAAGTTACTTTCCTCCTATTTGGTTATATGTAAGAGAGTCATGACAGAGAGTCCTTTTTAACACAACTTGGCCGCTGCGACACGAAGATTTTGAAGAAAATTGCCCCACTCTAAACACACCTTCCTAATTCAAAGGAAAACTTCATATCTAAAGTCAATCCAACACATACATTAGACATCACATATTATTTACACCTGACAGAAGAAGTTAAGAAAAGTGATACTCCAACTAGTGTTCTAAAATTATTGGCATTAGAGACAATCCATTCCAGATTTCCAGAACACGAATGGCTCCATATTTATACTGATGGATCATTGATATCAAACCAAGATGAAGCAGGTGCTGGAGTCACGTGTCACCTCTTTTCCTATTACAAATCTTTAAGTTATGGAACTACAAACTTTGATGGAGAAATTGAAACAATTCGAATGGCCCTACAAAATCTTTTGAACAGAATTTCACATTTTCAGCAAGCAGTTATTCTCTCAGATTCCAGGGCGGCAATTATAGCAATTACTTCCAAGTTGTCACCAAAAAACCAAACAATTATAGAATGTTGGAAAATCCTTACCCATCTAACAGCACTTCAAAAATACCTAGTCTTCCAATGGATACCAGCTCACTGTGGACTGAGTGGTAATGAGAAAGCTGATTTTCTTGCAAAAAAGGGTACCAGCGGTGTACAAAAAGCTATAGTTAATCTACCATTTTATGCAGCTAAAAGATTAGTCAACTCTGAATTCAAAAAAATTATTGCAAAATATTACTATGAAAAATCAAAGAATAAAAGATGGGAACTACCAAACATTCAAATAGTAATTCCTGAGTATCCTCGAAAAACAGCAGTTGCAACTTTCAGGTTGATTACAGGACATGATTGTCTGGCAAAACATTTAAACAAAATTGGGATATATTCTTCACCACTCTGTCCTCTATGTGATCTGCAAGAGAAAATGGATCGAGACCACCTTCAAATATGCCCGGCCACTTCTAGTGCCCCATCCATCAGTGAAAAATATTGGAGAGCAAGAGGATTAATGACTTCATTGTCAGAAATCCAGCATTAGCTAACAACAACATCGCAATTTCTGCAAATGTTTATCTCAGCTAACACGAAGAGGATAAGAGGAATAAGCGATTGTAAGAATGTTTAGTACAAGAGTAGAGAAAGTCATGTGAGTGCAACACATCAGATTGTTTCCTTCTTGGATTTCATGTAAAATACTGTAACGAAATCAACTGCCGATATCAAACGTTGCCTTTGTTTGCCATGAGCTCATGTGTAGAACTTTATATTAGATAATAGTTCAAAAAGTTCATAGCAACAGTCAATCTGGTCTTCAGCACTGGAAAACGTGAATATAAATTAACGAATATTTCGGGAACTGCAAATGCTAGAGGAAACATTTTAACGATCTTCATATAACTCCAAGTTTTTTTTGTCATTTCCTTGTATGTTTCTATTTAAAAATACTGGTACATATACAGCAGTTTAACCGTAGTTTAATAAATCAAGTCACTGAACTGAGAAATATGAAACATTTATGATGGCAGGGGAACCTCTATCGGCAAGAGATTAGAAAATATTCATTTAGGTGGATATGTGATGTCTGCACCAAGGAGTTGGATGTTATTTAACTCAAAACACTAAACCATTTGCGAGAAAATAAGAAATAACACAAGTGTTTCTAAGGAAAGGATATTGTGTGTTCACAGGATTTATACACACCTACTCCTGGTATTTTTAAACGGTGTAAATGTTTGTATTTACCCCGTTTTAAGGATTTGTATGGCCTATTCATGGAGACACACGCATACGCACTGGAAAATTTCCAAATAGTTTTCATTCAGCAGGCATAGAATCCTGTATGAAAGTTCCACGTTGAAGTTTAAAACGTTGGTATAGCTGTTGTCGGAAACAGTCGGAAAACAGAATTTCAAAGGAAAATTAAAGTTTAGAGTGACACAAGACTATGGCACATCAACTTGATAGGTTACGATAGGGCTTCTCCCCTCAGCGTTCTTACCTGTCACATTTGAAATCTGAACCGGTGTATCCAATATCATAGCGGGAGACCCGGGATCGGTTCCCGGTACCGGCGTGGGGATTTTCTCCTGCTGGGAGACCTGGTCTGGGGTGCACTCAGCCTCGTTAGGTCCCTGAAAGGCCAATTGAGCTACTTGATTAAGTAGCGGCCCCTGGTCGTGAAGACCGCACAACCGGCCGGGAGGGCTCGGGGCGCTGACCACGTCCCACCCTCCAGTTCTGAACCACTCATGACGCCTGTAGTGGGAGGAGATGGGGAACGCAGCGGCCGGGCGTTGACCTTGGCCCTTTAAGGGCTATTGTGCTCGGGTTTAGCTTTTAGTTTTAGTATCTAATATTACGACTGCGACAGCAAACTACTTTTGGAATTAATTTCAAATAGTATATACACTTCAGAAATGACTAGTTTCGAATAAGGATCAATTTAGCGCATTAATTATTTGAAACTGATGTAGCTTTTGTTTCCGCATTTTAAAACTAACTTAAATATTATTTCCATAACTATAAAAGCCAGATGTGTGGAATTTTCATATTTTGCCTAAATACTGCGTGATCTGTGTTAGCGGACATGCAATACACCAAAATTAAGAAGTGTTGTCCAGTTTTACAGGGAATTGCCACTGCCTTACGCCTATCACATATTTATTACGATTATTATTGTTATCATTATTAATTACAGAAAAGCTTAAGAACGAAAAATACATATGCATTAGCTTTGTTTAAAGAATTGTTTAATCATATTTAAGAAACATCATTAGCACATCACAAAAAGTGATATTCCTAGTTTAAACACGCGCACAAAAGAATGCTCTGATTTCTTTTCTTTGGGTGGATTAAATTTATAACAAAATATTTAGCCTGTTTCCTCCCCGCTCACTGCACGTTAGACGAATACACCCAAAAGTAAATAACTCTTGCAACGCCGTCCTTGGGCCAGGCGGGAATAGTTCATAAAAAGGTCTTCGCCCCTTTCCTCTACAACCCTCTCGTCCATCGGAAAACATTTGGAGCCGTCTGTATGTGATAGACAATAAAAATGGACGCATCATACGTTTAACATACTGTGACGCAGCAGCTATAGTCCGAGGTTAACGTAGCTCGACTCCGGATAGTAGAGAGAAAAGCAGAGATAAGCAGCGCGCTCGCTCAGCTTTAACACTGAAAGCGCTTTTGTTAGATAAGTAGAACCCCCTGAAATATCTGTGCTTATCGAATGATCTGGAACCCTGTGGAAGTTTCCAACGACTATATATAGGAGCGCTCCCGCGCGTCTGTCAGAAATCAGCGAGGAAGTGGCGGCGCCGTGGCCGAGCGGTTAGCGCGCTCGCCTACCACCTAGGCGGCCCGGGTTCGATCCCAGGGACCCGCATGTGGTATTCGTGGTGGACGAAGCGGCGTCAGGGCGGGTTTTCTCCGGGTGCTCCGGTTTCCCCCGCCATCTCATTCCACCGGTGCTCCATCTTCATTCCATGTATCATCAGAGTCACCGCCTGCGGTGCCGTAGTAGTAAAAGCGGGCGTTAAACACTACAACAACAGCGAGGAAGCGAGTCAGCGAGTGCGACTCCCCGGCGAGTGAACTGTCCGGAAGAAGAGACTACATCGGGCGTATTTCGTTATATCGCAGAAGAAAGTGAAATGAATGTGAAAAAAAAGTGAAGTTACGGAAAATAGAACTAGTTCATATTAATGAAGTGAAGTCAGTGAAAACTGGAACTAGATAAGTGAGAACTTAGATGACAACTGAAAACTGAGGCAATGTCACAATACTAATCATTTTAGTGTGACATAAACCCCTTCGTGGATCAAGGCTTACCGCCCGACCGCTACGTCCCCATCTCTGCCAACTACAGGCGTCATGAGTGGGGTTCAGAACTGGAGGGTGGGACGTGGTCAGCGCCCCGAACTCTCCCGACCGATTAAGCGGCCTTTGCGACCTGGGGTCGCTACTTCTTTATCACGTAGTTCCTCCTAACAAGGGTAAAATCCCCACGCCGGTACCGGGGATCGAACCCTGGTCCTCCGCACCAAAGGCAGGCGCGCTATCACTGCGCTACGGACGCGGTCTTTAGTGTGACATACTAATGTTATTTAACTTATCAGAAGTAATAGCAATGTCAATCGGAATTCACATTTTCAGCTGACGTGCCACAGTGTATTGTTCAAAGACAGTACATATATAAGCTCTAGCTTCCATTTCTCTATTGAAACAAACGTGTTGTTATAAAAAGGTTGTTTAATCAGAATATATTCACGAGGCAGTACCTTAGCCCAGATCGCGTCTTGAGGACTAAATGTATTATGCACATCAGGAGAACGTTTCTGAAATATCGCAAGAGCGCTCGATTACATCAGAAATGCAGTCCTTGTCTTTAATAATTAATTGGAGTCAGAATTATTATTCTCAAAGACAGGGAAAGTAACAGTGAGCTGAAAAAGATGTGGGTGGGGGAGATACGAAACGAGAACGGGCGAAAGTGATAATTACATTTGCTCAAATATATCTCTAGAGACACTGTATATAGTGTCTAGAACATTCTGATTCGTACTAAAGAGCACGCCCAAGACCAAGAAGCAAAACGCTCAAGAAACCATAGTTTTGGGAGAAAAAAATCTGATGTGACATATTCAAATGCTTTCTCTACCAATGATACTCATACTACTTCTGTGTTTACCTTCCTCGTATGGAGGTTGAGATGAGATGAAATTACGTACACGGACCTAGCACCACGCGATTGGGTCCTTAGTGCATACACCCCCTGGAGGAAAGGATGAGGTAAAGGTACCGCAGGAGATGTATGGGCTCCAGGAACGATCCAACATTTACTGGCTTGACTACCCGGCCGAGAGGCGCTCAACAGCAACCCGCCCAATCCACTGGAGGGTGGTTCAGTGGTTCCCCTCTAGCGAGAACTGGGGAAAGTTCGGCTCGACAGTGGAGGCTCGAAAGGCCACCCTCGGGCGTAGCCGCGAAATTCTAACTCGCAAGCCCCTGAGCCATTTACCCACCGTCAGTCGACACCAGACCAGGAGCCGCCCTGTAACATGAAAGAGACAGACGAAATGGGAGAAAGGAACCGTGGTAGAAGACACCACCCCACCATTCGCCTAGCCTATCAAGGAAAATCCACGGAAAAAAACAAAAAAACTGGTCAGAATGGGCGACCACCAGGAATGGAACCCCGAGCCTGCGAGCCTCATGCGTTACCGCGAAGCCTGGAGTCAGATGCCCGTCGAGGAGCAGAGAAACTCTGGGTCAGAGAGAGTAACCATGATAGATGATTAATCTGAAGCCTGGTATGAGACGGCGCTTTGTCCCGTATAGGTACGGACCTCTGGGATCGCTTGGTGAGAGACCAGCGGTGTAACCACTCGGCCACTGTGCCGCCCTGATAAACTCAGGCACTCGGATAACCACATTAACGTTACTAAGGATACTTTCTCTACCATCTACAGTAAGCAGAGCAAGTATCGCATTCAACCCAAACATTCGATATCCAGATTTCATTCATGCAAATACGTTTTATGAGTTCTCTCGAACCTTAAAACAAAGGTTTTAGAAAAAGTCTGTGCGCGTGTATCTGTCTCCCCATGTGTCTATGAACATCTTCCTACCTTTGTAAGGAAAAAATACATTACTTTTAACATGCTCAAAAATGGTTATAATGTTGATTCAAATGCCTCGTATCATTATTATTATTATTATTATTATTATTATTATTATTATTATTATTATTATTATTATTATTATTATTATTATTATTATTATTATTATTATTATTATTATTATTATTATTATTATTATTATTATTATTATTATTATTATTATTATTATCATCATATTATTATTATTATTATTATTATTATTATTATTATTATTATTATTATTATTATTATTATTATTATTATTATTATTATTACTATTATCATTATTATTATTTTCTCTACTGCGTATACTAAAGTAGAGGAGTATTGTATTCCACCCAAAAATTCGATGTCGAGATTTCACTGGAAATATATGTTTTGAGGCCCCCTGAATCAAAAAAAATATTTTTTTGGAAAAAGGTGTGTGTGTGTGTGTGTGTGTGTGTGTGTGTGTGTGTGTGTGTGTGTGTGTGTGTGTGTCTGTGGACAGCACTAAAAAAGGAAAAGTCGGTTAAAAACCAAAGTGGGTATTTAAGTTTAATGTCTTTCAAGAATGCGACACGAAGATTTTGAAGAAAATAGCCCCACACTAACTACCCTTTACATGGAAAATTTTTCGAAAATTTTGATTTTCTTGAAAATGGCTCTAACGATTTTGATTAAAAAGCCATATGTTTGAGATATTTTTATGACAAACGAAATGTATATTTTGAATTTTCTGGCTATAGCCTATGTAGTCCTGTTTAGTCTGGATGAGTTTTGAATAACTCGTAAACGGTAAGAGATAGACAAAATCTTACTACACAAAAAATGTAGATCTTGCTAAAATACACAATTTATGTCTCAATAAATATTTTTGTAGAGTGAACCATTTCGGAGATATTCCTTGTTACTTGTGTCAGTTTCGGAAAACTTGGAACTTTCGTGCAATGGGATCTCAAACCTTTAAAACATTTGACTATCGCTCAAAGCGTACTGTATTCCAATATTCCCCTTGCAGAAACAAGGAAATAAGCAATAAGATAATTTGTATAAATATTTATCTCAACTAACACGAAGAAGATATAGGAATAAGAGTTTGTAAGAATGGTTAGTACAAGAGTTCCATGTAAATTTCAAGCATTTAAGGCCAGGATCAAGTTTGTGAGGAAGGATATTCATTTGCTAATGTGGGTGACTGGTACTTGAAGATGCTCTAGATGACCTGAGGGGTTCTAGCGAACACTGCCGTCTTGTATGGAACACCAGCGAGACAGACCCACATTCTGAAGGCAGGATCGATAACATTTAGCTACTAGCGGTTACAGAAGGTGCACCCTCTCTTTCTGGGCGGGCGCCGCACTTTCGCTACCCCTGCCTGCACCATGTTACGAACCCCTCCACATAATTCACCAAACTTACTTAGTTATCTACATTTGCTTCAAGTCCTCCTCAGGTTCAAGTGCCTGAGAAGAATCATGGCTATTCGTTCACGCAAACACGCTACCCTCCTCCATCCAGGTATACGAGCGTTCTCGACCTGAGAAAGATAACACGCCTCAAACTCAACCTCTATATTAGTCGCTTTCGATTCTATATACTTGAACCAACGACGTCATACCTTAATGTAAAGTGATTTGTCGAACTCTTTGTGAGACATTATCAAGTAAATGAAGTAAATCTCCGTCCTGCGGGCCAATTTTTTCTGATTTGGACATTGGGAGCCAAATTTGGTGAATATGGTGGCAGTTCAAACCCCAAGCCATGCAATTTTACGATAGCAAAGAAATGTACGCCAGTGCACTGTTTGGGTGCAAAATAACATTCTTATTTAACAAATACGGACATTTGGCTTTCATAGATCTTTCACCTCCTCCAGCAAAGCAGCATAGAGCTCGCTTTCTGTTGACGATTTTGCCCTTTTCCAGGTACTCCATCAACACCACGCCCTGCTGAAGGAACACACATGACTTTCTTTGGAGTGTTTTCACTCTCTTGCACCCATAGGACTGCCACTTCATCTCTCGCGTGTAATGGTGAATCCAAGATTCGTCAGCAACGAAGTAATATATAAGTTGAGATCGAGTTGTAGCTGAACATGCTCTCAAACAGTTCAACTGGCGGTTAACAAAGCGGCACACAACATGAGGAAAATGTTCCAGGCAAGAGCTAATGAGATTTTTGCAATATCAGTAAGCTCTTACACCTTGATTCGCCTGTCATTTCACAAGACATTGTGGATTTTTACGACGTTTTCTTCATTTATAACAGCAATTGGACATCCTGCAGTTGGTCATAAAAATGAAAGGATGACCAGTTTGAATTCCACATACCATTTCATTAGCATAGAAAACTGAAATCTCACAGAAGCCCGAGAGCATCTTGAATATGAAATCTCATTTTTTCTTATCTCGGCTGATTTTAAGTCGTTTAATTATTTAATTATCACAAGACATTTCATTTTATGCATTTTGGAAGACACTTCAACTTATTTCGCTGAACACGAGGATTATGACACATTTTTAAATAGTTCCAGCCCAAAGGGGTACCGAAGGAGGGCTCAAAATCTTTGGAAGAGTGGTTTTGCACAAGGTGACATTGCCAAATTTCTCTCCGATTTCGCCGAATCTTTTTACCAAGGAGTATTTTTGGCGCCATTTTCACAAAACTTAGTACACTTGAATTTCACATTATGGCTACACACAACTTTGAATAACTATTCTTATTTTCACCCCATAACATACAAATAAAAGCTCTCTGCTCTATCCTTAGGGTAGTTACACTATAGGGCCCAACATAAATTATAAGACTACCTTAAAAATGTCAAAAATATCGACATATTTTCATTTCCTTATGTAGAAATGTGAACTATTTAATCTCCCTCGTGGAAATATTATATGCCATTCCACTACAGCACTGACCAAAGTCATAGCTTACCTTACAACTTCCGGAAACTACCTCAACTTCTTCTGTTATACAGACCCATTATTTTCAAAACCTTATTGACAAAACCAAAATATACGCTGGCGAATCAGAGCACACATGTGCGCTAGAATCGCTAAGATTTAGTAAAACTCATAACATACCTTACAACTTCAAACCCCTACTGATATTTTCAACCCTTGAAGTGCAAGTTTGCATAATTTGACTAACTCTGACATTTTAAACGATTTAGTTAAGAATTTAAGCTGCTCACGAGTTTAAAAGAGCGTCCTTAACCTTATTCTCAACCTTTACTTGCAGAACACAATCATGCAATGCCGGATAAAGCAGCTATAAACACGTAAACCACTATAATTTGAATACAAGTGTTATGAAAGTTTGTCATAAAACGCTATGTTAGAGGCCACAAGTTGCCTGGTTTATATTCCAAAAGTGTCCATGCCCTGAAAAGGCAATCTCAGAGGATAACAGAAGTAGAAAGAAAAGCCTTCTGAAATAACAAAGAATATCATCTGTCATCGAAGAGCTGTTATGACTTCTGTGCTCCTGGATTTTATCTCAGATGTTATTTACACCAACCACCATTCTTACTGTCACAAACTAATCTCATAACGTGGTAAAAGCAAAGGAAGGGAAGGCAAAAACAAAGTGATCTATCGTTGTTTGAAAATCTCCTCTTTCAAATGTTAGCATTAGTGTCTCCAGCAGAGACGGGGGTAGGAGGGTGCAGCACAGTGGTATTCGCCCTACCCCTACGGCTGTGGAGTTTCGTTCGTCCGTTAATATGCATGAAATAACTCATGGACCACTGCGCATATCGCCACAAAGATGTGTATGCAAGACTTTGAAGTAATTTGGTTACAACTGAGCCAAATTAAGGGTATCTTTCTAGGAGCCCGTTAACAATTTACGATACGTAGGATTATTTCCGCAAGTATTCATAATTACAATTAGATATTACCGATGCTTTATGCCACATTGGTTCTAAATTAAAACTTCTCGAGATATCAGACAAGCGAAATGAAATTCAAGTTCAGCCATTATAAACTCCATGACCTTTAGACCATAATTTGCTGTTAAAACAAGTGAACAGGCCGAGCGGTTTTGTCATACAATCCAACTGTGGGCGTGAATAACCCAAGGAGGAGCCAAAATGGTTCCAGCAAGATGGCAGTGCAGCAAACATTGTGGATGAAAAAATTGGTTTCACTAAAGTACTCGGTACCTAATTCAAAAAATTTCGCCTCTACTCCCTCGTCTACAGAAAAAAATTCTCTAAAAAAATTCCCATGTATACAAATACTTCTTGTTATTTGAAACATACTTTTATTGCGCTTTTGCTGAAGCTATAAGAAAAATCTGATGTGCTGCACTCACGTGACTATCTCCACTCTTGTACTAACCATTCTTACAAACTCTTATACCTATATCTTCTTCGTGTTACTTGAGATAAACATTTGTACAAACTATCTTATTCTTTATTTCTTTGTAGGTGCAAGGAGAATATTAGAATACAGTAGGCTTTGTGCGATAGTCAAATATTTTAAAACTTTGAGGTCCCATTCTCTTTGCACGCCTAACATATAAAAAATGAACAACAATGTCCCATTTCACGAAAGTTTTAAGTTTTCCGAAGCTGACACAAATAACAAGGAATATTTCCGAAATTGTTCGCTCTAAAAAAATTGTTTGGACATAAATTGTGTGCTTTAGCGAGATCTACATTTTTGTATAGTAAGATTTGTTCTATCTCTTACGGTTTACGAGTTATGAAAAGTCATCCAGAGTAAACAGGACTACATAGGATATAGCCAGAAAATTCAAAATATATATTTCATTTGTCATCAAAATATCTCAAGAATATGGCATTTTAATCAAAATCGTTAGAGCCATTTTCAAGAAAATAAAAATTTTCGAAAAATTTTCCATGTAAAGGGTAGTTTAGGGTGGGGCTATTTTCTTCAAAATCTTCGTGTCGCATCCTTGAAAGACAGACATTAAACTTAAATACCAACTTTGGTTTCTAAGCAACTTTTCGTTTTTGAGTTATGCTGTCCACAGACTGACGCGCGCGCGCGCCTTTTTCTAAAAATGCTTTCTTTGGATTCAGGGGGTCTCAAAACATATATTTCCGGTGAAATCTCGACATCGAATTTTCGGATGGAATACAATACTTCCCCTACTTAACAGTAGAGACAGTAGAAATGATGTAGTTTAAAGCGATAAACACTTTTAAAACATGGATCGCTATGTAATGGCTTTGAAAACCTATGCTCTTTGTATGACCAGACTACGAGATAACGAATATCGACTTTCCACTTGAGCAAAGTATCGGAATTTGAAAACTCAAATTAATAATAAAGAATACCTCGGAAATGGTTAACGCCACAATTCATTTTATTTTAGTTAAACTGTGTTTTAACGAGTTTACATTTACTGTGCTGTAAGACTTTATCTATATTTTATGGTTTACTAGTTAAACAAAAGTCATTCGGAATGTAGAGAACTTCACTAGCTATTCCCAAAAAATTCAATCCATGCATTTTATTTGTTATGTAAATATCTCAAACTTATGGTATTTAAATCAAAATCGTTAAAGCCGCTTTAAGAGCATAAAAATTAACGAACATTCTTGTTTTTAAACGGGTAGTTTGGGTTGGAGAGCATTTTCTAGAAAATCTTGGTGTTACATTTTTGGAACATGTAAACCTAAATACCAAGATTAATATTTATCGAAAATTTCGTTTTTGGTATACATGCTTAGGCTTTCGCTGCCGGCGTTGATCCTTTGATCCCGGAAACTACATTCTATTGGATTTCGTTTTGGGGTTATGCTGCTCACACGCACACACAAGCGCGCACGCGGTCCTTTTTCTAAAAATATGCTGTATTTACATGCCTTCCTAACCACTATCGTTTACTTTAATAAACGTTCTACAAACTATTCTTGGAAAAGCTTACTTTTCTATCTGCTACACATCTTTACATAAATAGTTTCATCAAACAAAGCGAGTAGCTATAGTCAAATGTTTAAATATTGGTGCTATTTACTGGGATTAAAATTCCATACTCTTTCCATGACAAGGGAAGAAATAGCTGAATGTTAGCAGTACTTTAGAAAATAAGAAAGGCATTGAAAAAATAAAAATAAAAATTAAAAAAAAAAAAAACGGATGCCTTGGAAACGGCTCACGCCACAAAAATGTTATTTGGATCTTTTTACTTTCTCTACTGGTAAGTAGGGGAAGTATTGTATTCCACCCAAAAATTCGATGTCGAGATTTCACCGGATATATATGTTTTGAGGCCCCCCTGAATAAAAAAAAAAGCATTTTTAGAAAAAGGTCCGTGTGTGTGTCAGTCAGTCTGTGGACAGCATAACTCAAAAAGTCGGTTGAAAACCAAAGTTGGCATTTAAGTTTAATGTCTTTCAAGGATGTGACACGAAGATTTTGAAGAAAATAGCCCCACCCTAAACTACCCTTTACATGGAACATTTTTCGAAAATTTTTATTTTCTTGAAAATGGCTCTAACGATTTTGATTAAAATGTCATATGTTTGAGATATTTTGATGACAAATGAAATGTATATCTTGAATTTTCTGGCTATAGCCCCTGTAGTCGTATTTACTCTGGACGACTTTTGCATAACTGGTAAACCGTTAGAGATAGACCAAATTATACTATACAAAAAATGTAGATCTTGCTAAAATACACAATTTATGTCTCAATAAATTTTCTTGTAGCGTGAACCATTTCGGAGATATTCCTTGTTATGTGTGTGAGTTTCGGAAAACTTAGAATTTTCGTGAAATGGATAATCGTTGTTCATTTTTTTATATGTCAAGTGTGCAAAGACAACAGAATCTCAAACATTTGACTATCGCACAAAGCCTACTGTATTCTAACATTCCCCTTGTACCTACAAGGAAATAAGCAATAATTTGTACAAGTGTTTATCTCAACTATCAAGAAAGAAGATATAGGAATAAGAATTTGTAAGAATGGTTAGTACAAGAGTAGAGAAAGTCATGTGAGTGCAACACATCAGATTTTTTAAAAGAAATCTACATGTTTATGTAGTACTTTTTTGCCTCTAATGGTTTACCAGTTATGCACAATTCCCACTGATTGAAAAGGACTTGACAGGTTATTCCCAAAAAAGTCAATATATACATTTTATTTGTCATGTAAACCTGTTAAATGTAATCGAAATCGTTAAGAGCTATTTTTGAGACCCTCAAGGGTAGTTTGGGGTGGGGAGATATTTAACAGACTTAGACTTTTTGCTTTTGAATAACGCTGTTCACACGCACACGCACCCACATTTTTGTTTACTTTCTCTACTATGCATAGTGTAATGGGAAGTATTCGATTCTATCCAAAGGTTTGATATCGATATTTCACCGGAAATACATGTTTTGGGACTCCCTACATCTAAAAAAAAGTACTTTAGGAAAAGGTGTGTGTGTGTGTGTGTGTGTGTGTGTGTGTGTGTGTGTGTGTGTGTGTGTGTCTGTGCGTGCGTGTGTGTGTGAACGAGTGAAGAGGTTAACTAGTCACTTAAGGCAAGATGTACATTATGAACCACGAAAACCAATTAAAATGCTGACCGAAACAAATGCTGATCACTTGAAGACCTGTGAAGCATTAAGATCAGAAGGAACTACAGTTCAAAAGTATTGGAAAGCACGAATGCTAATGGCTTCATTGCCAGATGCAAGGCACTAGAAAACAACAACAACACAAATGCTGATCAATTTGTTTCAGATTATCACAGCCATGTGATTTTTGCTAGTGTATGTAGGTAGCTTCTGCTTTAGCATGATTACTAAATATATTTCATGCATTCAATAATTTTCAGGGATATATTTTTTATTCGCTATTTAAAAATATTTAGTTTCACCGATTCAAAAGGTGCACTGGCGGCGCCGTGGCCGAGCGGTTAGCGCGCTCGCCTACCACCTAGGCGGCCCGGGTTCGATCCCAGAGACCCGCATGTGGTATTCGTGGTGGACGAAGCGGCGTCAGGGCGGGTTTTCTCCGGGTGCTCCGGTTTCTCCCGCCATCTTCATTCCATGTATCATCAGTGTCACCGCCTGCGGTGCCGTAGTAGTAAAAGCGGGTGTTAAACACTACAACAACAACAGCAACAAAAGGTGCACTTTACCGGTTGCCTATTTCACTGACGATGAAATTTCAACCATGTATTGTGTATGCAGTTGCAATAACTTTGAAATACCTTTATCTTTTGTGGGAGTTCAGCTTGAATTAACTTTTTCTTTTAAATGTTTGCTATTTTTTAAATTAAAAAAGCGTGTAAAAACTTTAATTTACAGAATACCATGAAAATATTACAGGGTTATAATTAACATATATATGTAAAGCTATCCTGATAATTTCAAAGCTCTAGCTCTGTTAGTTTTTTAACCGCCACCCCCAATGGACAGAAAAATGTAAACAACGTGAAAAACAACAACAAAGTTGTTCACATGGCCTAACTTGAAATGTTCAGCCTTAGTATTTTCCGGACTTCTTTGTTCTACCTCAACCTGTTCTTTCCCCTTTTCTGCATTCTTGCCTCCTAGGTGAAGTTCTCAAAATCGCTTTGGCGACACGCTTGACATTCATGTTGCAAAGACCATTCTTCAATTTTTCCCCAAGATTTATTTCAATAACAGTGTTCTGCTGTAACAGCCATCATTGAAACATGTGACTGGGTCCAATACACCTATTTTATTTGCTTTTGCACCAACAAACATTGTCTGCGGTACCCTATGGCATACGCAGCTAGTGAACTATTTGTTCTGGTTTGGTGTCTTTCCATGAAGGCATGTTTTTAAAGTCTGTCATCAGTAAGCTTCCTGTAAATAGGTTTTCTTACTTCCATTGCTGCACGTGCTGCATTATTCTGTGCCAGCTTCAATTGCCTTTTGGCACCTGCACCATGAAGTCGACCCATTTGGACACAAACCATCGTCATCACTACAGTCTGAAGTTTAAAAGAAGATGCACGACAGGTGTCAAGCAAAGGGCATAAAGGGTCAGAGGGGAAGTTCGTTGCCATAGAAACGTAAACAAAAGTTGCCACATTAGTCACCTGATTAGTAATTTACTGCTGAGGTCAGTTATCGCTAGTTGTGTGCATAGTGTGCATAGAACTGATTGTTCCACTAAGAGTTGGTGGACATGGAAGTGAACGAGAGGTAGAGGTAGACCGAGGATTCATGGGCAAAGAGAAAGATCACCTTCCGGTAGGGGTGTTAAATTGCACAGCCAGGCTAGAGAACTTTGTTCTCTCATTGAGAACAAACTATCTTTGTTTTGATAGGCTAATATATTATAGATTACATCTGCACGTTTTCGCTGCCGTGAGATAAACCCCAACGTTTGTTTGTATACCTCGAATATTGAGGGTTATTTGCTATCTGCTTCTTGACAACACTGCAGCTCTCCACGTGGAAAAGCTGACATCTGTCATGTATCTTCTTTTCAAAATCAGACTGTAGAATAATTATGGAAAAAAGGAGCACATTGAGCGTGGAAGCGTTTGAATCACGAGCTCTCCTGCACTTAACATCATCGCAACATATGTATACCTATATCAAGTTGTTCAGGAAATTATGCTCTTTATTTTGAACCAAAGGGGGAAAAATTCATTTTTTTTTTTTTTTTAACTTTCATACCGCCCATCTTGCCTTAAATAACGAACTTAGTAAGTTCAGCATCTTCCAAGGGATGCCACGTGAAAATATTCAAGAGAATCCCCCCACTCCAGACTACCGCTTACATGGACTTTTTTCGAAACTTTGATTTTTTCCAAAAACGGCTCTAAAGATTTTGATTAACGTACCCTGGAACAAAAAATTATCAAATTGACGGTTTTTTGCATATAAATGTTCCCCAAACGTTCAGTCATCGGTTGGCAGTGACATTTTTAAATTGTCCAGGACGGGCTTTAAATGCCACGAGCGTCACATTTAAACTCCCCTTTTCTGCTTAAATGCTCGGCAGTATTTGAATAAAATATGGGCCAAAAAGGGCTCAAAAACAACCAAATTCAGTGGAAAGAAGTGGCTAAGATATGAATCTGAGAGAGACTGCTGGACAAAAGAGGGAGTGTGTGGTCATGATGTATCTGTGTACAAACATTGGTTTTTCTCGACCTTACATTTTTAATACACTATCCTGCTCCAAGCGCATTAAATTTTGTGCTATGCTCCTAGAATTTTTTCAGCATGTGCTCCATTTATATGACTTTAACTGCAGTCTTTGGTTTCAAAATCTGAAATTTTGTTTAGCTTTAAAAAAATCAAATATACAAAAAGAACTGGAACTGCAAACATTGTTCACACATGGTTTGCGTGTCGGTCTGGGTAGCTCAGTTGGTTAGACGCTGGCCTACTGATCCCAAAGTCGCGGGTTCAAACCCGGCCCAGGGCCGATAGTTTTTAAGTGTGCTTAAAAACGACAGCTTCATGTCAGTAGATTTACTGGCATGTAAAAGAACTTCTGCGGGACGAAATTCCGGCACACCGGCGTCGCTGATGTGATCCTGGCAATTGACAGCGTCGTTAAATAACAAAATAATTTTCATGCCTTGCGTGTTTAAAAACAACAACAGGTTTGTTGACGACAACAACAACAACAATAATAATAATAATAATAATAATAATAATAATAATAATAATAATAATAATAATAATAATAATAATAATAATAATAATAATAATAATAATAATAATAATAATAATAATAATAATAATAATAATAATAATAATAATAAATACAAAAAAGTTTTTAAAATACATTTTTAATGTGTATCAATGCAAAGAAATAAATTACTTTAAAAGCAATTATTTTTTCTTCCTGCCAGAGATTGGTGGTGCTTGTTGGGCGATTATAGTTTTCAAAACTACTAAAACTTGTGATATTTTAGTTTTTGATGTGCATGGAATAGTTTGAACATTAAGGTATTTTTCTTGTGAATAAATTGAATAATTAATTTCCTCAAAACTATAAAACAGATTGTGCTGGTACTAAGTGTGATATTTTATAATATTAACGTTCTTAAGTATGCAAAGTATTGATTTCATAAGTATAAAAATATACAAAATTCAAAATTCAGTCCCAGGATCCCTTAAAATACGATATGTTTATGACATTGTAATGACAAATGAAATCTATATATTGAAATTTTCTGGGAATGCCTTCAGAAGTCTTCATTCTGAATGACAGTTGCATAACTGGTAAACCCAAAATCGTACTGCACAAAAAATGTAGATCTCGTAAACGCACACAATTTGTAATTTTTTTTCGTGAAGTAAACCATTTCCGAGATATTCGTTGTAATTTGTATTTTCATATTACTTAGCCCTTATTCATTTTTTTACCTGTTGGGCATGCGAAGAGAACGGAATTTCAAAGCCGTAACATAGCGACTAGCTCTTAAAATATTTGACTATCGTTTGAAGTGTACTGTATTCACATATTCCCCTTGTACCTACAAAAAACTTAGCAATAATTTCTGTAAATGTATATCTTGATTAAAATCAAGTAGATGGAGGAATAAGCGTTTGCAAGAATGGGCTGCACAAGAGTAGAGAAAGTCATGTGAGCGCAACACTGATACTTTTGAGTGGGGTCCCAGCAGTCTAAAGATAAGCGTGTTTTAGGTGAAATCTCGCTATAGAATTTTTGGTGGAATGCAATAGTTCTTTTCTTAGTACCTAGAGAAACTAAAAATTGCCCCAGCCCAATATAGCCATTGCTATCGGTTCATAAAGGCACTTAACCTCGGTCGACTGTGCCACAATCAGCGTACAGAGGTCAGGGTTTATATTGGGCATAGTAGACTGATATTCTTAATAATAGAGGTGGCGTGCTGCGCCAGAGTTGCATGACAAGCTTTACAAGTAACCACGTGTAGCATTTACTTCACAATAACCGGCAACAGAAACCACCAAGTTCAAATATAACCGCTCCACCCTTAGATCCGCACTTGATGTAAACACAAGCCGCCAACAACTATACCGCTCGCAAAAGTTAAAGGCATGTGAAGGCTGGCCAATGCTGAAGCGGAGCGCTGTTGCCAAGCGTAGTGCGTGTACCAGCACAGGTTCTGTCTATTTTTCCCGTAATTAAACAACACATTAAATCTTCCTAAAACATTAAACTCTTACCTCGACACACGTCACAGCAGTGGAACAGCAAGCACGGTTTCCTCCTCGTCTTCGTCTTCAGAAGCACTTAATTCGGAATCATCACTTTCATCCCTTAAGTTGATGATAATCGACTGCATAGTATCGTCCCTGACAATTTCTCTGTTGAAGTCTTGCTCCTGAAGCTGTTCTGCATGCCTAACTCGTGAAATCCAGTCATCTTGAGTTACGTTGTGTATTGTAAAAAACTTGTTCGCATTAAATATAATTTTTCTGCCCGGAGAATGACCACTTCACATTTGTTGATTGAAAACTCATTTGTCCCAGCTTCGAGGGACATGTTCACGCACTCGGATCGCAAACACTGCAGAAAAGATATGTGTATAGTAATAATTGAATATATTATTAACAATATTTTAGCTCGAGTTAGAAACACGACTTAACGATGCCGTTCACTTTAACAAAATAAAAACGCCACTACTCTGAAAACGAACTGAACATTAAATGAGTCTGTTTGAAACTGCGTGATTTCTATTTTCATAGCAGGTGCACTGTTTGTTTATGCTTAGATAAGTGTTGTGAGGAAGGAATGGTGTTGTTTTTCAGGCTTATCTGTGTTGAATGGATGTTGGGTACCCATTAGCATGTGAAGATAAAACGTGCATCGCTCGCGTTCTAAGTATCGTAGAGACAGGATTTTTGTACGGTTATGATCAGAAAATAAAATTCTTTCTTATTATAAGAATGACATCTGTCATTTTCAAATATTTATCCGAGCGTAATTAATGCCGACCCGAGAGATGCATGTACCACATTCGGCAACGCTGGTAGGAGGGGCAAGCTTAGGATTCGCTGGACTCTGCAGTAGGGCCCGCCTCCATATGCCTTTAACTTTTGCGAAGATTATAACGCACGTTACGCCGAAACCAAAGCACACCATAAATATCGGCGATTATCTGCGAGTTTCCAAAATGTATGATAACCCTGGCAAAGACTACTTGAATGTAACGTGACAGCAGCAATATTCCTAAAACTCCTGAGTAAATATCGTTTTGCTGCAACATAAACACGAGGCATGAGTCCACGTGGCGTTTGTTTTGTGTTAGTCGCAGGTGACAATATCAGGTTATCGCGGAGGGATACAAGGTGCGGATCTAAGGCTGGATGGAGTATAAGTGTATTACAATGTGTGGCAAAATTTCCCAATTCTCGAGAACCACATATAACATCCGTATTTGCATACTGTTTAGACTCTTCACTGTGGAAATGACTAGGTGACCGTGACATCAAACAGCCATTAGAGAGCTCTCTGGTCGTTAGTTGGCAAAATCAGCGTCCTGTCCCTCAGATTCATTGCGCTTTGGTTTTTCTAATGCAACCTTCAATTTTACTGTTTATATGCAACTCACAACTGGCTACTGCAAAAAATAAATAACAAATCTCATGTGTTGCACTCACATGACTTTCTCTACTCTTGTACTAACCATTCTTACAAACTTTTATTCCTATCTTCTTCGTGTTAGTTGAGGTAAACATTTGCAGAAATGATTATGTCCTTGTAGGTACAAGGGGAACATGGGCACACAGTAGGCTTTGGGCGATAGTCACACTTTTAAAGCTTTCAAATTACGTTCTCTTTGCATGGCTAGGATATAAAAAATCTGATGTGTTGCACTCACAAGACTTTCTCTACTCTTGTACTAACCATTATTACAAACTTTTATTGCTATATCTTCTTCGTGTTAAGATAAACATTTGTATAACTTATCTTATTGCTTATTTCCTTGTAAGTACAAGGGGAATATTAGAATACAGTAGGCTTTGTGCGATAGTCAAATGTTTTAAAGCTTTGGGATTCTGTTGCCTTTGCCCACTTAACATATAAAAATATGAACAACGATGATCCATTTCACGAAAGTTCTAAGTTTTCCGAAACTCACACACATAACAAGGAATATCTCCGAAATGGTTCACCCTACAAGAAAATTTATTGAGACATAAATTGTGTATTTTAGCAAGATCTACATTTTTTGTATAGTATGATTTGGTATATCTCTAACGGTTTACCAGTTATGCAAAAGTCGTCCAGAGTAAATACGACTACAGGGGCTATAGCCAGAAAATTCAAGATATACATTTCATTTGTCATAAAAATATCTCAAACATATGACATTTTAATCAAAATCGTTAGAGCCATTTTCAAGAAAATCAAAATTTTCGAAAAATTTTCCATGTAAAGAGTAGTTTAGGGTGGGGCTATTTTCTTCAAAATCTTCGTGTCACATCCTTGAAAGACATTAAACTTAAATACCAACTTTGGTTTTTAACCGAATTTTCGTTTTTGAGTTATGCTGTCCACAGACTGACACACAGACTGACAGACTGACACACAGACACACACACCGACCTTTTTCTAAAAGTGCTTTTTTTGGATTCAGGGGGCCTCAAAACATATTTCCGGTGAAATCTCGACATCGAATTTTTGGGTGGAATACAATACTTCCCCTACTTACCAGTAGAGAAAGTAAAAATGAATAACGATGTTCCATTTGACAGAAGTATAAGTTCTCCAAAAACTCACACAAATAACAAGGAATATCTCCGAAATAGCTCATTCTACAAAAATAATTATTCAGACGTAAATTGTGTGTTTTAGCAAGATCTACATTTTTGTATCTCTTACGGTTTACCAGTTATTATGAAGGCATGTGAAAATATAAAACCAACCAGCACACACAACTATAAAACTGCAGTGAACTTAAAACTGTGCTTGTATTACAGACTTTCCATTCACTCTTTCAATTTTGTATTTTTTTTTAACGCAGATTAACCCGAAGGAGCTTTAATGATAAAGTACCTATTTTAGTGATTTTATATGCATGCATTCTATGGCCCATATAATTTGAATAAACTATTAATAAAATATTTGAATTGCTTTGACATTCATTTTCAAAGTGGTTTTAGAGCCTATCTTACGATCTATAGAGTCTTAAAATATTGTAAGGGCCTGATTTGGGCGAACAATGTTGTCGGCTGTTAGGTGTGCAAAGATATTTGTATATTGCTCTCAAAATCCCATGGTCTTTCTACATTATTTTTACCCCAATATTGCTAGTAACTTTTGGTTTGAAATAAATTAAAACTAAGATTTAATTGATCCAAAATAGTCTCCAACGCCTAAATATGCATTTTTAGGTGCTATAAAACGGGGTTTAATAGTCATGGATAAGGATAAAACGCAAATAAAACATTTTTTGTAGATATCTATCATGAAGAAAATAGGTTTTAACCTAAAGATCCCCGGCCTACGTACCACTCTTCAAGCCTAAAGTAACACGAGAGATGGCAATACTGGGTTCTGTGATTCTCGCCTTCGCTGCCAAATCCGCTGATTTCCCGGCAAACCTACGTGACCAGGAATCCATGCACACACCACGTTAACGCCAGAAGCGTGTAAAACATGGAGGACATCTTGGATACGTTATACAATAGGATGGGAGTTGTACAGCTCACGAAAGCTCTGAAGTGCACGAGGAGAATCACTCAAAATCAGGCAGTCACCCAATTTATGAGGGCGCACATATAAAACAGCTCGGTATATTGCATACAGCTCTGCAGTATAAACGGAAGTGCTACTATGAAAACCGAATGTATGTGATTCGGAATGGCATGATTATAGAAATAGTAATAACGAATCTGCGTTTAGAAAATGATTACTCTTGTCGAATTTTGATCCTGACTAACCTGCATTATGTTGACTGCATTGGAAGCAGGAGTTAGTTACAAACAAATTACGTCCAAATGAGCAAAATCGACTTTCAGATTTGCTACCGATATGTTCATCGACGTGCATTGGAGTTCGCCTTCACTATTTACTGTGCATGGAAATGTTGAGTGCATATTGTTTATCTCCGGTTTCCGTTCTGCTTACCGATCTCAGATTATTTTTAACTTGCCTTTTATACTTCGCTATGCCCAATTTTTGATCGTCATTAACGTCCGATAAAAGTGCCGACATGTGTAAAGGTGTAATAATTGACAACAATTACACACTTAAAAGTAATCGAGAATATTCAATCATGGATGAATCATAACGTGTATAACCGGCTCAGCTAAAACCAGAAATAACATTCTAAAGGTTTATGTATGTTACATTTTCACGCAATAATGGCCAACCACATTTTATGAAACATAATATACCTATATAACATATCGTATGTCACATTTAGAGAATAGTCTTAATGGTATTATAAGGTACCTGTGTGATATCATATGAGACGCAAAATGCAAAAATAAAAATATATATTTTATTATTAGATACATTGTCTTTTTACTTCGTCTACTATGTACAGTAAGTAATGGAAGTATTGTATTCCACCCAAAAATTCGATGTCGAGATTTCACCGGAAATAAATGTTTTGAGGCCCCTTGAATCCAAAAAAAGCATTTTTAGAAAAAGGTCCGCGTGTGTGTCAGTCTGTCAGTCTGTGGACAGCATAACTCAAAAACGAAAAGTCGGTTGAAAACCAAAGTTGGTATTTAAGTTTAATGTCTTTCAAGGATGTGACACGAAGATTTTGAAGAAAATAGCCCCACCCTAAACTACCCTTTACATGGAAAATTTTTCGAAAATTTTGATTTTTTTGAAAATGGCTAACAATTTTGATTAAAATGCCGTATGTTTGAGTTAGTTTTATGAGAAATGAAATGTGTATGTTGAATTTTCTGTTTATAGCCCATGTAGTCCTGTTTACTCTGGATGACTTGAATAACTCGTAAACCGTAAGAGATAGAACAAATCGTACTATACAAAAATGTAGATCTCGCTAAAGCGCACAATTTTTTTTTTTTTTTTTTTTTTTTTTTTTTTTTTTTTTTTTTAGAGCGAACGATTGCGGAGATATTTCTTGTTATTTGTATCAGCTTCGGAAAACTTAAAACTTTCGTGAAATGGGACATTGTTCTTCAGTGTTTTATATGTTATGCGTGCAAAGAGAACGGAATCTCAAAGCTTTAAAAGATTTGACTATCGCTCAAAGCCTACTGTATTCCCATATACCCCTTGTACCTACAAGGAAATAAGCAATAAGACAATTTCTGCTAATGTTTATCTCAATTAACACGAAGAAGATATAGTAATAAGAGTTTGTAAGAATGTTTAGTACAAGAGTAGAGAAAGTCATGTGAGGGTAACACATCAGATTTTTGTAGTTTACCGTTTATCATATGAAGGGGTTTTTTTTTGTAGTGTTTAACGCCCGCTTTTACTACTACAGCACCGCAGGCGGTGACAGATGATACATGGAATGAAGATGGAGCACCGGTGGAATGACATGGCGGGGGAAACCGGAGCACCCGGAGAAAACCCGCCCTGACGCCGCTTCGTCCACCACGAATACCACATGCGGGTCCCTGGGATCGAACCCGGGCCGCCTAGGTGGTAGGCGTGCGCGCTAACCGCTCGGCCACGGCGCCGCCATATATGAAGGGTGCAAAGGATGTGGGGGAATATAAGAAAAATTCGAAAATGAGATAGTCAAACCTTTTTTTGACAATCTTTCAGGTAGACATTTGAAACAGGCTATGAAAGCGCAGTCTCAGAAAAATAGCACTCCAGTTTTACATAGGTACGGGATAGGAGAGGAATGTCAATCAACGAGGGAAATGTGTCTTGGCAGTCTACGCTTTGTCCCATCGCCTCGATAAGTTGGTCTGCCGAGTATTCAGCTGTCACATTCATTACTGTTTCTATTATTTAAGTGCTGTTACGTATTTTAATTACATTTCGAGTACTGAAAAATGGAGAATTCTGCTGAAAATAGTGGTTACAATGGAGCTAGTGGATTGGAAAGAGGAAATGAAGTAGGAACAGATAGAAAACGTAGAATGCCGGACGTCAGTGACAAAATATTCATTCAATGTCATGCAGCAGGTTCCCATTGTCGCTAAAAAAGACTCAAATGCTTTGAAACTGTTGCTCAGAATGCTAGAACAGCTGTTTTGAACATTTTCAATTTAATGAACTCAATAGATGAACAAAATATATAGTGGAGTCTCACTAACTGGGACCGCATACTGTTCGGGTGAGTGAGTGATTAGGGTTTAAGGGCCCGTCGACAGCTAGGTCATTAGAGCCCGCATCCTGTTCGGATTAGCGAAAATTCGGACTAGGTGGATTTTTGTCAAATACGACAACAAGCGTTTATGTGTTAAGTAACGAGTGATCCAAGAGACTCCGAACCGGCAGCGTTGTTTTGCCTGTAGGCGTTCTCGGTGCTCGTCGCCGACTGCTGCTGTCAAAGAACAGCGCGGATGAAACCATGCATTTTGAAAGCTGCTTTTAAAGACTTTACTTAGCAATGTTATTAAAGAACATGCTGAAACTGGACACCACCGTTGTCCATATATTTTTGGCACCTCTTTAGGAAACTATTCACCACTCGCCGTAGTTCACATTGAGAAATGCTGGCAATTTCTTGACGGATATTTTGTTTTGATTCTTCCAGGGCGTGTGGGTTTGTCTTGTGCACTTTATGCTTTAAGTTACCCCAGAGATAGAAATCACTGATCACCTGGAAATCTTTCTCCAACTTTCACTTTCACTTGGCGAGCTGACTGAGTTAACACATACGAATCATAAAGAAATACACGTGGTGCAGTAGAAAACAAATGCTGAGTCATAATACACTTTGTGACTAAGTAAGGACAAAATAATACAGTACACGATAGTGCGTCAGTTAAATACTGCACTTTCAGAGCAGAGAAAAACAAGTCACCGCATGACCTTGTGTACAGCAGCTGCGTTATCGTGTTTCCGTTTGCGTAGTGGAAAAACACCGCGCAGCGCTTCGGATGTTTTTGGGTCTCTCTGTATTAAAATGATTGAAAGTAGGAAAATAGTACAGTAGCTTGTAATTTATTTTCCAACTACATTCTGAGGTAACTCATAGTGATGGAATGTTTATGCGACGTTGGCGACAGTGCCTTCTTCAAGATGATTGCCTCAAAAGATCACTAACTTCACTTCTCAGATGTTGATTTCCTTTTCCGTTTTGTTTTCTCATTAACGGAGAAAAAAAAGAAAAAAAAAACTGCATTCAAACTGTTATGCTCATTGTTAGTAGGTTTAGGCCTTCTGTTTCTTTAGGTGTTGTGTATAAGATAGCCGATAGATTCACTGTTTACTCCTGTGACATTTATTTCATGTTTTTCCGTGCTTAAATTTACGTTTTACTTGGAAAAAACTAGTTTACTCTTAATCTTAACTTGTTTAAGTTTTAAAATTCAAAACAAATTTTATAGATATTTTTTCCAAGGCCTGACCAGATATTTCAATTTTGAAAACATTGTTATCGTAGAGCAAGTCTGTTACAAAACATTTCTATCTCTCCGTGGTACAGGAAAGAAAAAATCTGATGTGCTGCACTCACATGACTTTCTCTACTCTTGAACTAACCATTCTTACAAACTCTTATTGCTATATCTTCTTTCTTGTTAGTTGAGATAAACATTTGTACAAATTATCTTATTGCCTATTTCCTTGGAGGTGCAAGGGGAATATTGGAATACAGTAGGCTTTGTGCGATAGTCAAATATTTTAAAGCTTTGAGATTCCGTTCTCTTTGCACACGTAACATATAAAAAAATGAACAACGACGACCCATTTCACGAAAGTTCTAAGTTTTCCAAAACTCACACACATAACAAAGAATATCTCTGAAATGGTTCACCCTACAAGAAAATTTATTGAGACATAAATTGTGTATTTTACCAAGATCTACATTTTTTGTATAGTATGATTTGATCTATCTCTAACGGTTTAGCAGTTATGCAAAAGTCGTCCAGAGTAAATACGGCTACAGGGGCTATAGCCAGAAAATTCAAGATATACATTTCATTTGTCATAAAAATATCTCAAACATATGGCATTTTAATCAAAATCGTTAGAGCCATTTTCAAGAAAGTCAAAAATTTCGAAAAATCTTCCATGTAAAGGGTAGTTTAAGGTGGGGCTATTTTCTTCAAAATCTTCGTGTCACATCCTTGAAAGACATTAAACTTAAATACCAACTTTGGTTTTTAACCGACTTTTCGTTTTTGAGTTATGCTGTCCACAGACTGACACAGACACATAGACACACACACACCGACCTTTTTCTAAAAATGCTTTTTTTGGATTCAGGGGGCCTCAAAACATGTATTTTCGGTGAAATCTCGACATCGAATTTTTGGGTGGAATACAATACTTCCCCTACTTACCAGTAGAGAAAGTAAAAACTTAAAAGTTTACAGAGAGCCCTGAAACAAGACAGGAATAGCTCCATGTAATTGTAGAGGCAACCACAAGCCTCCTAGACTTTGTAATGAAACAAATTCAGTTTTTTAAAGGCAGCAGTAGTCACTTCAGTCTAGTCTACATGATTTCATAAACATTTATTTACCAGAGGATTTAAATGCTGCCAATCCGTTGTCTTTATGAGTCCTATACATCTTTGTGAAAGAGTCAATATATCTCTAGGATATCCATGGACTGCAGTTCGTGTGCTGGGTTTAACGTTAGTTAAAACAAAGACACTCAAAGCAGAGATTAATAATTTGTCCAAGTCTCAAGATTTATGTGCGGTACTAGCAAAAAACAAAGAAATCAAGATCCTTGAAACTGAAACTTAGGTGCACGAAAAGAGAGCTCAAGAACTTTATAAAAGAAAAGTCAGCAAGTTTGTTAAGTAGGATATTTGCGTGAACAGAAGAATCTTTCTGTTCCAAATACAGTACTAATGAGAACACAATTATCTCTTTTCAGTTTCAATATCCATATACTGCCATCAGGGGAAGTGTATTCACGAGCAATTAAACAAAGGATAGCGACGATGTTGTTTGTTCTATGCCACATGATTATCTGGACACGAAAGTGAGGGAACTACATTTATTTTATAACTCATGTGGAGGACGAAATAAAAATTTGTCTTGACTTCCTCCACTGCCTGGTCCATGAAGAAAAGAGGTCTGACTTTATTCAATTCACTTTTCCAATCTGGGGCCATTCATACATGGGACTCGATCACAAAAGGACAACCGAAATTCCTAGTGACTGGGCAGAAAGAAGTCTTCAAATCAGCAAGGAAGAAACCCATCCCATTTCACGTCTTTCCCGATCTTGAACCATACATGGGCATCTACCTAAGTTAGAAAATGCCCTTTCAAATCTCCACCAATCAGAGCGATTAAGACCTCGAACGAGCGCATTGTTCTACATAGGTACAAGCACAGCAAACGGGGACTCCCCACTACGTAAAGAACCGGACCGTGAGGGAAATGAATTCCACGGAAGGGAATTTACGCAATAAAAAGTAACTTACTAAAATTATTCTAGATTTTCTTCCTTTTTCAAAATAATGTTATACTGATGTGAATCTCTTGAACTTTTGTGGTAAAGAGGCCCAATTATACTTCTCCTCTCTGCCCCACAAGGAGTGAACATACAGATGTTACTTTCACATTCCTAATTTGTATGAAGGTCAGGAATAATATATCTGGGGAAAAACTTAATTTTACTCAACAACAAAAAATAATAACCTCATAAAATTATTCCTTTCCTCTCTAGATTTTCTTCCTGTTGATGTCAATCACTTGAAGTTTTGTGGTAGAAGGGCCCTATTA